>CM065299.1:70426203-70866203 GCA_032871835.1 Dipteronia dyeriana | reverse complement strand
TTGCGTTTTGAACCGTTTTTTCCCTTCAGTAAATCTAATGGTCCACATCCAACGCACTGACGAATTTATATCTGCGAACACTGACTTGAAAATTTCTAATATATATATATATACGGTTCTAAAAAATTAAGTTTATTCGAAAGTTTTTTTTTTCTTTAACTGTTAGTCTTGCTTGAGAAAGAATGGAGATAGAAAATTAGAGATATGTACTGGAGGAGAGAGTTTAATGTGGTAATTAAAAATTTATGAGAGAACGTTTAATATGTAATATTTAATCTATGGGGAATTGCACAAACATCCCTCGAGATTTGATAAAATTACACGAATATGATAGTTTTGGTCATATATATACAAACTTCCCTCGGCATTTAAAAATTATTGCACAAACATTCCCTACCGTTGGATAGATCCGTTAGTCAATGATCAAAAGTGTAAAAAGTCTAAAATACCCTTAATTTTTATTTTAAATGAACTAAAAAAATTAATTTTTTTTTAGAAAATATGAATGTATCTTAAATCTGAAATGTGGAAAAGAAAAATTCATCTTTACAAATAAAAAAATTAATCTTGTAAACAATTAAATAATAATTAAAATTTAAAATTTAAATTTATTTAAAATCATGGGGGATTGCACAAACTTTTTTTTTTCATGGTTCAGATTTAAGATATATTCATGTTTTCTAATTTTTATTTATCATTTATTTTTTATTTTCTTAGTTTATTTCAAATAAAAATAAAGGGTATTTTTGATTTTTTACACTTTTGACCATTGACTAACAGATCCATCTAACGGTAGGGAATGTTTGTACAGTATTTTTCAAATGTTAAGGGAAATTTATATGTATATAACCAAAACAGTCATATCTGTATAATTTTATTAAATCTTAGGGGATGTTTGTACAATTCTCTCTTTAATGTAGTGATTTATTTTTTAAAATGGAGTGTCAAAAAATAAAAGGATAATCTTGTAACAAATGCAAGCCTCTTAAGAATTTTTTTAAAATTTAATTTTTGGAATGAAGTGCTTTTAGAAAAGAATTATAATAAAGAAAAAATTAGATCGTTAAAAGAAACTCTATTTAATAAAATATGAATATACTAATAAGTTTTATGAACATCGATATCGGAACCCATTAAATTATTATAATTTATGAATGATCATCACATTTTGAATTTCACTTTAGCAGACAAAATTGAATTGTGTAGCTTTTGTTGTATTGATACCTTAACTATATATATTTATAAATAAATTTTCAATTAACACAAATCGCAAACGAGTCGGTATTGTAATATTGTTAAAGCTCATACAATTCACGTAACTGTTTGTTATGAGTGTCGGACACACCCCAGACACTTGAGTCAATTTCACACGCAAACTGGATTGGACTGTAATACTACACTCTTCTTACGTTAAAGGCTAAATTCATGTTTTTAATTGGGGAAAATCTTCACTGCATTACATCGCTTATATAATACAGATCCAGAAATTTTAATGAAATGGGACTCTCAAATAAAATAATAATTATATAAAAAACTTAAAATCATAATAAAATAAGATTTTATATATATTTTTTTATGATATAATAAATTTTAAATTAAAAAAATAAAACATTTAATCAAAATGAAATAAATAATTTTACGTTGAAAATAACTAAAAACAAAAAAACCACAATATTAAAAAAGAAAATAACAAGAAAAACAATATGAACAATAAAAAATTATAGTATTATTCTTATAAAAAAAATAAAATATAGTTTTATAATAAAAAAATTGTTTTGTATTTATAATTAATTCTCTTCAAATTTATACAAAATAATTGATTAATAAATATTACTAGAAATATTTTTAAATTTTTTATTCTTATAATTATTGATTCTAAATAAAAAAAATGATAAAATAAAATGAATCATAGTAATAAATGAACTATTTTAATACAATAAATTAAAAGTTAAGATTTTAAGGTTTATTAATTGGATATATTAAGTATACCAAACTAAAAATATTAGAAATAATAAAAAAATTTAAAATAATAATATATAATTTATTATATAATAAAATTATGTCAAGTAAACTATAAATTAAGGGTAGTTAAGAATTTAGCAATGAATGAAAAAATAAAATGGATTATTTTGTTCTAAAAGAATATGAAAATTTGAGGAAAGAATATAAAATTAAATAGATATTAAAAAGAATATTCATTTTGATTGTAGTGATAATCGAACAACCGACTCTCATCGGTAAAAAAGAGAATCTATATCAACTGTGCTGAATAATGTTATGTGTCGTATTGTATTATTTATTATATATATAACTAAATATAAAATTATTTTTAAAAAAATTTGAAGTGGAGCACGGGCCCCACTTGGCCTATAGGTTCACCCCTTGTTGTGCATACAGTCACGAATAAGACGGTGCATTTTCTCTTGTACTGATCAATGGGTAATGTAGACCCCAAAAATTCTCAATTGAGTTTTGTAGAGCGGAGTGTACTTTAAGAAACTCTCAAACGCTCAGGTCATATATTTATAGAAAAAATTGTTTGTATAGAATAAAACTTAAATATAATTAATTTCAACAACTATATTGAATTACTAAATAATAAAAATCAAACCGTAAAAAAGACTGGTCGAATCCTGGATGGTGTTCTTTGAATAGTCTTATCTTCGTCTGGGCTAAGTCTGAACGTAGGGTAGACAAGACAAGACCGTTATCAATGAATTTAATATGCTGCAAAAGATATATGTTGGTCGAGCAGTCTAATAGAAAATGAAATGTGTGTTGGTCGATCGACTTCGAACGCAATTGAAGACTAGTGCGATAAAAAAATTCGAATCATTTTTAGAGTTTAATGATGGCTCTCGTAAAACTTGAGAATAGAGAAATATCGTGTGACTCAGAGATTATGGTCCCATCATTCACTATTTTTAGTGAGCGGTACCCACCCCCTCATTTGGTTTCTTCGTGAATGGGAGCTCCTTGAATTGTCTTTGATCTCTCTTATTTGTAGCATAAGAAGCTGTTGTTCATGATCTCATCGATTCGACATGAGATCGTAGGATGCGATATTTGATTTTATCCTAAAATTTTGAAAATTTTATTTAAACTGAATCAATTTAACATATTTATATAATATTTTTAACCTGGTCACGAATGACTTTATCAAATTTGATAAGTGGATTGGACCCTTATAATGGATTTGAGCCTTGTTGAACCTGACTATTTTTAATAAAGATACGTTTTGCATTTGGCCCCGTAAAATTGAGCTGCTACCAATTTTTGGCTACCACATGTGCCGGGTTGAAATACAATATTTATATTTACTTATTATTATCATTTTAAAATATTTACGTATTTTTAGTTTTACTTTATCATATAAACAAACTAATTTAAATATATATATATATATATATATATATATATATATATTATTAGAATACATTAAGCTATGACAATATGAAATTGATATAGTGGTATGTCCTCTGCTTCACACTTACACCATTAAAGTCGTAAGTTCGAAACGGATTCCAGTTCCATTCCTCCGAAATAATAATGTATTATTTACTTCATTTATACATCATATGATTTATTTTTACTTGAAATATAAAGTAGGAACATACGATGAAAAGACCCCTTTGCATGCATGTTTACTGTCATATAATACGACTATGAGCCATATATTGAAGGCGTGTACGCACACATGAAAAGAGAAACAACAAAAAAAAAAATATATTAAATAAAATGTTGAATGGTTTTTTGTTTTTGACATAAATTTAAATGTTGAATGGGGTTTTATTTTATTTATGGTCATTAATAATATTTTTCTTTGATGTTTGGGAGCATTCTTGTGGCCATGTAATGTTCGATCACATTAAGAATCCACTAATTACATTTTTTTTTTCTTTTTTTCTCTATCGCCTAACTTATTTATCCAATTGCCTTTTGTCAAAATATTTTTCCAACCAAAGAACACTTGATGCTGTTAGAACTTAGAATTCACAAACTATTATTATTGTTTGGTCGTCACTGTTCAATGTCCATGATTGAACTATATTATTAACTAAAATACTATAGTTTGATTTTTGATATAGATTTTAATTGGCATCCCACCAATACTTTTTTAAATGATGTTCAAATCTGACTTGTCTTTTTGGTTTGCATAATTTCGTACAAGATTTTTAATCAATTTTAGAAAGTGAAAGAGAAAGAATATGTAATGTTAAATATGGAAATTCAATTTTTTGATAGCTCAAATAACTATAAAAATTAAACTTTGAATAAGTTTGAATTACAGAAATGAAAAGAGAGTGACTATAAAAGGGATGCCGAGATAAAGTCGGTGGGGTGTCAATAAAATGGCCATTTAAGAATTATATAGACTTCCAACCTCAATTCCTATATTATTGGATTCAATTTTCATCCAGTCAAAGGTTTGTTGCAAAAGTAAATCCTACTATAAGTAGAGTTCTCCCCAAACTTTGAAATTTTATAAGCAAACGTGAGACCCAAATTAAACACGTGTAAATTGTGAGATATGTCATATTTTTTTTAACGTGTGTTGTGATGATATCACCTTTTTAATAATTTAAGTTTAAAAGACACCTATTATGGTGAACTACCCAAGTTATCCCTAAACTTTAATTTTTAAAAGGCAACATGCTGATGATGTCAGAATGTCCCCAAAAAGGTTGTCTGAAAAACTTGTCTCTCTCTCTAAAAAAATTGTCTCTCTCCAGATTCTGCACTAGAAGGTAACAAATATTTATGATCTTCACTTAAGTTTCTTTTATGCATTTCAGATATTTTGCATTCATTTCTGTGTGGGTTAACAATGTATCAATTACTCGATAATATATGTTGTTTCCAGTCTTTGTAAGAATATGTATGAACAATGAATAGATCCGAGTTTTTTTCTTGTGTGACCGAGAATATTTAAAGATGAATCGAGCTTATTTTATATTCGAACAAGCTTTTGTTTATTTTGAAAAAAGCTCGATTATTTGAAAAAAATGTTCGACAAAAAAATGCTCGATCCTTTAAAAAGTTCTCGATCCCTTGAAAACATTCTCGATCCCTTGGGAAAAGTTATCGATCTCTTGATAAAAGTTCTCGAACCGTTATAAAAGTTCTCGATAATTTGACAAATAATCTCGATCCCTTAAAAAAGGTCTCGATCCCTTAGAAAAAGTTATCGATCCCTTATAAATGTTATCGATCCCTTATAAATGTTCTCGATCCCTTAGAAAAAGTTCTCGATCCCTTGATAAAAGTTCTCGAACCGTTATAAAAAGTTCTCGATAATTAGACAAATATTCTCGATCCCTTAGAAAAAGTTATGGATCCCTTGATAAAAGTTCCCGATCCCTCGATAAAAGTTCTCTAATCGAACCGTTATAAAAGTTCTCGATCCCTTGTAAAATATTCTCGAACCCTTGAAAAAGTTCTCGATCCCTTATAAAAAGTACTCGATCCATTTGAAAAAAGCTCGATCACTTAGAAAATATTCTCGATCCCTTTCCAAAAAGCTCGATCCGTTTGTAAATGTTCTCGATCCATTACAAAAAAAACTCGATCCCGAAGAACATGTTCTCGACCCTTACAGTTGAGAAATTTTTGTAATTCTTAGTAATTATAAAAGTATTTTTTTTATTTGTTAATAATTGTTTGTGATGATGATTTTCACAGGACAATGGATCGGGTTAGAATAGTCATATCATACAACTGTCGATGGGAGCAATTACCTGATGGAAGTCAGAGGTTTCTTGGTTCCGATAACCAAGGAATGTATGTGTCCAGAAATATGACTTACGAAGAGCTCGTGTCGATCTTGAAAAACCGTTGTGCAGTAAGATGTAAAAAAATACATTGCTGATCTACAATCTATATCAATCGTTCCCGATACAACATGTCTCACATTTATAAGAAATGACGACGATGTTTTGTTTATGCTAGGGGAAGATAGGGTGATCCCTCAAGTATGTGTCAGTCTGATTGAGAGGGTTGCAGGAGGTGTCATTGGTGAAGAAATCCCTCCTCATGATAACACCCAATATTTTTGATCTTCAGGCGGAAACAACCAGTTGTTCACAGAAAGAAGTGGGATTGACGGTAAGGAAAACCTATGTGGTATCCCACCAGAAGTAGCCGACCATGGTGATATAGTTGGAGCTCAATTGGAGGATGATTTTGGTTATCAAATTGAAATGAATGCTAGGCAGTACAACCACCAATACAATGAGATGTACAATGACATGAACAATAAGCGGAACAATGAACCTCATAACTTACCAATTCATGAGGTGGCTAATTAGCTAAATTTGTATCTGGTACATAATGTAGCGAACAATGAGTAAGATGAAGAACCTTTCGAAATGGAAAGACGTGCAAGACGTGTATACAGATGTAGTTCCACTGTAGTAAATATAGCTGGGACATCTGAGGTCCAGCCTAATGTAACTCTAACTGATTATGAGAATGCCACAACGTGGGTTATTCTAGGAGTAGAATCATACTCGTTTGGTATGGGTGGAAGCAAGAACTTGGTAGAAGATGAACCTACCAACATGATATATAAAGGTCAATTTTTTCCTACTAAAAAGGATTTGAAGAGATTGGCTAGGCATTTGCAATGAGGCACAACTTCGAGTAGAAGGTGAAAAGGTCGAATAAGACAACATTACATCTGGTTTGTTTGATAGACAATTGTACGTAGAAGTTATGAGCGGCGAGGAGAGATGAATCGACATACTTTCAAGTAAGAAGTTTTATCAATGAACACACTTGTCTGTTGGAGGAGATTCACCGCCGCCATCGACAAGCTAGTGCAGTCATAATTGGAGAAGTGGTTGCACCTAGATTGCAACAACATGATGGTCGACTAATGCGTTTAAAGGACATAATCGCCACATGAAAACAATGTATGGCATCCAAATAATGTACAGTAAGGCACATCAAGCCCTTGATTATGCATTGTCACTGACCTATGGAACGCATGAGGAAAGCTTCCAACTGCTGTCATCATTCGGTTACGTGTTGGAACAACAAAATCCCGGAACAACCGCTGACTTACAGTTAGATGAAAATGGAAAATTCCTCTATTTTTTCATGTCGTTGGGTGCCTCACTCAGAGGATTCCAGAGGTGTATGCGTCCAGTTATTGCCGTTGATGGTACCCATTTAAAGGGTAGATTCGGGGGCACAATGTTTGTTGCAACTGTACAAGATGAGAATAAATATGTTTATCCAATTGCTTTTAGGTACGGTGACTCGGAAAACAACCTATCATGGGAGTGGTTTTTAGCTTGCTTGAAAGGTGCCCTTGGCCATATAGATGATTTGGTATTCATTTATGATCGACATGCAAATATTGAAGCAGAGATTTCTAAAGTGTTCCCTTATGCCACCCATACCATATGTTGCTGGCACTTTTATAAAAATATTAAGAAGCGATATCATAAAAAGGATGTTGCCGCAATAATGGACAAAGCAGCCCGAGCGTACACCGAGTTGCAATATAACCGGCACATGGAAGAGTTACGAAACTTGCACCCGAATGCATATGATTATGTAATTGATTCCGGTCCACACAAGTGGTCCAGTGTACACTGCCCCGACAGAAGGTATAGGGTGATGACAACAAATGTTGCAAAATGCATAAACTCATGCCTAAAATTTGCACGACAACTGCCTATGTTAACTTTGGCAGAGTTCATTAGAAATATGCTACAACATTGGTTTCACGATCGTCATAGGGGTGCACAATCCATACGTCATCAGTTGACCGACACAACACATCTTGTGATCCTAAAACGTGTTGATAAGTGTAATTTTATGACCGTTAATCCAATTGACTGGAACATATTCTCGGTGAAGTGGGCTGGAAAACAGTGGACCGTTGACTTAGCCCGGAAGACCTGCACATGCAATAAATTCCAAATGGACATTCTTCCATGTTCTCACGCTCTCGCTGCCGCAAGGTACATCATACAATTTTGTCTACGGTTAATATTACTTAAACGTGAATCTCATCGTTTTCACTGTTTTTACAAGGACCGAAACATGGATTTCACATCCCTATGTCTGGACTACTACATGCGACAAACACTTATTGATGCGTACTCGGTTCCTATTATACCGGTTGGACATCCTTCCACTTGGATTCTGCCATCTGATATCGCTGAGAGAGTAGTTTTGAATCCAAGCACCAGGAGACAAGCAGGCCGCCTGAGGGCTTCACGCCATATCTCGTCTTCGGAGAGAACAACCACATAGAATTGTAGACGATGTGGACAACCAGGGCATAATTCGAGGAGATGTTCTAACCCATCTTTGACTAATGAAGGTCCGAGTAGAGTCGTTCCTGAGGAATACATATGCAAGTGTACTATCTGTCATACAGTTGGTCAAAACAGACAGACGTGCCCTACTAGAGTCTCCACCGTGGAATGATTTAAGGCGTTATCATGATGACATTGTGATAATTTGTACTCGTATGACTTGTTCACTAACTTAAATGCAATTTTATTTAAATATGATTTGTATATATACAACTGTAAACATTTTTATACAAAAAAATTGGTACATATACAAAAGAATTGATACATATACAAATGAATTACTACATAAATCTAAACTGACCGGGAGTTTGAAAATATCTCAACTACCATCTTCTCCCGAATGATCCCCATATCTTATTCCGTCCAATCGAAATCTTTTCTGTCCGCCAGTAAGTACTCGATCAATCTCAACGTGTGGGGACCACAATTACCTCTGCAATTGGACACATTAACAAGCGTTAATAAAACATTAGGTTTATAATAACACAATCTCAAAGTTACTACTACAAACTGTCTTACGATTTCTTCTGCTGGGGGATACATTTTTCGGACACCACGTTGACTGCGAACGGCTTATTAGTTTTGGCAAATTTCTCAAGTCCAGCCGGTCGTGCAATATGAAACCCGACCTGATGCAATATCGAGGGCACAAACCAGCATAACAGGGCTACTTGCTGCTTCCAAATATACACTGGGACCTCCTGTCTCCAGGGGTCGACTATGAACATCTTCCCACATGTGAGGTCGATAGTCACTAGTAGCCAATGTTTGTGCCAAATGTTGTACGGTATCAGGACCTGTAAATGTAAACAGAAGGTGTTAGGATGTACAAAGACATTTATATTTGTAATTACAAACCAAGTAACACTTACCATGTCAACCTCGTGCCACAGACGACATCCAATAGGGGCACCACCAAGCACCGTCGTAAGTTCGTCATCCTTCTACCAAGACCTCAAAACATTCCACCGCGCCGTGGTGATCTCTCCGCAAGAATCACGAGGCATCATTTTCCTGTACTGGTTCTCTAGAAAAGACTGTAGAAACACAATCTCAAAATTATTAATGTTTTCCATACAAATCTACAAGCATGCGTAATCATTATTAATTTCAGTACTTATAAAAAACTGCATATCCAATATGTTGACCATCTGATTGTACACATTCGGGAATGTCCGTTGACGCTTCCGAAGAATATGGAGGTAAGTGTTGGGGTTTATGCCCTAAAGATGTAATTTGTAAATGGATTTATGAAGTAAATAAAAGGAAAATTTCAATTCATTCTTGTTGTGTTGTTTATTTTATAACTTGTGTATATATTTAATATCCAAGATTGCCAGATGTAATCTCAAACTGTGTATATGAGTGTCATATACGGATGGATACAGTAAGAGAAGTGCAATCTAAAGAGTCCATAGATAGCAAATAAAGCTGGGTAATTTATTTGTGGTTAATCTATAGTTGCGGTTCATTCCGTAATGTACGGTAATTCTATCCTGAATCATTCATATGTAGATATGAGAATGGAGGCACCTTGTATGATGCGATCATATAGGACTGGGCCATGATCTATATAAATCTCTCACCAAGATCCGTTTACTGATGAGATTCATATATATCAACTAATGATGGCTATATATGGGTGATCTTAATCTTGAGTGTCTTATCGACTCCTTCAGGTTAGATCGAGGTCTTTGATATACCATGGGTGAGGTCGGATGCAGTTCCCGATCAATATGCTCCGTATGTTGGGATTACGGTTTGGCTTGTGGCTGGGAAGGTTTGTACACAATAGTGGAATCCACTCATTCTTGTGAGAAGTAGACGGTAGTTCCCTTAAGAGTTGATTCGGGGCTTGGACAATATGAGCGCTCTCCTAATTTTGTAAGGAAATAGGATTTATTGTTCATTATAGAATCAACGGTACTTAAAGGATATATGTAATTAGAGGGGTATAACGGACATTATAACCCAGCTCTAATTATGAACTGCTGTGGAGGATCACACCATGTGTAATAGCTATATCGATGGACACCGAGTTGTATCGGTCTGTGTAAAAGCGTCTACAGTTGAGAGAGTGCAGCTTCGGGTTTTTAATGGAATAACACCGGAGTTAATAATAATAAAATATTAATTTAAGAGTTTAATTAATGATTCCGAGGATTATTGGAGCTCAAAATACTGTAGGTCCATTAGGTCACCTTGCTAACCCGATCAATTTAGGTAACAAGGGTCACAGTTAATTAATTGGATTGTCCAATTAATTGTGTTACAAAAGTGACACATATATATTCGTAAATTAATTGAATAATGAGATTATTTAATTAATGAATGTCAATAGTTAAATTAATTAAATAATTAGATTATTTAATTATATTTATAATTGTGAATTATTAATTAACTATTAATTGGAGGATGTTAGTTGATATATGGATTTAGGTGAAGATAAAAAAATAGGATTATTTTATTTTACTAAATCATTTATCTAAGTATTTGAATTTAAGCTTAAATTTAAAATACTTATTATCACTTTTAATATATTAGATATATTTGAAAAGGATAGTTAAAAGATATATATCAATTATAACACAAGAGATTACATTGAATGCAAATTGATGTGTGCACATATATAAGTGTTTGTATATGATACAAACAAAGATATACGTATGTGATATATAAGTTTTATAAATTAATATATATATATATATATATATAAACGCAGTTAGTTGAGGCACGAGTAGTTAGTTGAAATATATATATATATATATATACATACAAAAACGAATGAAAGTGCAGTGAATAGATATATATTTGTGAGCAGCAGTGTGTATATATATAGATATAGATTTGTGAGCAGCTGGGTGAGAATTAAAAAAAAAACGGTTCAAGTGTTGAACAGGCGACGTAAAATAAAATAAAATAATAATATTTTTTTTTTTGCATGAGATGCAATTTATGTATGCGTGAAATCAATACATCAAATTGAGAAGAAAGAGTTTCTTCAGGTATTTCTCTACATCCTCCATTCAAGTTCATGAGATCGTAATGCGCCCACACGCAGTTACCAGTCCCGGGAGATAGCAAGGAATATCAAGTGGTTCAGACAGGAGCTTCCAAACGTTGGTAAGATTGGTTCAGATAGGAACATAACGTAAAGTGAAGGAGCCTCAAAACGTTGGTAAGTATATCTTCTTCTGATTATATCGATTACAATTTCCTGTGATTACATATTGTATGTATTAGTTTCGAAAAATAATTATGATCCAAAGTTCACTGGTCCCAGATACAGATATGATATGTATATAAAATTTTAAAACCTAGATCCGCTGCATGACCGGTGAAACGGGGCTCCAACAGTACGTGTCCATATACTGGGAATATATACACGTAATAGAGTGTTAGAAGCATTACATATCTAAAACAAATATTAAAAAGAGAATTTACGGTCCTACATACCTCATCATCCAAATCCATGAAGTTGGTCTACATCCGATGGAACCATGCAACATCAACTGGCTCCAGCAAATCGACATCACGTCTGCATTAATGTTCCATCAGCTACACATTTATTTAATTCATTAGAAGAAAACCTGCCACCTAAATAACAAAGAAATTTACTTACAGTTCCCCGTTTACGTTCTTCTTGAAGGCTCGGTAAGCCTTCAACTGGTCACCATCCACCAGTCCGTGGGGATTAAATACGTGGTCAGGTCCCTCAAGTATTACCCTCACCTTCTTAGGTTGGCACGGATCTGTGTATGGGCTAAGCAACTGCCAACCGCGCTTCAGTACACGCCTCTGCTGTCTAACTCCCTCCACTGGGGTGTGTTGCGATGAGGAGCTTCGTCCCATGTGCGACTTGATCTAAGTAGTCGGTGGAGGGGGAGCATGCTGCTCGCTCGGAGGGGGAGGGGGATGCTGCTGCTCGAAAAGAGGTGAAGGGGGAGCCTGTTGCTCGCTCAAAGGGGGAGGGGGAGCCTGCTACTCGCTCGGACATAGAGGGGGAACCTGCTGCTCTATTGAAGGGGGATGGGGAGGGGGAGCCTGCTGCTCCCTCTTAAGGGGAGGGGGAGCATGCTGCTCGAGGGGAGGTGGAGGGGGAGCCTGCTGATCTATAGGAGGCGGAGGGGGAGAGGGAAGGGGAGATTGAGCCCCACTATCTGGAATTACCCCTTCGGTATGTGGATCCTCCCTATACTGATACGTATGCGTCCTGAAGCCCTGAAGGCTCCCGATCAATGCAAGCAACTCCCTATGTTGTTGCTGTCGATCCTGCTAGCTCTTCCGAATCAAATCCAGCAACTGCCAGTGTTGTTTTTTTCGATCATCCTCACTCTTCCGGAAGACTACACGCAACTCGTTGAACTGATGTTCCCATGGGGCCTGAAATCATGTCAACATTGTTAGTACTAAAAAAATCAACAGATCTTGTTAATAAAAACAAAACTACCATCTCAACTTACCTCCCCATCACGTCCAACGCCTGCACGGGAATCCCCTGTAGCAGTACCAGGTCCTGGGGTGGTAAACCGAACCCTTTTACGCCTTACTCGCCGAGGAGACGGCTTAGATCCGTCAGTGCCCATGCCACTGAAATCTGTACTTGTTGGGTCTGAAGCCTCCGTCTCAATACACCTCCCACCCCCACTCTCTTCCTCAGGATGATCTGTACTACTAGTCGGATCAGGGACAGTAGGAAGGTGAACCCTGTCGTCCTGTACATACAGGCGCCCCCCCTCACTTAGGCCTGCAAAGTACTGTGCAACCGCCTCAACTGCTGTGGGCACGATTTCCTTCCTCGTAGACATCTGAAAGCTTAGTTAGATGGATGTCATTGTAAACATAGTAAGTAATATAACGATTAACAAATTAAATAATTACCCTAGCACTAAAAATCTTGGCCAGCTTCTTCCCTCTAGATTGTTTGGTCAACTCCCACTTCAACATACGAGGAGAAAACTCTATAACCCTTCGGGTCCCGAAATCAACGCCAGTTGGGGGATCACCTCTAAAGTAAATATCTGCATCAAAGATAAGTACAATTATAATCCAAAACAATTTTGGAAACGAAATATAATGTACATGTTGGAAATCAAATTTCTTACCAAAGGGCATATGATAGACCGTAAATGTTGTACCCCTCCACGGAATGTACAACATCGCCCTGTGATTGCTGGCGTCTCTCCTCACGTCTTTGTGATAACGCATGCTTAAATGAAAAGATAGAATGCCTATAGACGTGGGCACCCCACGGGAACGCATCTAAGGCATTGAGGTCCTCTACCAACCGAAACTGCCAAACTGGAATCTTCAATCTCTCGTCCACCCTATCAATATCCAGTTCAACATGTAAATAAGGCACAACTTCACATCATTGTACGCCTGTTGAACCTCTCCGCGGGTAAGAATAGCCCTCAAGTCATCCAACGATACCTCATCGTGTCCAGGAAAGTACTGTTGATGTATGCCATTCTCCACTGCAACATACAAACTCGTGTCTGGTACGACTCCAAAACGTAATCCTATGATGAAGCTAAATTCCACCTTCAAAAACCTGACCACATGTTTCCCTAACAAGAACCGCATCTCATCTGTCGGCCCGCCATGGTCCAACTCCTGCAACAGCAGCTGATGAATAACACCACCTGAAAACTTCAGCTCCCGGTGTATCGACATGAAATGCCTGAAACAAGAGACCATGAACCGACGCCGATCCTCAACAGTAAAATCTTCAGGCACCCAGTTAAGTGCATCGTCTATACGGGCGAGGGCTTCAAAATGGTCGTGTCGAGTCAATTTTTCATTGAACCAATCTCCCTATGGAGTTTTAAGCAAATCCTTCAAGCTGCTCATCATCTGCAATGTCACAGAAACAATACATAAGTAAACTGGAAAAAATTAGAAAATATTCTCGATCATTTGAAACAAATTCTCGATACTTAGAAAATATTCTCGATCCTTTGAAAAAGTTCTCGATCCTTTGAAAAAGTTCTCGATCCTTTGAAAATAGTCTCGATCCTTTGAAAAACCTCTCGATTATTTGAAAAATCTTCTCGATCATTTAAAAAAATCCCAATCCTTTGAAAAACATTATCGATCGTTAGACAAATATTCTCGATCGTTTGAAAAAATTCTCGATCCTTTGAAAATAGTCTCGATCCTTTGAAAAACCTCTCGATTTTTTAAAAAATCTTCTCGATCATTTAACAAAATCTCGACCCTTTGAAAAACATTATCGATCGTTTGAAAAAAATCTCGATCATTTGAAAATAGTCTCGATCATTTGAAAATAGTCTCGATCCTTTGAAGAACCTCTCGATTCTTTGAAAAGTATTCTCGATCATTTAACAAAATCTCGACCCTTTGAAAAACATTCTCAATCGTTAGAAAAGTATTCTCAATCGTTTAAAAAAATTCTCGATCGTTTTAAAACATTCTCGATCCTTTGAAAATAGTCTCGATCCTTTGAAAATAGTCTCGATCCTTTGATAAACCTCTCGATCCTTAGAAAATCTTCTCGATAATTTAACAAAATCTCGACCCTTTGAAAAACATTCTCGATCATTAGAAAAATATTCTCGATCGTTTGAAACAATTTCTCGATCCTTTTAAAATATTCTCGATGCTTTGAAAATGTTATCGATCCTTTGAAAAATAATATCGATCATATGATAACTTTCTTCGAATCTTTCTAAAAAATTTCCTCGATTTTGCTTGAAATATTCTCGATTTATTTATTATTTTTTTTAAAAAACAATCCTCGATACTCAGAATTTCATCTTCCTCATCACATATTCAACCTCATTACACATTCAACCTCATTTCAAACCCAAACCTAAACCATAACCATTCTCAACCCTAATCTACAATTTCAATCAACAAAACAAGTCTAAAATGCAATGATAAGTTATTAACAACAAATCGATAAATAAAACAAATTGAACTTACCTCTGTCAATCGCTGCGAAATCTACTGTATTCCCGTCCCGGTCAATTCGCCGTCGATTTCCTTGCCGTCGATTTCGTTGTCGTCGGTTTCTTTCTCACTCTTGCTTTTCTCAGACTAACAAAACGACAACTTTCTCTCTTTTTCAATTTTGTCGGGGTATTCTCGTCTCTTTACGTTATATGGTACATTTTAAACTTATATTACTAAACTGGTAATATTTGCACAATACCCCTCTTAAATAGTGCAATTAATTTTTCAAACCCATTAAACACCTATTACGAGTATAAAGGGGAAGAGCACGACTACTTTAGCTACAATTGGATGTCATTGGTTGATTTTGATAAGATAAGATTGACTCAATAATAAATCCCACAGACCCTCACATGCACTGAATGCTGAATTCAACAATTGTAACAGTAATGGGCCTCAACGTTTAAACCCAACTTATTTGAATCTAAGTAAGCCTAAAGAAAACTGATAAATCCAAGTAGGATTTTTTTTTTTTTTACTGAGACAATTAGGATTTTATGTTAACTGCACACATTCGTTGGAAATCGGAATCCGGTAAGAGTAATGTTATACAACCCAAATGATGTTACAATTAGGATTTTATGTTAACTGCACACATTCATTGGAAATCAGTATCCGGTAAGAGTAATGTTATACAACCCAAATATTGTTGTAAATGAGTTGTCATCACCACACAGATACGGATTACTGATCTAGTAATGCTAATTTTATGCGGAACTTGGCACACACGTTAATGAAACCACAGAAATACAATCACACATAAATTTTCTAATAGAAACGAATGTCATGGCCACAGAGGCACTACAAATGATTTGAGTTTAACAGTACTGCTTTTATTGATAGTTCAGAGAAAATGCCCCCACTTTGATCTGATTGAAGAACAGATAAATTTGCCATGAGGAACCGGTACGAGAGTAGTTGCAGACACATTATATGATCATAATTCAAACAGTGTAATGTGGATTGACATCAATATCTAAACCCTTCAACTTTGCAAAGGACTCCACTCTGCCTTTAAATGTGCGAAGCTCTCTTAGTCTGCATTGCATGCAACATGAGTGTGTGTGTGTGAGTTAGTTCCCACAAAAATAGAGACAATGTTTGATGTTAAAATGGAACTCTTAGAAGAAGCATGTTAGTTATGTCTTCAAGAAAGTAATTTACAAACCTAGCAATCTCTGCACGTCTTCTCGCTTCTTCAGCCATGACACTAATGTCCCTGAAGGTGTGCTTATTGTCAGAGAATCCCTTAGCTTCCGCGGACTGGAGGCCGTGACGAGTCCGTTGTTCAGTTACCCAAGCAGCCTCTCGAGCTTCTCTACCAAAGTTCTTCTGGTTGGAGAACGCCGTCTGCCAAAACAGGATATTGCAAATTTGATTAATAAATCAACTAGTGGTCATTCTCTAGTCAGGACCAGACCTGAAGTTTTTTCATGCGATCCAGTTAAACATCAATTTACACTGATTATCACATGTGATAATGCTTGTGACCGCACGGATAACTTCAGATCCGGTGCTGACTAGAGAATTATTCAATCAACTAGTACATGAACAAAAAGTTGATTTTTTTTTTCACTCACTCTTTGATTATAAACCAGATCCCAAGCTCTGCCACTTAGTGCATATCCAACTGCAAATTTGATAGGATCAAGCAGCATGTAGGTTACAATGTTGTATATCCATATAACTCCTGTCCACCCCCAACCGATCTTTCCAATTCCAGCAAATTTTGATGTTACCAAAGCTGATATTAATGTTGCAATCTGCAAAAGAGAATCCATCCTCAATTCATGATCGAGTGAGTGATATGATAAGAATTAATTCTTTGAAAACGTGACTAAAACTTTTATCCTACTAACCAGTTGCGCAATGATGAAGGCGGTGACAAGAAGAAGACCTGGTCTTTCTGTGAAAGACCATCCCCTAGAGCGAGTCACGAATATTAGTGCCTGACTGATGGTGCTAACTTGGAGGTACACAGCAGATGCTAGCCGTTTGTTCAGTGCATCGCTGATGTCTGGATCAGACATATTATGACTGTGCTTGTTCAAGCTTCTTACATGGAAATGATCCTGAGATAATTTGAGAGACAGACAAATTATTAAGCGTAACTGGATTCATTCTCTAGCTTTAGAACATGTGGACTGACTAGTACATATTGAACAATTAGAAAATTTCATTTACCGAAAAGAAATCTGTTTCATAAGCTCCCCAGAAAAATATAACCGTCATCAGGGCAAGGTAACCTCCCAAGACAATCCCAGTTGCAAAAATTTCACTTAGCTTCCAACTGTCAGGAATTGGTGATGGCTTGACCCTGTCTTTGGATATAGTCATTATGGTACCTGGAATGAGTTCATGAATCAAGGAAAAACATGTGTAAGATGAAACTATGAAAGAGCAGACTAATTGTAACAAAACCCCATGTAGAAACCTGGTTGTAAACAGCAGTTAGACGTAACAGACATCAACGTATAAAGGTTGGTAGGGCTTACCATCATTAAGGATGGCTATGATTAGGACCATGAAAGGAGGGAAATTAAACTCCCAAAATACAGTAAGCAGCATAAATCCCAGCTGTTAAATAGAATTGACATGTTGTCAATGAGAAGTGATTATCATGGTTTACTAAAATAGAAGAAATTTAGATAAGAAGAATGAGAAACTTACCACTATACGTATTGTGATCGATACTGCATATATCTGGGAAAAAGAAAAAGGATTATTGTCATGGGAAACTTTAAAATTTTGAACTTAAAGAGAACTTTCATTTACCGTGTAATTTTTCATTCTCTGAAAGATAGCGCGGCTTGTTAAAACAGCACTAATGATTACACTCAGCCCAGGTTCTGTAAGAACTATATCAGAAGCACTTCTAGCGGCATCTGTTGAATCAGCCACTGCAATTCCTATGTCTGCTATCTTCAAGGCAGGTGCATCATTGACTCCATCACCCGTCATTCCAACTATGTGTTTTCTAGCTTGTAATCGTTTCACAATCTCAAACTTATGCTCTTCAGGAGAAAAGCAGAGTAAGAATAGTGAATGTGAAGAAAACTTGCAAAGTTCACAAACTATAGTAAACATATATACCTGGAAAGACCCCTGCAAATCCGTCTGCTTTTTCGATAAGTTCATCAACTGGTAAACCTGCAATTTCCTCATCCTTATGTTCACCGAGCAGAGCTGATGAAGGATACATGTTTGATCCCATTCCAAGTCGTCTCCCTGTTTCCTTACCAATTGCAAGTTGGTCACCTAGAAAAGGTGTAAAATATCATCAGAGCTTGCTTGTTGGAAATTTATTGGTTTGAAAAATCATCATAGCTTGCTTGTTAAAACATTGTATGAAAGAGAGGAAAAATGAATCTGCTGGGACACTCACCTGTAATCATCTTAACACTAACACCAAGATCTAGAGCTCTCCTAATAGTTTCAGCACTGTCATGACGTGGAGGATCAAAGAGAGGGAGAAGACCAACGAATTCCCAGTGTCCACCAAGACTGTCTTTGGTACCAGCAGGTACTTCCTGTGGATGAGAGAACTCAGGTTCTTCAACTAATGAAATAAAAGGAAATGGAATTCCTGTAGATTATGGTTAGTTCTGAAAGTTATGCCTACCTGTCGAGCAACTGCTAGGGATCGAAGTCCACGCTCAGCAAATTTATCTATGATTGAGTGGACCTTATTCTTAATATCTGATTTGTTCGATGCCAGATTTAGAATCTAGAAAATAGAAATAAAGAAGACATTAACTTCTAGGCTTATATTATATGGTACAGTGTTTAGAAATTTTGATTGGAAGACACTATTTCTTTTACCTGTTCTGGTGCCCCTTTGCTGACTCTGTGCATTCTACCGGCTTTGTCAAGGTATGTGAGTGCTGTCCTTTTATCAGTCGGGTTAAAGGGAAGGAAGTGAATTTCGGTAATATCAGCTCGTGCCTAACAGTAGATCAAAATATAAAAATCAACTCAGCAGAGCCCAAATCAACAGAGTAAACAATTGAATTCATACAATATTTTCAGGACATTTAGCAAGCAACTGAATGTTCATAAGGTAAAATTTAGTAGGAACTCCCACATAGGATTCTAAAAAGGGAAAAGTGTGAGGTAGTATAGACCAGCATAAGTATTCTCCCCATGATGATCATTATGCTTGAGATTAGTAAAAGTTTTATTTGATGAGAGTAGGTACCTCTTTAGGATCACCCAGCATTGAAACAATTGCAGCATCAATGGCATCTTGGTTCTCCAATCTTGAAGCTCTTGCAGCCATCAAAACAACCATATCATTGTCAATGCCTTTGGAGAAAACCTGTATTGAAATTCATCCTGTTAAATATCCTGTTTAAGGGGCAATATATGAGCTTAGGCTATGTATAGTAACGGAAACCAGTCATGTGGTTTCTAGTATTTAATAATATTAGGGGATCAAAGTTACCACCTCTATCAGATTTTTGTCAACTGTAAGTTTGTTGAGAGTTAAAGTTCCAGTTTTATCACTGCAAAGCACATCCATCCCAGCCATTTCCTCAATAGCTGTCATTCTCTTTGTTATGGCACCCTGAACAGGAAGTTAAAGCAATTTTTAAGTTAATATTTCACTCCAAAAGACATGTTGCAATTCAACATATCAATCAGTTATAGCTTCACAGACCTGCTGAGATAAACGATGAGAACCAATGGCCATGGTGACAGAAAGCACAGTTGGCATAGCAATTGGGATACCACCAATGAGTATTACAAGCAGGTTGTCTATACCAACTCGATAATGCCTATGTTGAATTGCATAAATGACGATGAGTTCAATAACCATCCCAATGGCAATAGAGCAAATGCAGAAGTTTCCAATTGAAGTTAAGACCTGAATCCACAAGTAATATGATGTTTCATCAAATACATAATTACATTCTCATAAGTTGTATGCAATAACTCCCATATTAGTATCACCTTCTCATTACATACAAGCATCATTTGTTTCGGTCATTAAACTTTGAGGCCATAATAAGTCTACATTAGCAACAGGGTACATAAAACTTTACTAGCCTATGAACATTGAATTCAGACTATCATTTAGATCCAAAGAGTTTCCAAGATGAACCTTCTGAAAATGCCCAACATGATTTGTAGTTTCCACAAGATGAGCGGCCTTTCCGAAGAAAGTATGTACTCCAGTTGCGATAACAACTGCTTCGATTTCACCTTGTTTACATGTTGAACCAGAGTAAACTCCATCACCAGGAGCTTTTGTTACTGGGAGTGACTCTCCTGTAAGAGCTGACTGTAAAAGAAAGGAAGATTTTAGATCAAATGAAATTCACTTTAAAAGAACAAACGGTCTTCAAATTAGTTCGCATATAGAGTGATTATTGAACAGGCAAATGGAAAGTACTACGAGAGGCACATTTTATGTTATCTTAGCTCCAACATAATTTTATTATTTGTTTTGAGTCAGTGTAAGAATTTCAAAGGCTGATGTACAAGTCTCAATCCTTAGTTTGCAATAAGTTCATAAAATTCCGTCTTATAATTTCAAATCTTAGCATGATTGCCTACCTGATCAATTTTCAGAGGATCTCCTTCAAGTAAACGAGCATCAGCAGGGATAATGTCTCCCAACTTGATACTGACAATATCTCCAGGAACCAACACAGAAGCATCGTCCTCGCTCCACTTCCCATCACGCAAAACCTAATGAAAACTTTAGATTTTACAGAAGAAACAAGTTTTCCAGGATGGAGGAAACAAAAAATATATATATAAATTGCGAGGAAAAAAATTATGTGTGTATATGCAAGCAGGCAAACCTTGGCTTTTGGAGCCAGCCGAGCCATCAAAGCTGCAGCCGCATTCCCAGCGTTGTTTTCCTCTATAAAACTGATGGTTGAATTGATAAATAGAAGCACCAGGACTCCAACGAAGTCATGGTAATCAACACCCTTGTGCTGCAAAGATATTGCCATCATCAATCAAGAAAAAGAAATGGTTCTATTTTCTATCCAATTTCAAGGTGACATTTTTCATCAAAACAGAAGATATATTCCTAAATTTTCTATGAACTTACCCCTCCATGGGCAAGAGTAATGGCCATAAGTGCGGCTGCTTCCATAACCCATGAAAGAGGATTCCACATAAATCCCAAAAATTTGAGTATTTTACTTTCCTGTGAAGTAAAAGATGAAAGCAAATTCAAGATAATTGTGCAATGTAACCCAAAGAAATAGTCTTAGAAAATAACACCAAGATTAACACCAAAGAAAAGAAGCTTGATCTAGGTATAAGAACCTTTTTCTCTTCAAGTTTGTTATATCCAAAAATGTCCAATCGCTTTTGAGCTTCATCGGAGCTGAGACCCTCTTTTGTACACTTTAGATTTTCGAAAACTTCCTCAACCAGGATGTTCTCCTGCCAGAAGAAACTTCCAGTTAATAGTTATGTAATAGACCTCATAATACTTGCAACAAATATTTACTATACATAATACTCTTCTGATTTGTATCCCAACTAATGTCAGTGATTCATCTCAAGACATGACCATGTAATCTAACAGATTATAGATTCTATACAAGAACATACATAACTAGCCTTCAACAGTCTGAAAAGCTTTCTTCTTTCTAAACACTTTCCTTTTCATGTGTTGTTTCAAAACAGTCGATAGATTTGTATGGTTATCTGAAATCATGATCAAGGTAACATTGAAATATATAATGTGTTTATTGCTTCTCTCAAGGGAAGTGGCATTTGTGAAGAACTAAGTGCCACTTCCCAAGTAAACAAAAATCCATGATTGGTCTATCTAAATTGCTTCGAGTGTAAGAATATAAGTCTGCATGATGAAAGTACATATGTACCAGATCAACTGTTTCCTGGTTGATAGCTTCAAGGGAAGTTGCTGTCTTTTTCATTGTAGTTCCTTCTTCATCACCCATCCCGAAAAGCAAAATTTATAATCTGCAGAGCAATAATTTTTTTATCAAATCAATCAACCATTATCCAACTGTATAATAAAAACAACCAGAATTAGTGCATATAGATGCCAAAGGCTCCATCTAGTTTAAATTTCAAAATTTAATTTCATTCAAGCATTTTAACATAAACCAGATAGACTAATCATGTAAAAAGAAATCAGCACAACTAGAGTAATACTCTGTCATATCTCTAATCATTAATTCAAGATGGTCATTAGACACCAAAAGCATGTCATCCCAGAGTTCTTTCCATATCATTTAAACAAGTTAAGAATGCTAGACAAATAACATTACAATGATCACCAATAAAGTATTTGTACCTAGCTAGCTATAGCTCAAACAAGAGATAATGAATCATCAAGCAGTAAAAAAGACCCTTTTGAAGAAAAGAGCAAGAGAGCAGAGAGTTTGGCAAAAAACAAATGAAGTGACTAGTAATTTATAAAAACCAGTGTGATACGGGAATTTGGAAGTCTCCATTATCAAAGAGAGAGAGACATGCATTGAAGGGCCAATTGGGCACGTAGAAGACAAAAGCTTTGCTTGTGGAACTCCGTCCATGATTGATCGCCAGCGTTTTCACAGCAAATGGGAAGTGTTGTTTCCAAGGTCTTCTTGTTTATCTGCTTTTTCCAAGTATATATATATATATATAGCAGTTACAATAAGATGTAAAATCGTACAGATATTCTTGATTTTTGTTGGTTTGTTGTTTTTGGTTCATGTGCGATGGACCCAAAGTAGTGTGGACGTCAATAAGCTCTCTCATTGGAGAAACCATGTTATGCAGTGTTCTTCTTGTTGAAATATTGTCCCAATCAATAAATCATACATAGATAGATCACAGATCGTACAACATCCATGACAGTACAATATTTATAAATAATCTATAGAAAGATTGCACATTTGCATGCATGCGCATAGATTCCTTTTTAATGGACTCTTCAGTGTTGTTTGCCCTTTGCAGGCTTTCAACTTATTGTTTATACATAGGGTAAATTACACCAACCTTACCTCATCTTTTATCATATTTCGTTGGGTGAATTCCTTTTTAGTCCCTCTAGTTTGACCTAATATATAAACCGATCCTACAGTTTTAAGAATTATCTTGTTTAATCCTTCTATTTAATTTTTCAATCAAAAAGTAAAATCTTACAGGTCAGAGGGTCAAATGACCCTGCTGCCCCTGACTTTTGTTTTAAACAATTAAAAATGTTTGGGTTCCTAGTTTTAGGACTCACCATATCAACCACTACCATCATCATCGACCATCACCATTTTTCTCCGATCACCAAACTCTAACCCTCAAATTCATTCACCCAAACCCAATTCCAAACACAAACTCAGTCCCAATCACCATCGATCTCCCACTTCCCTACCCAGACCTTTCATTCTATCAAACCCCCAAACCCATATAACCCAGATTAAATCCATCACTTCAAATTTAAACACTGAACACAAAATAAAAAAAATTGATCTGTGAACCAAATCAAACTCAGACTGAAACACAAAATTATTGATCTATTCATCACCTTCATCTGGTGTTGAACACATTCAACACCTACCACATTCAACATTAGTCGCCAAACCCTAGCCACAAACACACCACCCCCACTAGTGTTGATCGACCCACCACCCTTAAACCAAAAAATCAGAACCCTTAATCCCCAAACATATAAAATCAGAAACCACATAGCGAACCCATCAACAACCACCACCCCACCAGAAATCAAACCAATAATACCCACACACTCAGCAAATCAAATAGAACCTTTAACCAGTTGAATGAGATAGAGAAGATTTATGGGTTGAGATAGAGAAGAATCGATTTGAAGAGTCTGTGAGCTGGTGTGAATCGCGACGGTGACGAGATTGATTCGGGGTTGGGTGTGAATCACAACGGCGATGGAGATCGATTCGAAGCTGGTGTGAATCGCGACGGCATGAACGATTCCGTTTGTTCTTGATGATTTTTTGGTTTTGTTTTTGCCTAGATCGCGAGGGGAGAGAGAGAGAGAGAGAGAGAGAGAGAGAGAGAGAGAGAGAGAGACAGAGAGAGACAGAGAGACAGAGAGACAGAGAGAGAGAGTTTGGGTTGTGTTCGTGGTGGTTCGATTTTGGTGGTGGGAGGTGTTTATGGATTCGAATGGGCAGTGGGCGGTGCACGAAGGAGCTGGGTTTGGCGGTGTTGGTGTTGGTAAAGAAGATGAAGTTTGAAAGAAGAAGAGATGGTGAGGTGTGAATTGGATGTGTAAATCAATTTTTATTTTATTAGTTTAATGTTTTAATATTAATTTATTTAGTAAATCAATTTTTATTTGTTTTTTAGTTTTCAATTATTAATATACCATTAATTTAAATAGTTACCATTTTACCCTTGCAATATTAATGGAATCTTCTAAAACCGTAACGGAATTGGACGGTAGGGACTGAAATTGAGATTGTTTGAAACTGTAGGGATCTGTCACGATAAAGCTCAAAACCGGGGGATCAGTTTGTGTATTATGTCAAACTACGTGGATAAAAAAGGAATTCACTCTATTTCGTTTGGTTGTTTATTCATAAACCTCCTCAAAGGTAACGACCGTTAGTGGATCATTTATTTGAGTAAGGGTATTTTAGACATTTAGATGTTTCAAATAAAGAAATATATAACATAGATTATTAAAAAAAAAAAAAAATTTGGTTGATCTAAAATGTTGAACCAAATGTCAAACTAACTTGAAACCAACTCAACTTTGAATTAGATTTGGAAACGAATATTGTAAGTTCCTTGGGTTTTTGATTGGCTTATTTTAATTGACAAACCACATTTGGGGATTATCATGTAAGGGTAATTTAGGTGATCTTTGTTTGTGATCAAGCTCAAGCTTCAAAGGTATATCACTTGTTTTACTTTCATTAAAGAGATATACTGCACACACTCACTCTCATGCATGCGTTGATCATCTTGTATTAGTGCTTGAATTGTTGTTATGCGTGCCTAATTTTGTTGCCTCTTGCTTGCTTGGATTGCATGATTGTTGGTCTTGCATAATTACTATTGCTCATTGAATGTTGCGGTTGTACACGCGACACCTTGAGCGACATTCACTCTTCTTGCATTCTCAAGTTTTCTGTCGCTCGCTATATCGCGCGCTTTGTCACAGTTGTCCTTATACACGACATCTTTTGTCGCGTGCTTTGTCATGTGCTTTATCGTGTGTCCAAGCGACACCTTATACATGACAAATTGTTGTCGCGGTTGTCCGGGTGACATTCTTCGAGGCGACAGTCCACCCTTTCGTGCACACACTGTTTTGTTCTCATATATATATATATATATATATATATATATATATGTTATCTTCTTCCCTATTTTATTTAAGGAGTCCAAGAAGCAATTTTTGAGTGACCTAGCTTTTCTAGAGAGAGAAAGATTGCCAAACACTTACCTTTACTCAACCAAACTTCATCTCATGATCATCTAGCTTCATTCTAGGATCATCTAAGTATAGAGCATCATCTTTTTTGACTAGGTAATCTATACATGGACTTCATTGTTTCATTACTATGTCATGTATGTCTAGATTTTAGCTTTTATTGCAAATTAAATGCATGTTCTTGTGTTTAATAGCTTTTATTACATGCTTGCGATGCTGGTTGTTGGTTGAGAACATTGATCAGTGATAGCTAGCATTTAGGATGATTTTACGCTTCTAGCTAAATCTCTATGATTTGCATTTAGATATTGTTTAGGTCTAATTGATTGCATTTGCTAATTGTTCTTTGCCATCTTTCATGACAACTTTTATTGATTGGCTTTTGTTTGATAACTAGATATTAGACTCTCATAGCTATATCTCGCCAGGTCTTCTTGCGCTTGCATTTAGACATTGATATCTAGGAATTATATTTATTGACATTTTTGAATTCCTATATAAGCATTTAGTGTAGCCTAGCACTACTTGCATGTTTTAATATTTCATCATATTCACTTAGGTTGTTTAGACTATTCATTGAGGTTAAGCTTTGTGACTAAGTGTTTAGTGCACAAGCTTGTTGATTAAGAATCACTATTAAGGCCCATTGGGTAGTAGTGGTGGGTTAGTAATCTTAAAGTGTGACTTGGTGGTCAACTTATGTTGTAAACATCATTACAATAGTGGATTTGAGGATCAGATGTGGCTATAAAGATAACCCGTGGTTTTCCCTTATCAAAGGGTTTCCATATACATATCGTGTGTTTTTGTTTATTGTTTTAAGCATAATTAGTTTGATTGAATGTTTTTTTATTTGGAATAGTTTTTGTTAATATTGATTAATTGAAAAATTGGTAATTGATTCAATTATAACCTATTCACCCCCCTTTAGGTTTATTAGACATACATATTGTAGAAAATTTCAATTGGTATCAGAGCCGGTGCCTAGATACACTTATGGATCCGTGCTTTGTGTGTTTCTTGCACTTTGCATTTTATGTGTTACATTACATTTGTATCTCATTCATTTATAACCCAAACATTATGAGTGAGTTAGGGATTAGTAAAGACGGAGCATCAAGTATAAGACTACATTTGCTTAAAGGTGATAATTATGCCTCATAGAAAGACAAGATGTAGTATTATATTTACCAAATAGATGACTGTGCATGGACGACGGTTGAAGATGGGTACACTCTTCTGAAGATGATTAATGATGAGGAGATGAAGTCCTAAAGCCTAAGTCTCAATGGAGCACACAAGAATTTGAAGCTTCCAAGTGGAATAACAAGGCAATGCATACCATCTTGTGTGCCATGGATGACAACCGGTACAAGTTGACTCAAAAAACTAGGAAAGCCAAGGAGGCATGGGAGATGCTAGAGACGGCCCATGAAGGAACCGAGGTAGTCAAGAACTCCAAGCTCTAAGTCCTTCAAATGCAATTTGAGACAATTAGGATGGAAGAGGATGCTTCAATGATATCCAAGTGAAGTTGATGGACATTATCAACCAAAGCGATCAACTAGGTGACCCATACTGGAGGGAAAATTGGTTCAAAATGCAACAGAAGCGTGAGAAAATTAAAAAATTAGGGTTTGCGTATAAATATTTTTTTCCCTTTTAAATAACAAGAACCTTAACCCTAGATTAATTGACGTATATAAAACTATCGTACCTTTTTCTCGTGATGATTGAACAAGCGCTGAATTGATTCCGCAAGATCTTCCAATCCAATCACGAACGTGAATCACGCAGGAGTGTGGGCTCCCTTTCTTTAAATTGTATACATGAGGATGGAGACAAACAAAATCTTTTCTTTGTTAGTTACAAATATCCTTCAAGAGAAAAATCCAACAACGTCCGGTCACTTGTGAATTATCAATCTACTTGATTGAAACTCGCATGAACTCGATTTGATTTTGTACACAAAACCCTTTTGATGTAAAGGATACTAGTATACTATCAAAAACAAAAACGTTCTCTTTTTCTCTTTTCTCCTTAGCCGAATTCCACACCCTTTATCTATGAGATGATCGAATTTTGTCTAAAGCAAAAAACTAAATTTTTCTCCCTCAAAATTCTCTCTTGCTAGGCCAAGTTCTCTCTTGAAAATTATCTAGCATGACCGAAATTTTCATCATAGAATCATAGGGCTGGCCGAAAATCACACACACATATATATAGGATCATAAATCCTTTCATAAGAAGGATTTACTTGGTTGGCAAGAATCCTTTCCTTAGACGGATTTACTTGGTGGATAAGAATCTTTTTTCTAAATGAATTCTATCCTACACCAAGACTCCTAATCCAACTCAATAATGTATTTGTAACTATATTAAAAACTTCCTAATTTGATTAGATAAATAATTCATTTTATTTATCTACTTATCAAATATAGTCTTTAATATCAATTATACTACCAACAATAGTACAATTTGAGGAGACCATCTCCTACTAGGAAAAATATTTTGACTTTTAATTAAATAATTAATTAATCAATAAATTAATTAATTTCCATTTAATTAAATAATAAAATAAACAATATAATTAAGCTATTCTAAATAGCCTTGCCACCCATACCATATATATGGGCCATATATTATTTTTCTTATTTTATTAAATCCATTGGACCTTAATAAAAAGTCCACATGTGAACTAGACCTATTCTTATAAAAAGAAACAAGTTCACATGCCTTAATACAATTCTAGATGGACCCCTAAATTGATCCGGTAGAATATATCAAGTGATCCATGCAAGTTCATATGGATTGGGGATCTTGGCGGGTTATCTAAATTTAAGCTCCGATAGACACAATCCAATCACAATCAACAAATGATTCACTTAGGTCCGATCAATTTAATTTTAGTTCATTCCACTAAAGAACTAAAATTGAACTCTTAAATAAAGATAGAATAAGTTGATGTTACTCATTCATACTCTAGACAACCTTAATGGAGGAAGTGTATCATCGTGAAGAATACCAGTAATCTCCAAGAGCTCATAGACCGCCTATTGCTCTCCAAGTTACCATATTTACTCATATGACCACATTTTGAACTTGGATATTTTGACTTGTCCAGAAACCATGTTTCAATAGACACTATTGAAAACTTAACGTTAAGATTTAATATCCAATACCTCAAAACATCCATATGATGATATTCTACTCTCATTTAATAAATGGAGCCACGATGTCCATATCTATAAATGAAGTCATCTATCGATTAACAAATTAATATCTCTAAACTATCTAGGATAGACTATGCTATATAATCGTACTCATTGACAGCTCAAATGATAACACTTGCGACCATAAGTCCAACATTTATCTCAGGATTGAGATAGGCTCTCCGATTGTCTTTAAATGAATTTTTTTTATCTATTGACGGTTCTAGATAAAGTATTTCATTGTGATCCAATTGAATGCACCTAGTGCACTAGATTCTTTTGCCCAAAGACACCACACTTTGACGATTTTAGACTCATCATAACACATTTAATCCCACTCAAATGCTAGTAAAAGAATCTACAACTTTAACAAGATAAAGGCGCCCAACCTTTATCTTAAGTTGTGAATATTATTCAAGACTAACTAAAGAATTGTGTCTACCTCATACATATCTAGATGTATGAACAATTCTTCTTTTCTCATAGTCTTTTGACCTTATGATTATTTATTTTTGACAATTATAATAATTAAACTATAAATGCTATAAGATTTGTTAAACTAGAAATCACTTTATTAATATGAAAAGATTATCAAATACATTATTAGACTCTTGCTATCGAGCATAATCTTAACATATACTCGGATAGAAGAATCAAGCAAACTATCATAAGGTCACTTCCCAAGAGATTTGAGTCCAAGGTGACGACACTTGAAGAAAATAGTGGTTAAAGGATGAAGCCTAGTGAAGTGATTGGAAGGCTTCTAGCCTATGATTCTAGGTGGACGTCTACACCCATACCTCCAAAGAAGCAAAAGAACATAGCCTTGAAGAACTCAAATGTAGAGAATGAGGAGGATGACTCAGATGAGGACATGGCCTTGATGATGAAGAGATTTAAGAAATTTTTGAAGCTTCAAAAGAATAGTTGTAGCTCCAAGGAGAATGACTTCAAGAAGAAGACCCACTTCAAGAATATGGAGAAAACCCAGGAGAGAGACTCCATGAAGGACTCCAAGAAAAGCATTCATTGTTTTGAGTGTAGTGGGTTTTGTCACATTGCTGCCGAATGTGCCAATTTAAAGATAAAGAAGAAAGGAAAGGCTATGGCGGCTACTTGGAGTGATAGTGAGATTGAAGAAGATTTTTTAAGTGATGAAGAGCATATTCTTAACTACACGACATTTGGAGCCTCTCTTGTGGAAGATATTGAAAAAGGCAACAAGGCCATAATTTGTGACTCTAAAGGAGGAATTGAAGATAAAGTAGCTATAAATGTGACTGATGAAGCTACCTATGGAAGTGTTGTAAATGTGACAACAAGAGACACTAGTGATGACTCTAGTGATGATAGTTCGTTATCTTATTCTACATGAGGAAATGTAGAAGACATGTACCTTGAAGGGTTCATAGAGCACTTTCAAAGCTCTAGATTGATGATGAAGAAGAAGAAGATTCAAAAGTTAAAAATGGAGAATCTCGAACTGACTTCCAAGATGACTCATTTGAGTGAGAAAGTGAAGAGTGCAAGAGAAATGGAAGAAAGTTTAAAGTTGGAGCTTGCATTGCTAAGAAGAGTGAAGAAATCTTGAAGGAGGAGCTTAGAGAGGCAAAATAGTTGATTGCCAAGATGACCTCTGGAACCGAGAAAATCGATAAAATGTTATAAAGTGGGAAGAACCCTATTGATAAGAAGGGCTTAGGGTATGTAGAAGGCATGAATACCACTTCATTGAAGAAAACTACTTTTATCAAGAGTCAAGAGGTGACTGAAGTTCAATTCCCATAACAACCAACAAGATGGGTTGAAGTTGGAGAATCCTCAAAGCAAGCTCAAGTCAAGGCTCTAACAAAAGCTCAAGCCAAAGCTCAACCACAACAAGCTAGAGCACATCAAGAAAGTTTCCCACAACCCAAATATTACCAAGCCAACAAGCAATTCATGCAAGTTCAACCGAGGAAGCAATCTTCTCTAACTCAACAAAAAAGGAGAAGAGAGCCAATACCACACCAAAGGAAAGCTTAAAGACATGGGAAAATACCTTTGTCCTCACAAAGGAATGGTATGATCCCTCATTTTATTCCTACATGTCATTTTGTGGTGTTGATGGTCATATTAAACCAAATTGCTTCAAATATATTAAAATGTGTAGAACTAAAAGCATGATTGAAAATAATAGGGTTGGATTCAACATGCATATGCCTAGGAAGTCAAGAGTTAATGATCCTAGGAGCAATGTGATGACTATATCCACTAGGAATGGAATTGTGTCACTTAAGTGGATTAGAAAGGATGAACCCATATGCTATTATGCTAAGGTTTCTCCCATAGGCTTAACTAGGTCCAATGGACTTGGTAGGTCTATAGGGACTTATATTCCCCGTTGACTTGGTTTGAATTGACCCTATATAGGGAGCCCAAGCAAAGAGAGTGACCTTGCATTGAAATAAGCAAAAAATTGTTCAATTTTATACTCTTTAATTAATTGCTTTAGTATCTTGGTTGCACATATATGATTATGTGATTTTGTTTAATAAGTGTGCCTTTGCTTTGTTTGCAATCCTTGTATCATTTATGTTCAAACATGTATTTTTGGACTAGAAAAATTAATTGGGGAGTACATTTGATTGACCCATAAATTATCTCCATCATGTGAACTTGATCTTGATTGTGAACTTGATCTTGACATGCTTAAATATTATGCATGAGTATTTGTGTGAAATTGTGTGGAGAAGCAATTGACAAGGCTAAACTTAATAAGGACCTTGTGTCCATTTAATAAATAAGGATGTATCATTCGAATTTAGCTTTGTCTATTTTCTTAATGGTTGAACAAGACAACAACCAATAGGGATTTCATATCCATTCAATCAATAAGGATTTTATATCCATGTCTTGGTTGGTCATTAAGAATTGAAAATGTTGCCTTTGTGTATGATAAAAGTTTAATGCTATATCTTGTTTAATTATGACAAAAGGGTGCAAATTGGTTTGACTACTTTTGGAAACCCTTTTGATATTTGCTTTGCCAAATACCATGACTTGAACTTTGATATTACATGTCTTCCAATCAAAGCAATATTCCCACACATTTTTTTAAACTCAAACTTCCTTGCTTCTCTCTCACTTAATTAAATTGCATAAAGTTGTTGTATATGATTATACAAAATTTTCTTGCAATTATCTCTCACGTAATGTACGGTGGTCTTAACCTAGACTATTCATATGGTGATATAAGAATGAAGACACCTTATATGATGTGATCATATAAGACTAGGCCATGGTCTATGTGAATCTCTCACCATGATCTGTTACAAGATGAGATTCAAATATATCAAAAAATGATGGCTATATATGGGTGATCTTAATCTTGAGTGTCTTATCGACTCCTTCAGGTTAAATCGTGGTTTTTGATATACCATGGGTAAGATCAGAGTTACATTCTCGGTCAATAACTTCGTATGTTGGAATGCGGTTTGGCTTGTGGGTGGGAAATTCTGTGCAAAATAGTGGAATCCACTACTTTTTACGGTAAACAGATGGTAGTTCTCTTAAGGGTTGATTCGGGGCTTTAACAATATGAGCGCTCTCTTTCTTCCATAAAGGAAGTTAAGATTTATTATTCATTAGAGAATCAATAGTACTTAATGGAAAATATATAATTAAGGAGGTATAACCGACTTTATGACCTAACTCTAATTATGAACTACTTATGGAGGATCATACCATATGTAATAGGTATATCGATGGACAACTGTAATTTCGGTTTGTGTAATACATCTACAGTTGCGAGAGTGAAACCTAGAGTTTTTAGTGGAATAACTCCGAAGTTAATGATCATGAAATACTAATTAAAGAGTTTAATTAATTATTTCTATATATCATTAGAGCTTAAAGTTGTGGTGCTATTAGGTCCCTTTGCTAGCCAGATTGATTAAAGATACAAGGGTCACAGTTAATTAATTGGATTGTCTAATTAATTGTGTTACATAAGTGACACGTATTTATTCATAAATTAATTGAATAATGAGATTATTTAATTAATATATTAATAATTAAATTAATTAGATAATTAGATTGTTTAATTAATAAATTATTAATTATTAATTGGAGGTTGCAAGTTCAAATCATGACTAAAACAAAGATAAAATAATTAGATTAGTTTTTCTTTTAAAAGTTCAGTGTTTAAGTTCAAGTCAACTAGGGTTATATGAGAGTTAGAATCCTACTCTACCAAGGACACTTAATTACTACTTATCCTTTTAATATATATAAATATATTTGGAAAAGGTTTTGTTTCTAGTTTTAAATATATATATAAATATATATATATATATATTTACATAACAAGGATACAAGAGACTAATTGTGATTCTTTCAACCAAAAATAAAAAAAGCAAAACCCTAGAAGTCTAGGAAGATTTCGGCCAAAAAAAAATATATTCTTACTTGTGGTGGCCGAATTTTCCAAGAAGAAAAGAAGGAGTTCTATTCTTCAAGCCTTTGCATCCTCTTGTACGTTCCTGGGAGATCGTGACGTGTCCACACATAGTTACTGAATCCCGAGACATAGCAAGGAAGTCTTGGTGGTTCGTAATCGGAATAAAGCTTAAAGAAACGAAGGAGTTAACATCAAGAGTATGATCTAAATCCATATTTATATATTCTTATATGTTGTATATGGTTTACAAGTTGCATAAAAATTTTAAACCCCGTTTCCATTGTGAAACTAAATCCAGGTTCCTACAATTGGTATCAAAGCCTTATTATACAATATATAAGAATAAAAGTTTATTTTTCCATAGTTTTATTCTTTGATTTGCATGTATGGTATGTGTAGGCATTTTCTAATGATTGTATGATGTTTATATTTTTTTATAAACATGGTTGATCGTTAATTGTATGGTACAATGGGTTTAGGGTTCGTTTCAAAAGTTGTAATATTTTTTTTTCTATTGTAAAATTAATGTCAGGATGCATTTTAATATTTTTTTTTCTGTTGTATATTCTTTGTTGTATTTTTTCTACAATATATTTTTGTGTAAAATATGTACGAAGAAATCGGATGAAGAAGACAGAAGGTAGAAGAGCAAAATCGAAAATGCGTGCCCGCGTGAGACCCTTGTAGGCATGTGGCACAGACAGTTGAGCATCAGCCAGGCAGTGTGCCAAGGCAGGCTGCGCTCATAACAGCCAGGCCCTACCCCTGCGCATACTGTGCACACAGTAGCCAGGCTACACGACAGGGCTGCTGGCAACGTGAGTCCACTGCATGCGAGGCAACCTTGCGTTGTCTTTGTACAAGGCTGGTTACTCGTTTGCGACTGGCTGGCTACGCATGCTTGTAGCTGCATGATTCTCGCGTGTGCGGTTGCGGGAAGCCTATGCTTGCGAATGATAGCCATTCACGAAAGCACTAGGGTTTTGAATTTTCAACGCAAGGGTTTCGGAATTCAAAAAGGATTTTGAGATAGATTTTATTTTATTTGTTTAATATATGCCTTGGGCCTCTAGTAAGTGTTAGAGTAACACTTGGACTTTAGGTTTGATTCATGAGATGGGTCATGATGTTAAAAGTATAAAACATCTTATTTAATCAAGTCAGACTTGGTTAAAAGCCCATAATGAGAAGAACCCAAAAGAACTTGAAGAATATTGGAAATACTTGAAGACCAAGGAATGCCTTGGGTAACTTTTTTAATTAGACATTTTTTTTAGGTTAAATAATCCATTGTACTCGGTCAACTCATGTATGTTTTTTATTATGAGATGATTAAAGCATTATCATGCATATACATGTCATTTAGAATAGTTGTGCCTACACATATTAACTTATATTTTGGATATATCATACATGCATACTGTTAGGATTATGCTCAATAGCAAGAGTGTAATAATATTTTTGACAATCGTTTCATATTAATAAAGTGATTTTTAGTTTAACAAATCTTATAGCAGTTATAGTTTAATTATTATAACTATCAAAAGTAAATAATCATAAGGTTAAAATACTATGAGAAAAGAAGAATTGTTCAAGCATTTGGATATGTATGAGGTAGACACAATTCTTTAGTTAGTCTTGAACAATATTCATAACTTAAGATAAAGGTTGGGCGCCTTTATCTTGTTAAAGTTGTAGATTCTTTTACTAGCATTTAAGTGGGATCAAATGTGTTATGATGAGTCTAAAATCATCAAAGTGTGGTGTCTTTGGAAAAATAATCCGGTGCACTAGGTGCATTGAAAATGATCACTATGAATTAATTTATCCATAGCCGCAGTGGATAAAAGTTTTCACTTGAGAACAATCGGAGAGTCTATCTCAATCTTGAGATAAATGATGGACTTATGGTTACAAATGTTATCATTTGAGCTATCAATGAGTACGATTATATAACATAGTCTATCCTCGATACTTTAGTGGTATTCATTTGTTAATCGATAGAGGGCTTCATATATAGATATGGACATCGTGGCTCCATTTATTAAATGTATGTAGAATACCATCATATGGATATTTTAAGGTATTATATATTAAATCTTAATGTTAAGTTTTCGATAGTGTCTATTGAAATATGGCTTCTAGACAAGTCAAAATATCCAAGTTCAAAATGTGGTCATATGAGTAAATATGGTAACTTGGAGAGCTATAATCGGTCTATGAGCTCTTATCGATTACTGGTATTTTTCACGAGAATACATTTTCTCCATTAAGATTGTCTAGGGTATGAATGAGCAATATTGACTTATTCTATCTTTATTTAAGAGTTCAATTTTAGTTCTTTAGTGGAATGAAATAAAATTAATAGATTAGACCTAAGTGAATCATTTGTTGATGGTGACTATGTTCTATTGGAGCTTAAATCTAGATAACCCGTCAAGATCCCCAATCCACACGAACTTACATGGATCACTTGATATATTTTACCAGACCAATTTATGGGTCCATCTAGAATTGTATTAAGCATGTGAACTTGTTTCTTTTAGTAAGAATGAGTCTAGTTCACATGTGGACTTTTTATTTAAGTCCAATGGATTTAATAAAATGGAAAAAAAAACAATATTTGGCCCATATATATAATATATATATATATATATATGTAAATATATATATATACATATGTGTATATATATATATATATATATATATATATATATATATATATATATATATATATATATATATATACATATGTGTATATATATATATATATATATATATATATATATATAGGCTTGGACGGTAGGGGACTATTTATTAGTCTTATATATGATTTTTTATTTTATTATTTAATTAAATAGAAATTAATTAATTAAGTAAAAGTAAAAATATTTTTTTTTTCTAGTAGGAGATGGTCTCCTAGAGTCATATTATTATTAGTAATATGATAAGTATCAAATACTATATTTGATAAGTAGATAAATAACAGAAATTTATTTATCTAGTCAAATTAGGAAGTATTTGATTTCTATTAAAACTCTAATTAACAAATGGTCAAATTAGGAAGTTTAAATTTAGTCGCAATTTAATTATATTCAATAATTGGTTATTGAATAAATATACTATTTGAGTTGAATTAGGAGTATTGGTGTAGAAAAGAATTTTTCTTAGAAAAGGATTCTTGCCCACCAAGTAAATCCTCCTAAGGAAAGGATTCTTGACCACTAAGTAAATCCTCATAAGGAAATGATTCTTGCCCATCAAGTAAATCCTTCTTAGGAGAGGATTTGGTCTCCTAAATTAAAAAGAAATCCTCTTTTCAAGAGAATTTAGTCCAAATTTTTATAGGAGTGTTGGTGAAGTAGAAATCCTCTTTCTAGGAGGATTTTCGGCCACCTATATATACTCCTATATAGAATTTTGACAAAGACCTAATTTTTGGTATAAGAAGTTGTTTTTAGTTGTTTTGTTTATAATTATAAAAAAAACTTCGTCCAACTCATAGATATTGTATATTGAATTCGGCCAAGGAGAAGAGAAAAGATGAACATTTTGTTTTTGATAGTGCACTAGCAGCCTTTACATCAAGCAGTTTTATGTACAACGTCGAATCAAGGTTCACACGAGTTTCAATCAAATAGATTGATAATTCACAAGTGACCGGACGTTCTTAGATTTTCTCATGGAGGATTATTGTGACTAACAAAAAAGATTTTGTTTGTTTCCATCATCAGGTATACAATTTAAAGAAAGGGAGCCCACACTTCTAGGTGATTCACGTTTGTGATTGGATTGGAAGATCTTACGGATTCAATTCGACGCTAGTTCAATCGTCACGAGAAAAAGGTACGATATTTTTAATATACATCAATTAGTCTAGGGTTAAGGTTCTTTCTATTAAAAAGGGAAATTTTTTAAAATATTTCAAACCCTATTTTCACGCTTCCGCCGTGTTTTGAACCTATTTTTCAGAGCCTGGTTGTACCCTTGATTAATTAATGTATATGTACGTGAATCAACTTCTTTTTATTGTAAATATGCATGTTTTAGAAAGAGATGACACTCTAGGTAATCGCATATATATTTAATGGAATGTATGGATACATATATGTTTTAATATGTGGATTGTTATTGTTCAATTTTTGGTCATAGAATTTCAATTTACTTTTGTTTTGGGATTGTAACAAGAAGGGTGACCTATCATCATCATAATTTTCTTTTTGGTAGTTGCTAAGTTTTTTATTTATTTTGCTATTGTAATAAAAAAAACTGCATTATATTGTAATAAAAAAAATACACTATACTGTAATAAAAAAAACTACATTAATTTTTTTTTATTTAAAATTCTTCTGTAATACATTCAAGTATCGAAGGCTCGAAGGTTTGAAGAATTGGAAGCAACCGGAACAAGTTTGGGACCGTGCGAGCCATAGCAACAAACGTGCGTGCGAAGAGCACGCGGCTACGATTCTTGTGGCATGGGCTGTGAACGGCACCCCTATGGAAACCATGGGATGCACATGACATCACTTTATGGGGTTGTGGGCTGTGCACCCCCATGGGAGGGAGCCAAGGGTGCACACGCCCATGAGAGGCAGCCGAGGGAGTCCAAACGACGAGGTCGCGTGAAGACTTGTTCACCAAGCAAGGAGTTTTTTTTTTTGTATTCCAAGACATATGTAATTCACTTGATTTTCTAGGATGGACCAAAATTGTAGCTATTTATATTTTTGTAAATATTGCAATGTTTGTCATTGTTTGATAACATGTCATATAGAATAGGAGTGCCACTCATATATCTCTTTTGGTATGAACATGCATTGAATGATTTAGGTATCTAATTGCCATCTAGATAACTTGGTAAATCATTCTATGGAATACAATCACACGCCTTAACAAAATTTAGTGGGAGAAGGTGTTTTGGAACATCTACGGCCTCCAAGTTTAGTTGAGCTTTATGTTTTGTGTAATAACCCCTCAAGGGGTATTCATGAATGGAATTTAGCAAGATACTTCCTTACAATGATAGACTAGACAATTAACCCAAATGACATCTACTCCCAAAGGAGGGATATTTGTGAGGGAATATATTAAAGGTCGATAACTTGGTAACACACTCAATGTGATTTTATTAATATTCTCCCAAGAGTTCTTGTTAATAAAATTGCAAGGTTAAAATTGAAAACGTTGGTTGTTATGTTAACAATTAGGTAGGACCTAGTCCAACTAGTAAATGGTATGAACTCCCAAAGGAGGCGTGACATTTATGGTGGATCACTGTTGAATTTTACAATTGAATTATTTTATTTAATTGAAGATAAATATTCGAAAGTGCTATATCATGATTGTTTACTTATATAAGTTTTGTTATTATAAAGAAATCATGACCCCATCCCTAATCAACATCCTAAAAGATTATACTTTAACTGATGATAATTATGTCACATGGAAAAGGAAAATTGGGTTGTTGTTGCAAGCTGAAAAACATAAATTCGTTCTGTCTATTACTTAACCACCAAAATAATGAATCTACTGAGGAACAAAGAGATGAGTATCAATAGTGGAAGTCTTTAGATGAGATGGCTAAATGTTACATTGCGGCCACCATCTCCGTCATGTTGCAACAGTAACATGAAAGAATGGAGACTTCTATCGATATAATGATGTCTCTGGAAGAGATGTTTGCTATGAAGTCCAGGACGACTAAGAGAGAGGCAGCGACTGCTTTCATGAATCTCAGGATGAAATCTGGACAGGATGTGAAAGATCACATGAAGAAAGTCATAGTTCATCTCAATATTGCTGAACTTAATGGTGCTAATATAAATGGTGAGGCGAAAATTGACATGATTGTCAGCTGACTGTCGGATTCCATTGATCAGTTCAAGTTAGACAACTCCTTGAACAATAAGGAGTGCACCTTATAGAGCCTGATGCAAGATGATCAAAGCACCGAGGAAATCCTTGTGATAGGCAAGGGTTAAGAGATTTATACGGTTAGTAAAGTTGCTACTGTTAAGACCCGTAAGAAGGTCAAGAAACAACAGAAGAAAAAGCAACTTGGGCCTAACTAGAAGGGGTTCCGGTAAAGGAAGAGACTGAATGAGAATGAATTCAACTTGCATTTAGGCAACAGAGCATTGGTGCCTACTAGTGTACTGGGAGATATTAGAATCAATTTAGATTCTTATAGGCATTTAGATTTAATAAATGTTTATTATGTACCATAATTCAAGAGGAATTTAATTTCGGTTTATTGTCTAAATAAATTTGGATATTTAGTTACTTTTAATAAAGGTTTTATTATTAGTAAGAATAACAAATTTGTTTGCAAAGGTACATTGGAAAACAGTTTATTCTACTTGCATAGAAATATCTCTCATTTGTTTGACACAGAATCAACGCAAACTAATCATAAAAGAGTAATATTATCAAAAGATGAAACCTACCTATGACATTTGCGCCTAGGTCATATTAACCTTAATAGGATCAAAAGATTGGTTAGTGATGGACCTTTAAGTGACTTAAAGGTTAATGATCTACCAACTTGTGGATCTTGTTTGGAACGTAAAATGACCAAAAGGTCGTTCACAACCAAAGGCACAAGAGCCATTGAATGTTTAGGATTGATACACACTGATGTGTGTGGTCCTATGAGCATTCAAGCTAGAGGTGGATATAAGTACTTTATCACTTTCACGGATGATTACTCAAGATTTGACTATATGTATCTCATGAGACATAAAGTCGGATGTTTTTGACATGTTCAAAGCATTTAAAGCTGAAGTAGAAAATATGCTTAAGAAACGCATAAAAATCTTGAGGTCTGATCGTGGTGGAGAATATCTATCTGGTGAGTTTCAACAATATCTTATTGATAATGGGATAATTTCTCAGTTTTCTGCACCGGGTGCACCTCAACAAAATGGCGTGGCAGAAGGAGAAATAGAACTCTTTTGGACATGGTTAGGTCTATGTTGAGTTATTCAACGTTTCCTAATTCTTTTTGGGGATATGCTTTACAAACTGCCATGTACATTCTAAACGATGTACCATCTAAGTCGGTTCCTAAAACACCGCATGAGTTGTGGACCGGGCGAAATCCTAGTTTACAACACTTAAGGATATTTGGATGTCATGTGCATGTGTTAAAAAGAAAGACAAAAAATGGAGTTCCGTTCAGAAACATGCATATTTGTAGGGTATCCAAAAGGAACCAAAGGATATTGTATCTATAGTCCTTCAGATATAAAAGTATTTGTTTCGACAAATGCTTTATTTTTAGAAGAGGACTATATGAATAATTTTATATCTAAAATTTGAATTGTTCTGAATGAGCTTTCAGGAGATACAATTCCACAAGAGGTTTCACAACCTAGCCCAATTGTAAGTTCCATACCAACACAAGATCAACAATCTACCATACCTAATCATAGTGGGAGGGTTACTAGACAACCCGAAAGATACATCGATCTAGGGGAATCTGTAGACAATCTCCCGGACGACGATGATCCCTATATGTACAAGGAAGCAATGGAAGATGTTGATTGTTGCCATTGGCAAAAGGCAATGCAATCGAAATTGAATCTATATTAAAAAACAAAGTCTGGTCTCTTATAGACTTGCCTAAAGGAATAAAACCCATCGGGTGCAAGTGGGTATACAAGAGGAAAAGAGGAATTGATGGAAATATTGAAACCTTTAAAGCTAGATTGGAAGCTAAAGGTTATACACAGAAGGAATGTATGATTATGAAGAAACCTTCTCTCCTGTGGCCATGCTTAAATCCATTAGGATACTTTTATCCATTGCGATATCTTTAGACCTAGAGATTTGGCAAATGGACGTCAAGACAACTTTCCTTAATGGAAGTCTAGGAGAATCTGTAGAGAATCTCCCGGACAACGATGATGCCTATATGTACAAAAAAGCAATGGAAGATGTTGATTGTCGCCATTGACAAAAATTAATTCAATCCGAAATTGAATCTATGTTCAAAAACAAAGTCTGATCTCTTGTAGACTTGTCTAAAGGGATAAAACCCATCGGGTGCAAGTGGGTATACAAGAGGAAAAGAGGAATGGATGGAAAGGTGGAAACCTTTAAAGCTAGATTGGTAGCTAAAGGTTATACACAGAAGGAAGGTACAATTATGAAGAAACCTTCTCTCATGTGGCCATGCTTAAATCCATTAGGATACTCTTATCCATTACGGCATCTCTAGACCTAGAGATTTGGCAAATGGATATCAAGAAAACTTTTCTTAATGGAAGTCTTGACGAAAACATCTATATGATGCAACCAGAAGGATTCATTGAAAAAGGCCAAGAAGAAAGGGTATCCAAGTTACAAAGATCCATATATGGATTGAAGCAAGCATCCAAATCCTGGAACATAAGGTTCAATCAAGCCGTGAAAAGTTTTGAATTTATTCAAAACCTTGATGAACCATGTGTTTACAAAAGGATTAAAGGTGACAAGTTGGTTTTCCTAGTTCTTTAAGTTGATGATATACTACTCATCGAAAACGTTGTAGATGTATTGACATCAGTAAAAGAATGGTTGACAAAACAATTTGATATAAAAGGAATTAGGAGAAACAAGTTATATTCTTGGTATCCAAGTCATAATAGATAGAAAGAATAGAACGATTGCATTACCCCAAGCTTCATACATAGACAAAATCTTGTCTAGGTTTTCCATGCAAGATTCCAATAAAGGTATGTTACCTTTCAGACATGGAATCAAACTTTCTACGAATCAAGTTCCTAAGAATGAGCATGAAAAGCAATTCATGAGTAAGGTTCCCTATGCCTTGGCCTTTGGGAGTCTCATATATGTAATGCTCTGCACTAGACCATATATTTGTTTTGGCATAGTTAGCAGGTTTCAATCGAAACCTGATCCTGATCACTGAATGGTAGTCAAGCATATTTTCAAGTACCTCAGGAGAACGAGAGATTATATGCTTGTATACTCTGGAGGGGATTTAATTCCCGTTAGGTATAAATTTTTTGAATTCCAACCGAATTTTGACTCTAGGAGATCAACATCAGGATTTGTGTTCACTCTTGGAGGAGGGGCGGTAATATGGAGGAGTATCAATCAATCTTGAATTACTGATTCCACCATAGAAGCTGAGTATGTTGCCGCATGCAAAGCTGTAAAAGAGGCTGTCTGGCTTCACCAAATCTTGATTGACATAGAAGTGGTTCCTGATACGAATAAATAGATCACTATATATTGTGACAATAATGGAGCAGTGGCTAATTTGAGAGAACCAAGAAGTCTTAAGAGAGGGAAACACATTGCAAGAAAGTATCATCTTCTGAGGGAAATTGTGCAAAGGGGTGACGTGATGATTACCAAGATCATGTCAGCAAAAAATCTAGCGGATCCCTTTACAAAGGCTCTTCCACAAAAGAGTTTTGATAGGCATATAGAGAACATGAGGATGAGAGATATGACACACTTGCTATAATGCAAGTGGGTGATTGTTAGGATTATGCTCAATAGCAAGAGTGTAATAATGTTTTTGACAATCATTTCATATTAATAAAGTGATTTATAGTTTAACAAATCTTATAACATTTATAGTTTTAAAGTGATTTCTAGTTTAACAAATATCAGTTATAGTTTAATTATTATAACTATCAAAAGTAAATAATCATAAGGTTAAAATACTATGAGAAAAGAAGAATTGTTCAAGCATTTGGATATGTATGAGGTAGACACAATTCTTTAGTTAGTCTTGAACAATATTCATAACTTAAGATAAAGGTTGGGCGCCTTTATCTTGTTAAAGTTGTAGATTCTTTTACTAGCATTTAAGTGGGATCAAATGTGTTATGATGAGTCTAAAATCATCAAAGTGTGGTGTCTTTGGGAAAAATAATCCGGTGCACTAGGTGCATTGAAAATGATCACTATGAATTAATTTATCCATAGCCGCAGTGGATAAAAGTTTTCACTTGAGAACAATCGGAGAGTCTATCTCAATCTTGAGATAAATGATGGACTTATGGTTACAAATGTTATCATTTGAGCTATCAATGAGTACGATTATATAACATAGTCTATCCTCGATACTTTGGTGGTATTCATTTGTTAATCGATAGAGGGCTTCATATATAGATATGGACATCGTGGCTCCATTTATTAAATGTATGTAGAATACCATCATATGGATATTTTAAGGTATTATATATTAAATCTTAATGTTAAGTTTTCGATAGTGTCTATTGAAATATGGCTTCTAGACAAGTCAAAATATCCAAGTTCAAAATGTGGTCATATGAGTAAATATGGTAACTTGGAGAGCTATAATCGGTCTATGAGCTCTTATCGATTACTGGTATTCTTCACGAGAATACATTTTCTCCATTAAGATTGTCTAGAGTATTAATGAGAAATATTGACTTATTCTATCTTTATTTAAGAGTTCAATTTTAGTTTTTTAGTGGAATGAACTAAAATTAATAGATCAGACCTAAGTGAATCATTTGTTGATTGTGATTAGGTTCTATTGGAGCTTAAATCTAGATAGCCCGCCAAGATCCCCAATCCACATGAACTTACGTGGATCACTTGATATATTCTACCGGATCCATTTATGGGTCCATCTATATTTGTATTAAGGCACTTGGACTTGTTTCTTTTAGTAAGAATGGGTCTAGTTCACATGTGGACTTTTTAAATTAAATAGAAATTAATTAATTAATAAATTTAAAGTCAATTTTTTTTCTAGTGGGATTTGGTCTCCTAGAGTCATATTATTGTTAGTAATATGATAAGTATCAAATACTATATTTGATAAGTAGATAAATAACAAGAATTTATTTATCTAGTCAAATTAGGAAGTATTTGATTTCTATTAAAACTTTAATTGACAATTGGTCAAATTAGGAAGTTTTAATTTAGTTACTGTTTAATTATATTTAATAATTGGTTATTGAATAAATACACTATTTGAGTTGGATTAGGAGTCTTGGTGTAGAAAAGGATTCTTGCCCACCAAGTAAATCCTCATAAGGAACGAGTTCTTGCCCATCAAGTAAATCCTTCTTAGGAGAGAATTTGATATCCTAAATTAAAAAGAAATCCTCTTTTCAAGAGGATTGAGTCCAAATTTTGATAGGAGTCTTGGTGAAGTTGAAATCCTCTTTCTAGGAGGATTTTCGGCCACCTATATATACTCCTATATAGAATTTTGACCAAGACCTAATTTTTGATATGAGAAGTTGTTTTGTTTATAGTTATAAAAAAAAACTTCGTCCAACTCATAGATATTGTATTGAATTCGGCTAAGGTGAAGAGAAAAGAGGAACGTTTTGTTTTCAGTAGTGCACTAGTAGCCTTTACATCAAAAGGTTTTGTGTACAACATCGAATCAAGGTTCACGCGAGTTTTAATCAAATAGATTGATAACTCACAAGTGACCGGATGTTCTTGGATTTTCTCTTGGAGGATTATTGTGACTAACAAAGAAAAAGATTTTGTTTATTGTCATCCTCAGTTATACAATTTAAAGAAAGGAAGCCCACACTCCTAGGTGATTCACGTTCGTGATTGGATTAAAAGATCTTATAGATTCAATTCGACGCTAGTTCAATCGTCACGAGAAAAAGGTATGATACTTTTAATATACATCAATTAGTATAGGGTTAAGGTTCTTTCTATTAAAAAGGGAAAATTTTTAAAATATTTCAAACCCTTTTTTCACGTTTCCGCCACGTTTTGAACCGATGTTTCCCTACACATAATAGCCATTGATAATTGTGTGTTTTTATAATTTTTTAAATTGATTAAAATTTAGTTTAATTCACATAATTGACTATTAAATAATGTGATTAGTTTTTTAGAGTAAAAACTTGGTAACTCTCATTACTAACTAGTCTACTAATTAAATTGTTAATTAGTTAGATTAGTTAGGTCTGTCACTTAATATTAGGTTTAATTAGATTAAAGCCTTGATATAATTGGACATAATAATGTGATTAGTTTTAATAGTTAAAATTGTTAAATCACATTAAATAATTCTAGTCTTTGTAAAATTGTTTACATAGATTAGAATTTGAATAATGAACTAGATTTTTAATTAGTTAATAATCATATTAGGTCATTTGAATAAGATTCTAGTAATTTAATTTTATGCCCTAGACGTTTAGATTGAAATTAGCCATTTACTCTTAGTAATATCTAGATGCATTAAGGATATATGACATTATATCCCATAGTCTCAATCATTAGTTCAACACTGTGAGATTCATGTGGGGCTTCAAGACGGTTTTGTTTTCATCCTCCCTAAGGATGGTCTCCATGAGAGTCAATACCAAGGTTGATTTCCCAACGGATAGGGTTTCTGATGTATTTTGGGATTGACCGACCCTAAAACAACAATTCTCAAGTTAAGCTTAAGAGATCTGAAATGGTGTGCTACACTCATAATGTTTTAAATTTGTTAATTTTAAACCAAACTGAAAAAAACGATCGTTGAATGATAGAAGAATAAGAGTTATTCTGGTATATCATTTGATTGAGAATGTCTCGATCCAACATGCAAGAATTTGACCAACCCTACGGTGACAATTGCTTGTGGTATATGGATTGTCGTGGTGTAGAAACAGTTTTTTAGGGATTTTCTTGTTCATATGTTCATGCATCATATTTAATTTTATGCCAAACATTTACGTGTGAATTACATGTATGATTGAATGAATTCTTTATTTATATTTTTTTCCAGTAATGTCTTATGCACTATTACAAATCCTTGCTAATGATAAATTAATTGGAAAAAACTATACTAAGTGGAAAAATAACATCAACACAATATTGGTAACAAAAGACCTAAAGTTTGTGCTTAAGGAGGAGTGTCCTCCACGGCCTGCTGCCAATGCCGTAAGAAATTTTCATGAGGGATACTAGAAATGGGTCTCGTTTGATGAGAAGATCCGAACTTATCTATGAGCTTGTATGACAGAGGTGCTTCTTACAAAGGACAAAACAATGACTCATCATTCCAAATCATGGAGTCATTGTAGGCTATGTTCGGGCAGCTCTCTAAGCAAAATCGGTACGAAGTTGTTCGTTCCGTAATGCTTGCTCGGATGAAAGTGGCTGCATCTTTTAGAAAGATGTCCTGAGCATGATGTCCCATTTCAACATAACAGTGATGAACCTAGTTAGGTGAGCATCATACTAACGACTCTTCCAAAGAGTTTCGATTGGTTTAAAAGCAACTATGGGATGAACAAGTTGAGATTCAGTCTGACTCAGTTGCTTAATGAGCTCACTACCTTTGAGTCCATGACTAAGGACAACAAAGGTAAGATCGGTAAAGAAAATGTTACTGAACCGTCTTTCTTTGGATCTAAGAAGAGGAAGAGGTCAGCTGGCAAGGGTAAAAGTAAGCCCAACCCCAAGAAAGGCCAAAAGCAAAAAGAATGGCACCTTCACCAACAAGGATAAATGCAAAGGAAAATGTGTCCACTGTGAAAAAATTGGTCACTGGAAGAGGAATTGTCCTCAATAACTAGAGGAGGTTGCCAAGAAGAAAAAGGCAAAGGTCAATGCGATTTAATTATTATTGAATCGTGTTTTGTGGAAGATGATTCTTCACCTTGGATAGTTGATTCAGGGGCGACTAACCATATTTGCTCTTCCTTACAGTGGACTGATTCTTGGATAGAGCTTGAGGAGGGAGCATTCTTTATGCGTGTTGACTTAGAGGATGTCGTGTCAGCAAGAGCAGTGGGAGTAATTAGACTCCAATTTGAAAATTGTTTTCTTATTTTAAATTCTGTTGATTTTATTTCGGGATTCACGGAATTTGATTTATGTGTCAAAAATGTTGGAACATTTATATTTTATTTCTTTTATTAGTAAGTCAGTTATTATTTTTCAAAATGGTTTAAATATTTGTTCAGGTTTGAATGAAAACAACTTGTATGTTTTAAGACCGTTAATTTATACATCACTGCTCAATTGTTTAAGTTGAAAAACCTAAATCAAAACAACATAAAATTTCTTTAGATAATGAAACGTATCTATGACGTCTAAAACTTGGCCATATTAACCTTGATAGGATAGACAGACTAGTTAAAAATGGGACTTTAAGCCAGTTAAAGGTTGACACCTTACCTGTATATGAATCCTATTTAAAAGGTAAAATGACCAATAGACCTTTTGCTGGAAAAAGGCTTAGAGCTACAGATCCACTAGAGCTTACATATTCAGACGTCTGTGGACTGATGAATGTTAAAGCAATGGGTGGTTATGCGTATTTTGTCAACTTTATAGATGGCTAGTTTAGATACAGATATGTATACCTAATGCAATGAAAGTCAGAAACTTTTGAATAGTTTAAAGAATTCTAAGCTAGAAATGAGAAGCAATTAGGAAAGACTATTAAGGCACTACGATCAAATCATGGAGGTGAATGCCTTGACCAAGAGTTTGAAGACTACCTGATTGAACATGGGATCTTTTCCCAACTCACAGCTCCTGGAACACCACAACAGATTGGTGTTGTAGAAAGGAGAAATAGAACCCTGATGGATATGGTGAGATCTATGATTAGTTTCTCATCATTACCAAATTCCTTTTGGGGATATACACTATAAGTGGCGGTCTACATTTTGAATGCAGTCTCATCCAAATTTGTTTCTAAGACTCCCCTAGAGTTGTGGAATGGTTGTAAAGCTAGTTTACGATATTTTCACATATGGGGATATCCAGTACATGTACTAAAGAACAAAATTGGAAAGCTGGACCCTAAATCTATGGTCTGCTTGTTTGTAGGTTATTTGAAGGAGACTAAATGTGGATACTTCTATAGTTATGAGAAGAGCAAAGTATTTGTATCGACAAAAGCAACGTTTCTTGAGGATAACTATATGAGTGATCATAAACCTCAAGGCAAGATTGTGTTAAATGAGTTAGCCTAGTATGACCAATACTCAATCAATAAGAGTTATTGTTCCACCTACATCTTAGAGTCATACAGTTCCTAGTCAGACTACACTACCATCCAAGCGTAGTGGGATGGTTGTACGACAACCTGATTACTATTTATGTATTGGGGAGGCACAGACTGTCGTCTTTGATAATAGTGTAGACGATCCATTATTATTTAAACATGCAATGGAAGATACTGACAAAGAGGAATGGCTTAAAGCCATGAATCTCGAGATATAGTCCATGTACTCCAACTCTGCCTGGAAATTTGTAGACTTACTAGATGGGATAAAACCCATAGGTTGTAAGTGGATCTAAAAGAGAAAGAGATGAGTAGATGGGAAGGTAGAGACCTTCAAAGCAAGGCTTGTGGAAAATGGTTATACTCAAAAAGAGGGGGTCGATTATGAAGAGACCTTCTCGCTAGTAGCTATGTTTAAGTTTATTAGGATTCTCTTATTCATTGTTGCCCATTTCGATTATGAAATTTGGAAAATGGACGTCAATACTACATTTTTTAATGTCAATCTTGATGAAAGCATCTATATGATGCAACCAAAGGGATTTGTGTCCCAGGATCAAGAGCAAAAGGTTTGCAAGCTGTAAAGATCCTTTTATGGACTGAAACAAACATCTAGATCTTGGAACATTAGGTTTGATAATGCTATCAAAACCTATGGCTTTGAGCAACACATTGATGAACCTTATGTTTACAAGCGGATCGTTCACAATAAAGTAGTTTTCTTAGTCTTATACGTAGATGATATCCTACTCATTGGGAATGATGTAGGGGTATTGTCAAAAGTAAATAGATGACTGGTTAGCCAATTCCAAATGAAAGATTTGGGAGAGGCGAGTTATGTTTTAAGGATCCAATTAATTAGGGATCGTAAGAAAAAACTCTTAGCATTATCTCAGGTATCGTATATTGATAAGGTACTTATTCATTTTCTAATGCAGAACTCCAAGAAAGGTAACTTACCTTCTAGGCATGGAGTTCACCTATCTAAGGAACAGTGTCCTAAGACACCTCAAGAAATTGAGGATATGAGACATATTCCCTATGCATCTGCAGTAGGCAGTCTTATGTATGCTATGTTATACATGAGACCTAACATCTACTTCACAGTGGGAGTATCTAGTAGGTTTCAGTCTAACCCAGGATTGGATCGTTGGGCTGCAATGATGTCCATTCTCAAGTATCTTTGGAGAACAAGAAACTATATGCTAGTATATTCAGAGAAGGATTTGATCCCGTTAAGATATACAAACTCTGATTTTTTAGTCAAGCAAGGATTCTAGAAAATCCACGCCTGGATCAGTTTTTATCCTTGGTGGTGGAGCCATAGTATGGAGGAGTGTTAAGCAATCATGTATTTTTGACTACACCATGGAAGCCGAATATATAATAGCTCGTGAAGCAGCTAAAGTGGTTGTTTGGCTTCTTAAATTCTTGAATGATTTGGAAGTTGTTCCTGATCTAGATAAGCCCATCACACTTTATTGTGATAACAGGGAAGCATATAGAGAGGAAATATCATCTCATCAGATAGATAGTGCATGTGGGGATACAACCGTGACCAAGGTTGCGTCACTAGACAATCATGTTGATCCATTTACGAAGGCCTTAACAGCTAAAGTGTTTGAAGGTCATCTAGAGGGTCTAGGGTTATAAGATCTGCTTTAGTGCAAGTGGGAGATTGTTGGGGTTTATGCTCATAAGCTTGTAACTTGTAAATGTTAATGAAACATTAATAAAAGAAGTAGTTTATTCATTCTATATATCTATCTCATATATTTATATCATGTGTACTTAATATCCAAGATTACCGGAAGTAATCTCTAACTAAGTATATGAGTGTAATAAACAAAGGTATTCAGTTTGAGATTAACAATCTAAAGTAGATAGCAAGTAGAGTTGGATACTTTATTTATGGTTAATCTTCATCTACGGTCCATTCCGTAATGTACAGTGGTCTTAACCTAGACTATTCATATGGTGATATGAGAATGGATGCACTTGTATGATGTGATCATACAGGACTAGGCCATGATCTATATGAATCTATCACTAAGATCCGTTATAAAATGAGATTCAAATATATATATCAACAAATGATGGCTATATATGAGTGATTTTAATCTTGAGTGTCTTATCGACTCCTTCAGGTTTGATCGAGGTTTTTAATATACCATGGGTGAGATCGGAGTTGCATTCCCCGATCAGTAACTTGGTATGTTGGAATCACTGTTTGACTTATGGCTGGGAAGGTCTTGCATAACAGTGGAATCCACTCTTTCTTGTGAGAAACACATGGTAGTTCCCTTAAGGGTTGTTTCGTGGCTTGAACAATATGAGCGCTCACATTCTTTCGTAAAGAAAGTTATGATTTACTGTTCATTATAGAATCAATGGTACTTAAGATAAATGTAGGGAGGTGTAACGGACTTTATGATCTAGCTCTAATTACTAACTACTTGTGGAGGATCATACCATATGTCATAGTTATATCGATGAACAACTGTAATTTTAGTTTGTATAATACATCTACGGTTGCGAGAGTGCAACCTCGGGTTTTAAGTGGAATAACTCCGAGGTTAATGATCATGCCATATTAATTAAAGAGTTTAGTTAGTTATTTCTAAGTATTATTGGAGCTAAAAAATGTGATTAGGTCCCTTTCCTGGCCCGATTGATTAAAGGTAACAAATGTAACGGTTAATTAATTGAATTGTCCAATTAATCTTGTTACATAAGTGACACGTATTTATTCAAGGATTAATTGACTAATGAGATTATTTAATTAATATATTAATAATTTACATAATTAAATTAGTTAGATAATTAGTAAATTATTAATTAATTATTAGTTGGAGGTTATAAGTTCAAATCATGACTGAAACAAAGATAAAGTAATTAGATTATTTTATTCTTTAAAAAGTCAAGTGTTTAAGTTCAACTCAACTAGGGTTATGTGGGAGTTAGAATCCTACTATACCTAGGACACTTAAATACTACTTATCTTTTAGTATAAGAAAATATATTTGGAAAATGTTTTGTATCTAGTTTTAAATATATATATAGATATAGATATATTTACATAACAAGGATACAAGAGACTAACTATAATTCTTTTAACCAAAAACAAAAAAGGCAAAACCCTAGAAATTCTAGGAAGATTTCTGCCAAAAAAATAAATTATTCTTGCTTGTGGTGGCCAAATTTGCCAAGAAAAAACGAAGGAGTTCTATTCTTCAAGCCTTTCTATCCTCTTGTACGTTCCTGGGAGATCATGACGTGCCTACACACAGTTACCGGATCCCAAGACATAGCGAGGAAGGCTTGGTGGTTCGTAATCGGAAATAAGCTTAAAGAAACTAAGGAGTTAGCAACAAGGGTATGATCTAAATCCATCTTTATATACTATTATATGTTATATGTTGTTTACCAATTGCATAAAAAATTTAAAACCCCGTTTCCGCTACACAACGTGAATCTAGGTTCCTAAAACTTATATGCTAATAGTGGCATGTTCCCACTTGCTGTGTGTATATTTGAGTGGTAGACAAAGTATAGTTGGATATGGTTTCTCAGCAACTTGAAGATGTACCTGCAGTATCTTTCTGACAGACATCTATGTTTTATGTCTGATAGACAGAAAGGATTGATCAAGGCTATGGCAAAACATTCCCCTAATGCTAGCAAAAGGTATGTTTCATAAGGTACAACATTTCCCAAATCATGTTTCCTAATCATGTGTGACCTTCTAATATTTTCTTTTTGTATTTAGGTTAGGTTTTGTGCAAGGCACATATATGCTAACTTCAGAACAAGTTGTTATGGTGACAGCTTCAAGAAGCTGATTTGGTGGAGCACTAATGTCTATGACTTCAACATTGCATTGAAGGATATATTTGATACTAAGCCTGATGCCAAGGAGTAGTTAGCTAAGATAGAGCCATAACTATGGTCTAGGTTTACATTTGACCAACTGATTAGATGTGATCATGTTACTAACAATATGACAGAGGCCTTCAACAGCCTTTTAGGTACCCATATAGCACAGACATACCTACAACTGCTGGAGTTTATTAGGAAAATTCTCATGAGAAAGTTTCAAGAGAGGAAGTAGGAGTGTGATGCATGAAGAAAAATACTTCCACCCAAACTACATGCAAAGATGCTGAAGGCTGAAGCATAGCAAAGTAAGTAGGCAAATGACCATCATATCATCAGGGGACCAAGAATATGAGATTATGGGTCTATATAGGACTTTTTAAAGTCAAGCTGAGGTAGTACAATTGTGGATGTGGCAGCTAGCAGATCAGTGGCATTCCTTACCCTCATGCCATGGCTACCATAAGCCACAATTATGGTAGAGAAGCATTGAGGGATATGGTACCCAAGTATGTCTACCAATCCCTCACCAAGAGTGCATACATACAAACCTTCATGAGCATGATCCATCCACTGCTAGACAAGAAGATGTGGTCAGAAATTGAAGCCGATGAGGTGCTTTCATCATCATTTCAAGTCCAACTTGGCAGACCAAAGATACAAAGGAAGAGAGAATCTGGTGAGAAGGGCAAATGAGGCAGGGCATGGACTATTGTTTACACATATTGTAAGATGCCCGGACATAACAAAAGGACATGCAAGAAAAAAAGAAGGCATTAAAGGCAATATTTTCATGCCATTTACTTTTCTTTACTTTAATATTTTATTTCTTAACTTGAGTGTAATATTGATTTTTTTACTTGTCAGTCATCTGGAGGATCATTAAAGCAACAACGAAGGAAGAAATCAAAGGCAATCATTCTCCATCTCAAATACTACCTCTTGTATTTTTAAAATCTGTATTATAATTCAATTTAAATCTCTTCCATAGAGAACACCATCAACAATTGAAGCGTTAACTTCTAAGTCAAGAGGAGGTTCCCATAATCCATCTCAACCACAATCACAGGTTACTCAAATCTTAGATTGAAGAATCTGGCTTGAAGTAGGACCTTTTACAGCAACTATCTGGTTTGATGTAGGAATTATTATAGCTACTTAATTTTGGTTTCCTAGCTAGCATGTTGTATTGCATGTTAACATGCCTAGTATTAGGAATTACTTGTTGTATGTGAACTGGAATGATGAATTGTAAGACTTGTTATACCTAATTATTTTTTTTTTCCTTGCTGGCATGTTTTCTTCCACGTTAACATGCATAGTGTTAGGAATTATTTGCTGCGGATGGAACTGGAATAATGAATAAATAAGTTGTTCTTTCATGCTTTTGTTAACTAAAATATGAATATTGATTATAATAGTTCTTTTATTACATTCAATGTCTGCTTCAAGTAGATTAACATAACTAGGTTTACAAGTAGTTTTAAGCCATGAATACCTAAACTAGGTTAACTCCTACCACTAGCCTTTTATAACTACTTAAGCACATGCAATGCCATTATTATTCCTAGAAAAACTAGGTTAACACCCACAAGTAGCTTTGACCCTCCTTGTATAGACTCCAGTTGTTGAATTCTTCCGTGGAAGCTTTCAGGTACTGTACCATTTCCCACAACATCTCCAGCCTCTGCAACCTTCTGTAAATTCCCTTAACCAATTATAGTGTAAATTATACCTAGAGGGGGGTGAATAGGTATATGATCAAATTTTAATCTTCTTTAAAAACACAAGCAATCTTATACAACACTTAGTACAATATTCAAAATGATATATGATAGCAAATGTTCAAGTGACACAAATCAACTAAGTGAAGAAATTAAAGATGCTAAAAATCAACACAAGATATTTATATGGTAAAACCTCCTAAGAGAAAACATCCACGGGTTGATACCACAACCACCGGTAAAAGCAAATCCACTATTTCAAATAGAGTTACACTCTCAAGCAATCACACATGCTCTACAAGCTCTCACTCTCACTCTATCTTGAACCTAGTGATCTACTAAGCCGACTTCCTATCCAAGACCTCCTGTCTCTAGGAAGATTTCTTGCTCATCTATCTGGATCCTCCCGACCCTAGGCAAGACTTCTTGCTCAACTATCCGAGTCCTCCTGACTCTAGTTAAGACTTCCTTGCTTAGTTATCCGGATCTCCCTGATCCTAACTAAGACTTCCTTGCTTGACTATCCGGATCACCCCGATCCTAGCCAAGTCTTCTTGCTCAAGTCAAAGCTTCACTCATTTCAACAAGAGACTTCAACCTATTACATGGCAATGATCTAAGTGGATGCAAATGATGCAAACACAAACAAATAGAGCAAGTAGATCAAACACACTCTATGAACATGCAACAAGATAACTAGATAATGCTTTCAAAGATCAATCACAAATATATCTAGAAAACCTAAGCATATTATCAACTAAGAACCAAATCAATGAAATGAATATACCAATTGATGTAGACCTAGTTCTTAGAAAATGAAATTAAATCTAGAAATAGTCAATCAAGCATAAGTACAAAAGATTTCTAGAAACAATTTCATGATTATCAAGTTTAACACAAATCAATCAACTTATCACAAATCTAGCTAGACTTGAAAAACAATTGAATAAACCACAACATGCAATCAAAATCAGCATAGTCATGCTTCTTAATCAAAAGACATCAATCAATAAGAAGATCTAAGAAGAAAACTAAGAAGAAAATGATTTTACCAACAAGGATGAAAGTCACGAACTGAAGATCTGATCACAATGAAAGATCTAGACATCCTTTGCTTCTGGAAATGTTTGAGGTTTGTATAACTCTTTAAGACACTCGAAATCGGTTTTTGAATCAAGCGATTCTGAGTTGAAATGAAGAAGTTATCACAAAAACAAAAATCAAAATGTTGAGAGAAAATTTCTGCACTTGTTCTTCAAATTCGTTTTTTCTCAACTTTTGATGAATGAGAGAGAAGGAGAGGTTTTAAAGAGAGAATGAACAAATGACCTTTTTTCCCCCCTTCCTTAGTATCTCCTCGAGATGGTGCGTGGGCATCTCGGGACAGAACACTCTTGGGGCCGAGATGGCCATGCGCCATCTCGGGTTGGTGCATGGTGATGGCTTAAGCCATCGCACCTCACCCCTTGTGCTCCCCTCGCGTTCTTTGACCATTCTTTGGACTATGAACTCATATAAGATAATCAACCCAGAAAAAAAGAATTCGACTCGATATACGAAGATGAAGACAATGTATGAAACATGAGTTGAAAGTGTGGTATCTTTTGACTTTGAACTTGAAATCAATAGTATGAGTAACCGAAATGACCGAAACTTAATCAAGAATGATTTAAGACTAAATCAAAGTTCAACATCCATGTTATACAAACATATACACACACAAACACAATTCACACTAGAATGCAAACTACAAAGAGATAGTTTCTAATCATGCACATTCCAAAACATGTTATTTCCAAACCAATGCATGAGCATTCATCTTCAAGTGTGTGAATGTGTTATACATGGTGCACAATGATGTAGGGACACATATGAATGAAATGTGTGTGTGTGTGCCTATAATGGTGAACAACTATGCAAGGACACAAATGTATGATATGTGTGTTTGTGCCTACGCCTTGCAAGTGGAGGAAGAATCTTGATGCCTAAGCATCCAAGTAAGCATATATCCTCTTGAAGATGAACTTTGCATGCGAAGTCAGTTTCCATCATTGAAGACCGATCTAATCATGAACCACCTAAAAAACTAAGCAATACAAACAAAGAGCGTTTTGTTATAGAATCAGGCCAACACAAATCTAAAACCTAACACCTTCCATTTAGATTTGCCAAGTGCTGTTGAACCATCAAATTACCTCTACCATCATTCTTTTGTGATATATTATCATTGTATTATCCTAGGTTGAATTCTTCATTATCTGGTTCCCAAAAATTGTAGAATTTACATTTCTCTTTCTCACATACGAAATACAACTTGTGAGGGTTCTTATGGGATTCAGAAATCTTCACAGCTGCTTTAACACCATATAAGCATCTTTTGTTTTTGAATTTTATAAACACTCCATTGATGTTGGTTGTTGAGCTTGATGTAGTCTCCATTATGTGTATGCTGCCAAAGTTGTTTGTGTATGGATTGATGGAGGAATTTTGAAAGTGTATGGTTTATGAATGGATTGTGATCGGTACATTTATGTACTTATTTTACTCCCAATTCCTAAATTTTATGCTTGGTTTCGAGCGTTTTGTATATATAATGTGTTTGAGCCTTGTGTAGGTTCATTTCCCTAAAGTTAGGTGTTTGAGCTTATAGTGAAGCTTTGAAGGCAAATAAGAGGAAAAAGAGCTAAAATTGAGATGGCTTGTGAAGAATGTCTGAATTACAAAAGCCATATCTCCCTTCTTGGATTGAGCTGGGTGTCGAAACACATATTTTAGAAAAGCCCCATGAGTTTATTTTTCAGACAACTTTACCGATCACGATTCTGGATTTTCTAGATGAAGTTAAGCCCATTTCAGCAACTGGTGCATGAAGTAAAAAAATCTATTAGATGGAACTACGAGTTCCAACTCGCAGATTGAAGTCGTAGAACCATTCCAGAGCCTTCTGCGAGTTCGAACTCGAAGTTAGTCCTTACACAATGAAGTAACAGATATACGGCGAGTTAGAACTACAAGATTGAAGTCGTAGATGTCCCTCGTATTTTTTTTTTAGAATCTTCTACTAGATTAATATGTGAGTTACACCTAGCAGAATAAAGTAGCAGATCTATTGCGAGTTGGAATCGTGAGATTGAACTCTCAGATTTCAATCGTAAATGTTTTCTAGAACCTTCTGACATCTAGATCTATGAGTTATGACTAGAAAAATCAAACTGCTAGATGGATCTACGAGTTCCAACTCGTAGATTTGTGTCGGTAGAATTTTATCCACTTGCAGATCAAGATATTTTTAAAGGTAAACTTGACTTTTCACACTCAATTGGTGCCCTAACCTTAAAACACTATAAGTATACCACCTTGTTGGTCATTATCTCATATCATATCTTCCAATATACTATTTTAGAGAGAACATAACACCATCTCTTGTTCTTCAACACCATAAAAGAGAGAGAGGAGCTTCAAAGACTTCCACGGAGGTTCTCCTCCATGGATGTCTCACCACCACCACCTCTAAACTTCATGCATCCATTGTTGAAGTAGATTCAAGGAGAAAGGCGAGCAAACGAAATAGAGATCTTGGTTATCTCTAAACTCTTCTATTAGTTTTGTGTCTTATTTATTTGATGTGTAATCCCCAATAGGGAATATTTGTAAACCAACACTTGGCTTGTTTTATATGGTATTTACTTAGATTCAACTTGGATCTTGACTCTATTCTTTGCGCTTATGCTAGATCTCTCTTTTCTTGACATGTATGTTGGTGAATGGGTAGAAATTGATATGTTTGCATAAATGAGATAGTAGATTAAACAAATGATGTAGTGTAAAGGGAATCGATATGTATGGATTGATTTGAGTGAAATAGCACATCCGTGTTCCGATTGATTAATCGTGAATGGATCTTTATTATTAATTCTTCAATATAGGGAACATGATTTATGCATGCTTATGCTAGATTAGGTTGTTTGGTGTATTGTTCACGTGCTTAATAGGTCTAGACCTAGACATAATTGCTCATTCCATGCCTTTGGTGTAGTGATGAGATTCGATTTCGGTATTCCTTAATCAACAAATGATTCATAATAATAGATGATTTGGTTTCGGAATCCTTAATCAAGAGAACTAGCCATTGAATCCTTTTGAATGGTGTTTGAATGTTTATTATCAACATGACTAACTTGTGTGTTTTGTGAACTTATATACCTTTTGTAACCACTATCTTGCATCTCTCCAATCCACATTTATTTTCATAGCTAGGGTGTTTTGCGTTAAGGAGTAGACTAATTTTAATTGCTTTGTAGTGTAATTGATTTAGAAAGGCAAGCATCCGGTTACATTTCTATCATTAGTATAATTTAATTTAGTTTAGTTTATCCACACATCACACACCATCCGTATTATGCATACACTTTACACACACCATTCTCACATTTTCCATGTTTTATTTACATCACTTTCAATAATGCTTTAGCTAGAGATAGTTATAGGGATACCACCTCTCTGTGGACGATACCCTTACTTGCATGCTATACTAGTCATTAGTCACTAACACCTGTAAGGTTGAACTTATAAATATCTTTTTAACGGGAGTACAACGACGCTCCCATCAGAAAATGGAGCCTTTGATCTTGTATTTTTATATTAAACATATAAAAATGGAGAAATGTGTATGTGAGACTTGTTGATAAATGAATGAAATGAATGTGTGTGGAGCGATGAATTATGAGTGCAGGTGTCACCATAAATAGGACAAAAAAATAGTCGTTGAAAAACAAGGGTAAATTGGTCTTTTCACAAAAAAGTAAATGTTCATCAATTGTGCAGGAACCAAGTTTTCAATTTCTGACAAAAGGATAAATTAGTATTTTTCTTTAAAATTTAAATTACTCACTTATAAGACAAAATTAAGGGTAACATGGTAATTTCAGGTAAAATTTACTTCACTCACAAAAAAGGCAAATGTAAGGGCAAAACAGTCGTTTCAATGGGATCAACATACATTAGGGGCATTTACGTCATTTAACACACCGGACGAGTCAAAATCCATCCTTTTAACAGATTCTGTCACAGAATGACTAAAAGTTAAAATTCTAAAAAACTGTTGACTAAACACAGATTAAGACCAACTACATGAACTAAAATACAATTTCACTCTTTTTAATGGAAAACTTTATTAAACAAGAGAACAAAACACTCTAGCCAGTAGTGCTGTAAATGTGGTCTGGTCTTGCCCAACACGTTCGACCTGTTGTGGTCCGTTTTTTAAAACTGGTCAGGCCTGGTTCGACACGCGATGGTGTGTGTGCTGGACCTGATCTGGTCAATTTTCAAAAGTCGAGGCAAGGCACGACACGTGGGCGTGCCTCCGGCCGGTGTACCCTTCAGGCCAGACCCAACATTTTCCCATTCCAATTTTAAAAAAAAATGTTTTTCTTTTTATTTTGGGTTTAGGGTTTAAGGTTTAGGGGAAATACATAATATCATTTTAACAATTCAATTATGTAAATGTAATTTTCATTGCAATTTGTTTATCTTCTTAATTAATTATTATGAAAAATTAATTATTTATTTTTCATTCCAATTTTATTAATTAGATAGATTAATTATTCTTGATAATAAATTAATTCAAAAAATAAAAAATAGATGAAGTTATGAAAATATGAAATGAAGATTTATTTAATTATTTCTGGCTTATGGAATTCAGTATTACATATTTACATGATTGCCTCATTAAATACCTTATAAAAAAACCTAATGAGAAAAAAATCTGGTAAGAGAAAAAGAGTGCAATCGTATTAAAACTTACAATTAAATGTACATGTATAAGTATAACTTAGTTCAGACCTGGTTACTACCAGTACCAGAACCCTCATCAATATATAGATTTTTTAAATTAAGAATAAGTTCATTATCTACAGTTTGGTTTTAACCTCTTTTGAGCATGCTCCCTATCCCTAAGGCATGTTAATACCTCTACCATCTCCGGAGACAAACAGCTTCTTCTTGGGTCATTTGTACATCCACTGGTGTTTAATGCTTGTTCTGAAGACACAATGGACACAGGGATAACCAGTACGTCACGTGCTAGGTGTGACAGAATCAGATACCTGTAGCTATAGGTCTTCTACCATAACAACAAATCAAATTCTTCATTGTCTTCGATACCATCGAGTTGTGCTTCAAAGTACCTATTTAGTTCGGCATAAGAAGGTGGGCCAGATCTTTGCCCTGAAGAAGTACTTGTTGATTTGTCCTTTTTTTGCCATTTGAGAAAGCTCTAACTTGTTTGCTTCGGCTGTGTCTTCGGTTCTACTGATGGTTGAGTGTCAATGCCGCCAAACCTGTGCTCATAAATATAAAAAACTTCGAACAACTTGTTTCAAATGTCAGTAACCTACTCTGAATAATCTATTACCAAATTAGTCCTAATAAACTCAAGAAAAACTTCTGAACCAGATAATTTAACGTAAGATCTATTATAACACTTAAGGTATAAAGTAAATGAATGTTAGCCCAATAGTTTTTCAACTTTGTCTCCATGGCAACAACTGCAGTGCCTAAATAAGCATCTTCCCAATAACTGTTTAACACTTCAGACATTTTCACTATTTGATGGATTTCATGAGAAGATGTGGGGTAATAGACCTCGAAAAGAGTATTAATGGCATTGTAAAATATTTTTAAAAATTCTACAAAAACCGTTGCCACATACCAATCCTTTGATGTCAGTGCTTGTGCTTGTTGACAAACAAGTTCAGCCAATTTCTTGTTATAAAAACCTGTAATAGTTGTATCATATGGTAAATAATTTTTCAGCATTAAGTAAGTAGAGTTCCATCTTACCGGCATATCAATTTGGAATCGGCAGGGGTGTTAATCGTTTAATGTGCAGTATCCACAGGATTCTTGGAATCTAGGATAAGAACTGCCAATCCAAAAAATGACATCTCTGATGCGATCTACACGGTCGTTTACTTGCTTCAAACCAGCCTGTACAACTAAATTTATGATATGACATGCACACCGTTGATGGAAGAGATAATTTCCGTCTTGCGGGATATTTCTTTTAACAAACAATGCAATAGAGCTAGTTTTTGCACATGCATTTTCTAATGTAATAAAAAGGATGTGATTTGTGATTTCATATGTTTCTAAAACAGAAACAATGACATTAAAAATATTTTCAGTGGTATGTGCAAAATCTGTAGGACCAAACCCAAGAATTCTTTTTGTTATCTTCTAATCGGAATTTAAATTGTGTCCAGTGACACATAAATAGTCATGTTTGGAATATGCATTCCAAATATCAGAGGTTAATGCAATAGAGACACTTAGATGCTGTCATTCAGCATTCAAGTCATCTCTTTGGGTTTCAAACAATCTTATCAAATCGTTTCTAGTGGTGGTTGTAGAAACAATTTCAAATTGGGAGTTGAATGCAGATGTGACCAATTCTTGGAAAAAAAAACATTGTCAGCAAAATTGATCGATTGATCAGTTTGTGCAACGAATTGTGCCAAGCAATCTCTAGCGTGCATGGGCTCATACCGTCACGTCGTAACGGACCTGTTTAGGTGCCGTTGTAGTTGTGTTTGAGTTTTAGTGTCTACCTGTCCATGTGCAGGCATGCATTTCTCCATATGCCTTCTCAAATGACCGGTTCCATTCCTTCTACTGGAATAGTTCTTAGGACAAAACTTACAATTAGCTTTGGGACCGGTCATCCCGTCTGGGAGTGTCATTTGTACTATGTCAAAATACTGCCAGACATTTGTTATAAATTTTGTAGGACCTGATGTTGGTGTAGCAATGGAACTGGAAGGTCCCGCTTGGGTTTGTGTCGATGCTGAATGATCAAAATCATCGTTCAGCATGTTCAAACCGTCTGGGCAAAAAAAGCTGCTGGGTAGGATCCGTTTCCTGAAATTCAAATATGAACTCATTAGTCATTAATGGTCAAATTACTAGAGATTAAATTGTTTTATTTACTAACAAAATATATTTAAATTAACTACTAAACTTATAAATCATAATTTATTAACAATATATATTTAAATTAACAACTAAACTAAAAAATCATAAATTTACTAACTTAAAAATGTTGAAATTAACTACCACACATAAAAATAATAATTTACTAACAAAATATAATCAAATAAACTACTACAAATTAAATTGGATAATTTACTAACAAAATATATTTAAATTAACTACTAAACTAAAAAATCATAAATTTACTAACTTAAAAATGTTTAAATTAACTACTACACATAAAAATCATAATTTACTAACAAAATATAATCAAATAAACTACTACAAATTAAATTGGATAATTTACTAACAACATATAATTAAATTAACTACTAAACTTTTATTTGATAATTTACTAACAAAATATATTTAAATTAACTACTAAACTTATAAATCATAATTTACTAACAAAATATATTTAAATTAACTACTAAACTTAAAAATCATAAATTTACTAACTTAAAACTGTTTAAATTAACTACTATATTTATAAATCATAATTTACTAACAAAATATATTACATTAACTATTACTTTAAAAAATTTAACTTACTGACAAAAAATATTAAAATTAACTACTATACATATAATGCTTAATTTACTAACACAATATATATAAATTTACTACTACACAAGTACACATAATAATGATTAATTAACTACTAACAAAATTAAAATTAGTTTACTGTCTAAACACAAATATTTTAAATATTAACTAAATTGTTTACATAACAGTATAAATTTACTAACATAAAGAAATAATAACTTTAAAGATAAATGTACCTTAAAAAAATTGTGTGTTTGTTGAAAATGTAGAGAATAATTGATCGATAGATAATAGAAAATTAGTATAATATTATGACAAAATGTGTAGAGAGAGAGTTACAATGAAATTGAATGGAAATGTGTAGAGATTGGGAGAATGGAGAGAGATTGAGAGAATGAGAAAATGAGAAAGTGATTGAAAAATGGAATGGATGGGAGTATTTATAAAAACATTATAATTGTTGGTCTAAATATAAAATAGAAGAGTTAATGGGGGCTTTGTAAAAATTTTAGGCTCCAAAGGTTGAATTTCAAAATTCAAATGTTGGAACCTTGGGGGGAAAAATTGGTGATCCAAACAGCTGGACCGGGGAGTCGAACCGCCGAGTCTACCCGTCATGCCAACCGTTGGGCTTAGCCTACCGGCGTGGCATGTCGGACCAACCACACCTGGTCTAGCACGCGGCATGCTTACTTGATGGGCTTGAGCCGACATGTCCTTTCCGCGGATCGAACCTGGTTCGGCCCATGAAAATTGGCATGCCAGACGGACCGACCTCCATGAGCCTGATCCATTTTTATAACACTACAAGCCAGGATAGTCATTCTGGCACGGAGGGTAGGATTCCATCCAAAACCAATCATCTTTGATAAGGTATGAGTGACAACATTCGTCTTTCTAGACACATAACAATTGAACAACCCGTACTATTATGAAACCACTCAATATTATCTCCAACAATCAAACCAATATTAGCCAAACAATGGCTCCCTGTATTTATCATATTAATCACTCCAAGAGCATTAGACTCCAAAACAATAGGAAGAAGTCTCGAATCCATTGCAAACTTTACCACTCGTAAAACTGTCACCGCCTCAACCACTTGAGAATAATACCACGCATTGACACGTTGAGCACTAGAGGCCATCAGCCAACCCAGATGGTTACAGACCACCAACCACCCTACACCCACTCTCCGATTCCGCTCATTGATAGCCACATCTAATTTCAGTTTGTATAAATTCTCATTAGGAGGTTGCCACTTCTTAGGCACATCCAGATGTCTTTCCCCACACGACAATGTGATAATCATGTTGTTCTTGTTTGTAAAAGAGATGAAGAATATACTCTTTTTACTATTATGAATTAACATTCCATTCATATTCTTTCCAAATTAGAAAAAAATGTTATTTTTTTTATATGAACTTTTGAAAATAAAACGAGATGATTTGTATGATTTGTTGAAATTATAATGGTATATACCAAACTGAATAAGCACAAATAAATAAAAGCAAGTAGACCAAATTTATATGGTTTGGCTTCACAAGACAAATACTCTTTTAAACCAAATTTTTTGGTAATGTGAACAAGCAGAATTTCAAGTAAAAAAAAGCATCTATAAAACCTAATTGTCTGTTTTATCATCACAAAATAATAGTGAAGTTTTTTGTTCCTTCTCTCTTTCATTTTGAACACAATACATATGCCTAAATATTCAAATAAGAATTGATCCTAAAGATGTCCTAATAATTTAACTCAAACCAAGTCCATGATTTTCTAACAAAAGTTGTACACAATTTCATCATTTTACACAATAAATAACAATCCAAATTGCAGCGAATTACTTATAAAAAAAGTTTCAAATAAAAGTTTCAATGGTTAACAAACAACACTCAATAAGTTTCAAAAGTTAACATCAGTTGACGTCGATTTCTCGATGGATGAGAAAGTCAAAAATGTTGGATTAGGTTATGACCTGTCAAAAGAGAGAGAAATAGAATGTAATTGAAGTTATTATGACATGAGTTTATGTGGTAAAACTCTGATAACCGGAGAAACGTCCACAGGTGGCTGGAGGACCAACCAAGCCAAATCCACTATTGAACGAAAAAATTACACCACTCGATCTCTCTTGCCTCTCTTTTTAGTGATTCGTTCTGTCTCACGTATCTTTTACAGTAAGATTATGGGTCTATTTATACATGCATAGAACCCTAATCCTTATTGTACAAGTAAGGAAAAGAATTTGTATTTAATTATGACTGGTTGCTTATTGAAGTCGTCTTTATCTTCTTTCCTGTTTTGGAGATCATGTGGGTTGAGTCTGAATCTTTGTGGGACTCTAACTACACAGTATGCTTAGGATTTCTTTCCTAATCGATATGCAGTCTTCTGGAATAATAGAGTTGTTGCTTGATTTAGACTTGCTTCCTGTTTGGTATTTTATCCATCTAGAAGCTTTCTAAACTCTTTCCTCATTTGATACAGATGCGTATTGGAGTATGATTCTTGGGCTTACATACGTATGTGAATCGTATGCTGAACTTCTTTATTCGGGTTTTCCGTGTTGTCCCGGGTAGAACTGAACGTGCCGTGTACTCGTATTCGGGCTTACTTGGGTTCTTATTCCTTAATAATGCCTTGGATGGTGTCCTCTTGATGCCAGCTCGGATGCCCATCTAACAATCTTTTTAAGGGATTGTCTTACCTGTCAGTGATGTGTTCATTCAATAAAATATACATATAACAATACCCCTTTAAAATACTTTTGCCGAGTAGAATTTATGTTAGTGGAAGTATTTTAATTGCTTGAAACTCCGACTAACTTTTGTCCCGTCCTTCATTAATGCCTCATTGAATAGAAATTATAACCCTTAAATCAATTCGCAACATTTATGACGTGCCTTAATGGTGACCATGTATGTACAATTTGTCCCTTCACGTGAAATCCTAGTGATTGTGACGTTTTTAAATCCTGATGGCTTGGTCAGTTCTTTCCATGACATGTGTCCTTTAATCGCTTGGTTTCTCTGATAGCATTTATGAGATACAACCCGTTGATTATTGGATACGTCGCTTACGTCACTGAACGTTCCTTTTATTCTTTTAATTTTTTCCCGCTTCTCGAAACCCTAGGGTCTCGTGCCTTTCGATCATTGAGTGATTTATTTAAACTGAAGGTGGATGTTATTATCATTCATTTCCACAGAAAATAAAGGCAAAAAACCCAGGCTTTTCTCACGCACAGATTCATCTTGGCTCTTCACTGAGGCTTTTCCCGGTTGCTTCGCATCTACTTTTAAGGTCAGTTCAGATGGATCCTATTTCATGGCATCACCTTTTTGTTATAGCTTTCGATGCACTTGAGCGCAGAGATATTCAATTGGTTTTTTTTGTTCGTAGATTATTGGGGGAAGCACCTCCTGATCAGCCTTATTTTCTAAATGTTGATGTTTCTAGGATTTATCCTGATATTCATTTCAGTTCTAGCTCTGAATCTTCTTCCAGCTCTGAGTCTTTCGTTTCTAATCATCACAGGGTTCCTCTATAATTTAGGATGGGAAAGCACCGAAGTAATCACACGGTTCGTAAACGTGGCTCGAGTGATGTTTTGATTAGGAGGCAAAAGGTTAATGAGAATGATATTGAAGATGAACATCGTACCTCTCGAATCCTTTTCTCTCTTGATTGCTCGAGTGCATATGACGCCGAACCGAACATGGTCGGGGAAGCAGAGATCGAAAAGTATCGCACTCGATTTGATCTGGACGACTCAGTTTTGATGGTTCCTGCTAGTAATAGGGCCGTATAGAACCCTCCTCCTGGCATAGTAGCAGTTTATGGATCTATGCTCAACTGCGGTGTGACTCTTCCCCTTCAGCCTTTTATTGCTTGGTTCCTTGCTGAGGCGGGGATCGCTTCAGCCTAGCTAGCCCTGAACACTTATAGGATCATGATGTGTATGTAGCAAATGTGGAGCCGAATAAACTTTCCACCACCCTCTCCTCGCAAAATTAGACATTTTTATACTCTAAGGTAATCTGGTCAGATAGGGACTTACTTTATTCTATCCAGCTAGCCAGATAGTTGGATTCCTGAGGGGACAAAGGTGAACCGAGGAGTTGATATTTCCTCAGATGTCAAGAAGAAAGGTTTTGGTTGGGGTTTCCCTACTTCGAACAAGTATTGGAAAAATAACTGGTTTTTTACTGGAGGAAACATTGGACACGAGATCGAGCTCTCAGCCGGGGAAATCGGGAAATATTAAAGGTTCCTCGTTTCTTTTGCTCTCCCGCTCGCTGGAATAAGTCACATCCTGTTTTCACTGATGCCGAGTTAACTAACCTTGCTCAGGCAGCCGTGCGTACTTTAGAGAAAAGGAGCAGGTCCTATATGTTTGACAAGAAAAAGATGATAACTCTCAGTTTTTTTACTCAGATTTCAGCTTATCGCAGGCGTGGTAAGTGATTTTTTTTTTTGCTTTCCACTGCCTTTTAACTCAACCCTTTTCGAATTCAGTGTATGATATGGATGTCGTCTGTGATGCCCAAGCCCACCAAGTGAAAATAATTATTCAGACGAGTCATGCAAAGACTTCCCATCAAACGAAGAAGGGATTGCTTCATCTGATGATGAGTCGGATGAAGATTCTGAGGAGGCAGATGAGCACGTTCCTTAATATATTCCTGAAGAGGTCGTTCAACAGACCGTGGGGGGATCAAGCTATTCGAGTGGCCCTATATGACTTGATAGTGACCAAGATGAAGGTAGGCAGAGAGTGCATCCTGGTGGTGTAACATTTGACGATCCTAGTTAAATAGGTGAAGGATGTAGAAACCCCCTTGCTGAACAGGTTGGCCCTCTCCCTAATCTTTTTAAACCTTTTCAAGATATCACACAGGATCAGGTAGATCCTGCAGCCGACCTCGACTTTCACCGTACTCGAGCTGAGAAGAGGAAGGTAGTTGATTCTCTTGTTCAACCTCTTTCAAAAATTCCCCGAGTGGTTTCATTCGTCGAGTCGAGCGATGAAGATGCTGACATTTGAGGTTCCCCGAGTGCTCAAGCAGAGAGGCCTTTGGGAAGAGTGGAACCTCCAAAAAATTTGAACAAAGGAGATGTTTTTCCCCTTGAGGTTGAGGATGCAAGAGTGGAATCCTTGGAAAACCCTACACGTCCCACCCCCTAGTATATATTGAGAACGATGTCATCCGGTCAGTCTTTTATGGTGATGACCATTGGAGTTGCTTCAGGAATGGTTCTCCTACGGAGCGTCTTCACAACATTTTTAATAGTGTGACTTACGTAAGACTTATGTCCCAAACTTCATCTTAATATGCCTTAATTTAGAATTTTAACTTACTTCCTTGTAGGTGGTTGCTGAGTTTACTGAGTTTATTCAGACGTAACAACATTAAGCTAATCGAATTAGGCGTCTTGAAGCTAGTTAAAGGAGATTGAGGATAACCGTACTCGGATTGAGGCAGCATGTCAAAAGGAGGCATGTTCTGCCTAAGAGTTTGTCGATCGTTGTTTGGCGAGTCAGATAAAGACAGATGAGAGAACCTTTACTGCGGAAGAGAGAGCTAAATCTTTGGAAGACTCGCTCTTCGTTGCCCAAGAATCAATGCTTCGGGCCGAGCAAGAGGCTGAACAAGCAAAGTCTTCTTATAAGCGCAAGATTGAAGATCTTGAGCTCCAGGCCTTGATGGTTGAATCCCTTTCGAAGGAAGCCAAGTTGGAACTTGAAGTGCAAGTGGTTGATCATTTTAAGAGGTCCTCAGCCTATGATTCCCTACTCCTTAGGGAGTTTTAAAGGGATTGGCGAATTCTTCAAGGTCGAGAATCAGGCGACTGAAAAGGCTTGAGCCAACTGGGAGCTATCAATGAAAAATCACGTGGATCGCTCATTGAATGCTCTTCGAATTCAAATGAAGGAGTGGAGAGCCTGTTGTCATAGCAAAAGGCAAAGATCCCCATCTTATGCATCTGGAGGTCTCGTTTGAGCATTCTCTTTTGACTTTTTATTCCAGTCAAGAAACTGGTGTGGATAGGTCGGAGCCTAACGTTGGACCAGTCTCTGGAATGGATTACAACGAATGGATGGATGATTTGGTTGACACAATTGCTTGGACTTCTAATGAAATTCTTCTACATGAATGCAAAATGGTGCCTCATCTGAGCATCGACAAGGGCTCTAAATCCTCAGCCCTACCTTAGGCATATTTGTAAAAATCTTCAGGATTAATAAATTCCATATTTTTCTTGATTGCTTTTTGTTGCGAATTCTGTTACGAATATTAAAACGCCAAGTATCTTATTAACTTCCCAATATTGTTGTCCAAACAACTCTTTTTAAACGCAAAGTATCTTATAAACTGGCTAAGGTCGTGGCCCGAATAACTTCTTCATAATCTTAAACGCCAAGTTTCTTATTAAACTGGCTAACATAATTTTAAGTGCCAAGTATCTTATTAACTGGCTAACGCAATTTTAAGTGCTAAGTATCTTATTAACTGGCTAATCACAATTTTAAGTGCCATGTATCTTATTAACTGGTTAATATTATTAACCAAGTCATCTCGAAATAGGCAAGTAGATTTGTACTCATGTTTCATACTCGGTTGCTACCCAAACGTTACATCGAGGCTCACTACGATCATACGTTCGAGTCCTTATGCAAGTCACTGAGGACATCTCTTAGTTTTTTTTGCACAAAGGGTTAACCAAATCGTTAAGCTCTGAATTGCTTAACACAGCTGCGCAACTCACTGAGATTTTCTCGACGGTTCCCCGAGCCATTTTTCAGAATTTGGTTTAACTGGTTTACCTTTTGGCTATGGTCCTGGCTGACCTTGCTTGGCTGGCATGCTCCTTTGAGCTTCTCCGCCCATTTGGGATTTTCACCAAATTTATGGCCCCGAGCATTTTATTTCATGTAGTTTCATGTCATTATCATATGTTCAATATTTTTCATATGTTCTTATTATCATATGCTTAGATTTTTGGAATCCTGTGTCGGGCTTTTATTCATAACTGTACAACTAACAATATGAAAATCCCTAAGGATTGTTAAGAATAAATAAAAAAAATATCCTGACTAAAAAATAAAAACAAATTTCAAGGGTAGAATACGTTTAAATATTGGGCATTGCGTGGTCGAGGTAGAATCCCTCAATTTGGTCGGGCAATCCAGTATGCTCTGTAACCAGCTATTCCTTTAATTTTGTATGGGCCTTCCCATTTGTCAGCCAACGAGCCCGTAACTTTGTTTTTTGTTTTCAGCGATACTTTTCTAAGCACCAGGTCTCCTAACTAGAACTTCCTAATCCAAACATGAGAATTATAGTGTCGGACCACTCTTTGCTGATATGCTGCATTTCGTACTCGAGATTTCTCCCTTTTTTCTTCAACGCATCTAAGCTTTGTAACAACATATCAACATTTTGATCTTCATCATACAGCCTGACTCTGGGCGACTTGTATGATGTTTTTACTGGGATGACAACCTCTGTTCCAAATGCCAGAGGAAAAGGTGTTTCTCCAGTAGAAGTCCTTGATGTCGTCCGATAAGCCCATAATATTTCAGGAAGTTTTTCAACCCAACTGCCCTTTTTGGCATCTAACTTTGCTTTGAGCGTGTGCTTGATGATTTTGTTTACTGCTTCAGCTTGTCCATTTGTTTGAGGGTAGGCAGGTGTGAAATGATAATTTACAATTTGGTACTTGTTACACAGCTGCCTGAATTTTTGATTGTCGAATTGGGTGCCGTTGTCAGTGATGATAGTAATCAGAACTCCAAACCTGTAGAGTATATTTTTCTTTACAAAGTTTATAGTGTTTGCTTCCGAGATGTGAACCAGTGCTTTAGCTTCCACCCACTTAGTAAAATAATCAACAACCACGATTGCACTTTTCGTTCCACCCAATGTTCTTGCTGACATCGAACCAATTAAGTTTAGGCCTAACATGGCGAACGACCATGGGGATGTAAGGCTTCTAGGATGTTCTGGGGGTTGCCAAATGTCATTGGCGATCCTTTGGCAAGCGTTGCAACTTTTTGAATATCGTTGTGCATCAGTAAATAGAGAAGGCCAGTAAAAGCCTTGCCTCAGTACCATTTGTGCCAAGCTTTTGTCTACTGTATGGTTCCCACACACTCATCCATGGATTTCCTGTAGTATCCGATGTGTATCTTCCTCTGATACACATCTTTGTAGTGTTCGGGAAAACCCTCTTCTGTACATATCTCTCCCAATCAGTGTGTATCTTGCTGACCTGTACCTGATACATTTTGCTTCTAAGGGATCTTCCGAGAGTATATCTTTTTCCAAGTACCTTTTACCTGAAATTCCCTTGATCTTTATAGTGTGAATATACCTGGAGGGGGGGGTGAATAGGTATATGCTCCAATTTTTATCTTTTTTTAAACAATGCAATTCTAACAATGCTTAATGAAAATTGTAAACAAAGACACACAATATTTACGTGGTAAAACCTCCAAAGAGGAAACATCCACGGGTTGATACCATAACCACCGGCAAAATCAAATCCACTATTTCAAATAGAGTTACACACTCAAGCAATCACACATGTTCTACAAGCTCTCACTCTCACTCTATCTTGAAACTAGTGATCTACTAAGCCGACTTCCTATCCAAGACCCCCTGTCTCTAGGAAGATTTCTTACTCACCTATTCGAATCCTCTCGACCCTAGGCAAGACTTCTTGCTTGACTATCCAAGGCTTCACACCTCTAGCCAAGACTTCCTTGCTTGACAATCCAAGGCTTCACACCTCTTGCCAAGACTTCCTTGCTCAACAATCCGAGGTTTCACACCTCTTGTCAAGACTTCCTCTTGCTTAGCTATCCAAGTCCTCCTGACTCTAGCTAAGACTTACAATTGCTCAAATCAAAGAATCACTCTAAGATATGAGACTTTCAACCTCTTCACAAGGCATCTAAGTGATCATGAATGCAAAATGCAACCAAGCACTCAACATAGAAAACGATGATCAACAAATTCTATGGACATGCAACTAGATAACTAGATTATGCTTTCAAAGATCAATCAAAAATGCATCTAGACAACTTAAGCATGTTATCAACTAAGAACATAGATATGAAAATATAGTCATCAATTGAAACAAAACCTAGTTCTTAGAAAATGAAATTAGATCTAGAAACAATCAATCAAGCATAAGAACAAAGGATTTCTAGAAACAATTTCATGTTTATCAAGTTTAGCACAAATCATTCAATACATCACAAATATAGCTAAACTTGAAAATAAAATCAAAAAACCACAAAATGATATCAAAATCATCCTAGTCATGCTTCTTAATCAAATAACATCAATCAATAAGAAGATCTAAGAAGAAAACTAAGAAGAAGATGATTTTACCAACAAGGATGCAATCACGAACTGAAGATCAGATCACAACGAAAAATTTAGACATCCTTTGGTTCTAGAAATGCTTGGGGTTTGTAGAAATCTTCAAGACACTCGAAATCGGATTTTGAATCAAGTGATTCGGAGTAGAAATGAAGAAGTTATCACAAAAACAAAAATCAAAATGTTGAGAGAAAAATTCTGCATTAGTTCTTCAATTTCTCAACTTGTTCTTATCTTTTAAAATGAGAGGGAATGAGAGGTTTTAAAGAGTGAAAAGACCAAATGACCAAAACACCTTTCTTCCTTAGTGTCTCCCCGAGATGGTGCATGGGCATATCGGGGCAGAACACTCTTGGGGCCGAGATGGCCACGCGCCATCTCGGGATGGTGCTTGTTGATGGCTTATGCCATCCCACCTCACCCCTTGCGCTCTCCTCGCGTTCTTCGACCGTTCTTTGGCCTCCAAACTCCGAATTTGAATCCGTTTGAAGATTACAAACCGGAAATCCCTCACAGACATGGAAATATAAAATACTCAACCCAGAAAATAATAATTCGACTTGATATAAGAAGACGAAGACAATGTATGCAACATGAGTTGAAAGTGTAGTATCTTTTGACTTAGAACTCGAAATCAATAGTATGAGTAACCGAAATGACCGGAACTCAATCATGAACAATCTAAGACTAAAATCAAGTTCAAGATCCATGTTATACAAATATATAAACAAACAAACACATTTCACACAAGAATGCAAACTACATAGAGATAGTCTCCAATCATGCATTTTCCAAAACATGCTACTTTCATACCAATGCATGAGCATTCAACTTCAAGTGTGTGAATGTGTTATACCAAATGATGGGCTACGATGCAGGGACACAAATATATGAATTGTGTGTATGTGCGAATATAATGATGTACAACTAAACAGGGACACATATGAATGAATTGTGTGTGTGTGTGCATACGCCTTGCAAGAGGAAGAAGGATCTCGATACCTTAGCATCCAAGAATACCAATCCTCTTAAAGACAAACTTTGCATCATGAGAAGTTGCTTTTCTTCCTTGAAGCTCTTATCATCATGAACCACTTAAGCAACTAAGCAATACAAAGAAATGAAGTTTTGTTATGGAGTCAAACCAACACAAACCTAGGACCTAACAATCTCCCCAGGACCTAACAATCTCCCCATTTGGCTATTCCATGACAAAACCTCTACCTCACCATACAATAATCTCTCATAATCAATGTTGATTGCATTCTCACATCCTCACATTACAAAGAGATATTCCTAGACTAAAATGTCTTCATGAGTCTTCAAGAATATCTTCACACATTCAAAACACCTGTGAAACAAGAACAACCAAAAGAAATCTTCTACAAAGAAGATATGTGAGATAAACAAACAATATACAAAAACCAAACAAAAGGTCCCTTAACACTTCTTATCTCCAAAATTTTTCTCCCCCTTACTTTCTCCTCCTTAAGCCAAAATCCTACCCCCCTAATGGATTGTCTCCCCTTTATATCAAAAACAAGTAACATGGTGAGGAAACACTTTCTCCCCCTTTTTGACAAGGAATAGACAAAACATATTACACAACCTAGAGAGATAAATGCCAATTGAAAATGTCTACAAGGGTATAAGGGATGCACAATGAAATCATGAGATAGTGAGCAAACAAGTTGTATAGAGAACTATGTTTAACAAACTAAGCTCCCCATTAACATATGCTCCACATATTAATAAGAAATGTAACTTGTTCACAAGGGACTCACACAATCACACATTTCAAGCAATAAATGACAGTAAATCATTATTTTTCAACATTAAACAAGAGAATCATAGATTTTCATTATTCTCTCAAAAATAATCCCTCATTGCTAATGAATCAAGCACATTAAGCAAAAATGTGTATGTGTGTGTGTGTGTGTGTGAAAATGCTTCTAGCAAATATAAAAGGAGTTATTGTGATATCAACATGCAAACTATTTCAACACCTATTCATCTAAAGCTTTTCCAATCAAGGTCAAACCGATTATCATCCGGATTTTTACTTTAAAGAGAATAGATTTCAACATATGAGCGTGTGTGTGCATATGGCTCGTCATTCCATTTCTGTTTTTCAATCCAAGCAATCACAATTTTTAACTATACTCCATTTTAAGCCTTCCTCCATTTCTTTTTAGGCTATGTATCAAAGAATTTTTTTTAATTGATTCTTTTTCAACACTTCTTTGATTTTTCTAACATAAACATATACTCTTCATGACGGCTTTCATTCATCACAATGGTGTAGCCCTTTCCTACATTGGGCGGCTTCACAACTAATGTGTGTATCCCTTTTCATGAAGGTGCTTATTGAGTTCTATGTAGATGCCGAAGCAAAATAGATACTAACCATAGGTCATCTATCATGTACTAGATAATGAACTTCAAGATGCATCCATAATCTACATGCTTTCAAACTCAATTACTCAAACTTAAACATATAAGAGAAGCATTTGTGCACTTTTTTAAAAACAAGATTTACAAAGACTTAAGTGCATGATATAGAAGCAATAAAAGCTATTTTATCAAGATCATTACTTCTCACATGAGTAGCTCTCAAAGAAATAGATATACAATATAGTTTTGCTTATCAAGCCACTCATAACCACACACAAGCATTAATCAACACAAACCATGCCAATGGATCTTCTAAGAGATACAAATCTCTCTTTGTCTAAGGGCTTTGTGAACAAGTCCGCAAGTTGATCCTTAATAGGCATATGTTCAAGAGTTACTATTGAATGTTCAACAAGTTCTCTAATGAAATGATTCCTAATGTCTATATGCTTTGTTCGTGAGTGTTGAACCAGATTTTTAGAGATGTTAATGGCACTCATATTATCACAATAGAGAGTCATTTTACCTTTATTTATCTCATAATCCTTGAGAATTTGTCTCATCCATAAAAGTTGTGTGCAAGCACTTCTGGCCATAATGTACTCGACTTCGGATGATGAAAGAGAGACGGAATTTTGTTTCTTGCTTAGCCAAGCAATCAAATTATTCCCCAAGTAAAAGCAACCGCCCAATGTGCTTTTACGATCATCAATGTTTCATGCCCAATCTGCATCACAATAGCCAACAAGAATATCATTAGTATCAAAGGAATAGAATAAACCAAGATTATGTGTTCCTTTTATATACCTAATGATTCTTTTAACGGCTTTCGAATGAGATTCTTTTGGATTAGCTTGAAATCTAGCACACAAACCTACACTAAAAAAAATAACCGGCCTACTTGCCGTTAGGTAGAGAAGACTACCTATCATGCTTCTATAAAGACTTTGATCAACATTTTTTCCATTTTCATCTTTGTCAAGTTTTAATGTTGTACTCATACGTGTTTCAAATTCTTTTCTACTTTCAAGGCCAAATTTCTTAACAAGATTTCTAGGATATTTAGATTGAGACAACATGATACCATTGCTAGATTGTTTCACTTGCATGCCTAGAAAGTAATTGAGTTCACCTACCATACTCATTTCAAATTCTCTTGACATCACATTCACAAAATCATCAACATTGGTTTTACATGTAGACCCAAACACTATATCATCAACATATATTTGTGCAACAAAAATGTCATTGTTATAATGCTTGACAAATAATGTTCTATCAATACCACCTCTCATATATTGGTTGTCAATAAGATATTGAGTCAACCTATCATACCAAGCTCTAGGGGATTGCTTAAGGCCATAAAGAGCCTTTCTCAACTTAAAAACATGATTAGGAGAGTGTGGATCTACAAAACCCTTAGGTTGTTCAACATACACTTCTTCTTGAAGGTATCCATTGAGAAAAGCACTTTTGACATCCATTTGAAACAATTTGAATTTCTTAAGACATGCAATGGACAACAAAAGTCTAATGGACTCAAGATGTGCAACAGGTGTAAAAGTCTCATCAAAGTCTACACCGTCAACTTGAGTGTGTCCTTGAGCCATTAGTCTTGCTTTATTTCTCACAATCTTGCCACATTCATCGGTCTTATTCCTAAACACCCATTTTGTACCAATCACATTGATATCTTTTGGTCTAGGAACTAAGGACCATACTTCATTCCTCTCAAATTGATTTAGTTCTTCTTGCATGGCATTAACCTAATATTCATCAATAATTGCTTCATTAATATTTTTGGGCTCAATTTGAGAAGTGTAGCAAACATATGAAATTTGGTTAGCTAGTTTCCCTTCATTCAAATCACCTATGATGTCTTGTTGGTAATGCATGTTCCTAAGTCTAGAATTAGAATTTTCAACATCTTGTTGGTCATCATTTAAACCATTTTCTAACTCTTGACTTCCTTCTCTAGCAACACTACCATTATCATCATTATGACTAGATCACTTTCATCACAACTAGTCACATTAATAGGTGTTTTAGTGTCATTCAAAAAATGTTCTTTAGGTTCATTGACACCATGATTATCACACAAATCAAGCATGCTAAGATCATCTATTTTCACATTAATAGATTCCATAATAGTCTTAGTTTTCAAATTGAACACTCTATATGCACGACTATTATTAGCATACACAAGAAAGAGACCAATATCACTTTTAGCATCAAACTTTCCTAAGTGATCTCTATCATTCAAAATAAAACACTTACTCCTAAAAGTGTGGAAGTAACTCACATTGGGCTTCTTGCCCTTCCAAAGTTCATAGGAGGTTTGTTTTGTGCTAGGCCTTCTAAAAACTCTATTAGTGACATAGCATGTGGTATTGACCGCTTCGGCTCAAAGATTTATAGGGACTTTCTTGCTATTGAGCATGACCCTAGCCATCTCTTGCAAGACACGATTCTTCCTCTCAACAATACCATTTTTTTGAGGAGTTCTAGGAGCCGAGAACTCATGTGAAACCCATAATCATCACAAAACTCACTAAATCTAGCATTTTCAAATTCACTTCAATGATCACTCCTAATGCGACATATTTTCTTGATTCCAAGACCTTTTTCATTTTGAACTTGATTACAAAACTTCTTAAAGTAACCAAAAGTTTCGGTCTTGTCTCTAAGAAAATATACCCAAGCAAACCGAGAAAAATCATCAACACATACAAAAATGTATTTCTTGCCATTTATGCTTTCGGTTTGAATTGATCCCATTAGGTTCATATGCACAAGTTCTAAGGGCTTATTGGTAGCAAAATTAGTGTTCTTTTTATGAGACACTTTTGTTTGTTTACCTAATTGACAAGGTTCACAAACACCATCAAGCTTTTTACCAAGACTAGGAAGACCTCTAACAATGTTATATTTCTCAAGCTTATTTAAATCTTTATAATTCATGTGGCCCAATCTTTCATGCCATAATTCAAGCTTGTTGCACTCATGTGCCATATTACATGTTAGTGGATCAACCTCTAAACAATAGCAATTGTTCGAAGACCTTTTGACTTTCAAAACAATTTTTCCCTTTTTATCAATTATCGTGCACACATCCTTGTTAAAGCTAACTTCTTTAAAAATTTCACACAAGTGAGTGATGCTTATAAGATTAGCTTGTAGACCATCTACACACAAGGTGTCACGAAGTTTAGACAATCTAGGGATACAAATTGTTCCCTTGCCTAGAACTTGCTTTTTGGTACCATCACCAAATGTAACCCATCCACCATAATTCACAACAAGATTCTTAAAGAATTCCTTGTTACTGGTCATATTCCTAGAGCAACCGCTATCTTGGTACCAACAATAGGATGAATTAGCTCTTAAAGCATATTGTGCAACCAAACATTGTGTTGTGTTCTTCTTAACCCAAACTTTCTTGACAAGTTTCTCATTCCTACTTTTATTAACATGCTTTGAATTGTTTTTAGGCACATTGACTACATTAGTCACATTTTCAAACAAATCAAACAAAGCATTATCAACTTTCTTATGCAAAGTAGAACGAGGCACAACACAATATTTAACAAATAAATCATCAACACATTTATTCTCAACATGCTTTTCTAAGGTCTTCTTAGGTCTAATTCTAAATCCATACATGGATGATTGCCTAGGACCATTCAAAGACATATCATGCAAATCATTGGCAATTCCACATTTACGAATGTACTCATAACATCTAGCTCTTATGTGTCTTACCATGTTGCAATAATGACAAAGAGGTATGAATTTGAGAAGTTTACCATTTGCTTGATCATTCAACTCATTTTGTCTTCTCACATTTTTACCTCTTTGGCGTGCAATACTAGATGTCTTGCCTTTTGCATTTGATGATGATGTAGCTTGTCTTTGGCATTGTTGAGTCTTTTTCTTGAATTTCATTGTTGATGTTGAGGCACCTCCGGTAGCATTCATGGTTTTACCGTTAGAGAGTGTACCTACATTTAAATTGCTACAAGCTTTGACAAAAGTAGATTTGTTAGATGAAGGAGTTGATTTTTCATTAACATATCCTAAACCTTTTTTGTTGCTTGAAGGCTTTCCAACCTTAATGAGAGCTTTCACTTTGTTAGAGCTAGATAACATCTTGTTAATCATCTCTTTAGCCTCATTAAGTTTGTCATTAAGCACTTTCTCTTGATTCTCATGCTCAATTAAATTTGCTCTAAGCACATTTTCAATTCTCCTAGCACGATCAAGAGATTCATCTCTTTGCTCAATTTCATGCATCAAAATACTTAATCTATCATTGCTATCAATCAAGTTTTTCTCAAGATTAAGAATTTTATCATTTAGATCAATAACACATTTTGAGCTATAAACATGATTTTCTAACTTCTTAGTGAGAGAATTATTGATCTTAGAGATCCTTTCATTTTCTTGAATAAGATATTTGATCTTTTGATCATCTAAGTCAATAGACTCATCTTCAACAAAAGAAGCCACAAAAGAATACATTTCTTTAATCATGATGAAACAAATGAAGATAACAAACATTATAAAGAAGATCTATCTAATTGCGTCTAGACATCTGCTTTGATACCAATTGAAATTCCCTTGATCTTTATAGTGTGAATATACCTAGAGGGTGGGGGGGGGGGGGGGGTGAATAGGTATATGCTCCAATTTTTATCTTCTTTTTAAACAATGCAATTCTGACAATGCTTAATGAAAATTGCAAACAAAGACACACAATATTTACATGGTAAAACCTCTAAAGAGGAAACATCCACGGGTTGATACCACAACCACCGGCAAAATCAAATCCACTATTTCAAATAGAGTTACACACTCAGTAATCACACATGCTCTACAAGATCTCACTCTCACTCTATCTTGAACCTAGTGATCTACTAAGCCGACTTCCTATCCAAGACCCCCTGTCTCTAGGAAGATTTCTTGCTCACCTATCCAGATCCTCCCAACCCTAGGCAAGACTTCTTACTTGACTATCCAAGGCTTCACACCTCTAGCCAAGACTTCCTTGCTTGACAATCCAAGGCTTCACACCTCTTGCCAAGACTTTCTTGCTCAACAATCTGAGGTTTCACCCCTTTTATGAAGACTTCCTTTTGCATGGCTATCCAAGTCCTCCCGACTCTAGCTAAGACTTACAATTGCTCAAATCAAAGAATCACTCTAAGATATGAGACTTTCAACCTCTTCACAAGGCATCTAAGTGATCATGAATGCAAAACGCAAACAAGCACTCAACATAGAAAATGATGATCAACAAATTCTATGGACATGCAACTAGATGACTAGATTATGCTTTCAAAGATCAATCACAAATGCATCTAGACAACTTAAGCATGTTATCAACTAAGAACATAGATATGAAAATATAGTTATCAATTGAAACGAAACCTATTTCTTAGAAAATGAAATTAGATCTAGAAACAATCAATCAAGCTTAAGAACAAAGGATTTCTAGAAACAATTTCATGTTTATCAAGTTTAGCACAAATAATTCAATGTATCACAAATCTAGCTAAACTTGAAAATCAAATCAACAAACCACAAAATGATATCAAAATCATCCTATTCATGCTTCTTAATCAAATAACATCAATCAATAAGAAGATCTAAGAAGAAAACTAAGAAGAAGATAATTTTACCAACAAGGATGCAATCACAAACTGAAGATCAGATCACAACAAAAAATGTAGACATCCTCTAGTTCTGGAAATGCTTGGGGTTTGTAGAAATCTTCAAGACACTTGAAATAGGTTTTTGAATCAAGTGATTCGAAGTAGAAATGAAGAAGTTATCAACAAAAACAAAAATCAAAATGTTGGGAGAAAAATTCTGCACTTGTTCTTCAATTTCTCAACTTGTTCTTATCTTTTAAAATGAGAGGGAATGAGAGGTTTTAAAGAGTTTAAAGACCGAATGACCAAAACACTCTTCTTCCTTAGTGTCTCCCCAAGATGGCACGTGGGCATCTCGGGATGGTGCTTGTTGATGGCTTAAGCCATCGCACTTCACCCCTTGCGCTCTCTTGGCGTTCTTCGACCGTTCTTTGGCCTCCGAACTCTGAATTCGAATCCATTTGAAGATTACGAACCAGGACTCCCTCATGGACATGGAAATATAAGATACTCAACCCATAAAATAATAATTCGACTTAATATATGAAGACAAAGACAATGTACGCAGCATGAGTTGAAAGTGTAGTATCTTTTGACTTAGAACTCGAAATCAATAGTATGAGTAACCGAAATGACCAGAACTCAATCAGTAACAATCTAAGACTAAAATTAAGTTCAAGATCCATGTTATACAAACATATAAAAAAACAAACACATTTCACACAAGAATGTAAACTACATAGAGATAGTCTCCAATCATGCATTTTCCAAAACATGCTACTTTCATACCAATGCATGAGCATTCAACTTCAAGTGTGTGAATATGTTATACCAAATGATGCGCTATGATATAGGGACACAAATATATGAATTATGTGTGTGTGTGCATATAATGATGCACAACTAAGCAGGGACATATATGAATGAATTGTGTGTGTGCGCGCATATGCCTTGCAAAAGGAAGAAGGATCTCGATACCTTAGCATCCAAGAATAGTACCAATCCTCTTGAAGATGAACTTTGCATCTTGAGAAGTTGCTTTTCTTCCTTGAAGCTCTTATCATCACGAACCATTTAAGCAACTAAGCAATACAAAGAAATGAAGTTTTGTTATGGAATCAAGCCAACATAAATCCAGGACCTAACAATCTCCCCTAGGACCTAACATTACCTAAGTCATCCAACTGTCTAACGGTGTTCGAATTTTAAAGACTTTAAAGTCTTTTGGTTCAACTATACTTGGTTTGAGAAGATGTGCAACCGGGATATTCTTTGGCCTGATTGTGGTTGTTGCTGATTCTAGTTTGGACAACGCGTCTACCTTTTAATTTTCTTCTCTAGGGATCTGGACAATCCTATATTCCTTGAATTTTTAGAGGAGTTGTTTTGTTATGCCCAAATAAGCCATCATACCTTCATCTCTGGCCTAATATTCGTTTAAGACTTGGTTGACGACTACCTATGAGTATTTGAATATCTCGACCTCATCTGCTCTAAGAGCTATGCAAACTCTAAGCCCTGTTAGCAATGCCTTATATTCCGCTTGGTTGTTTGTTACTTTGAAACCTCATGGCACATTCAACGTCATCTTCCTCTGGGATGTATACTACGATCCCTGCCTCGCTTTCATGAGTGTTCGAGGAACCATCGACATATAATCTCCATGAGAAACTCCTGTCCATCATTTTTTTTGCTTCCAAATTTAGTTCTGTGAACTCTGGTACAAAATTTATCACTGATTGGCCTTTGACTGATGTTCTGGCCATGTACTGAATATCAAATTCCCTTATCTCGATCGCTCATTTAGTTAATCTCCCTGAAATCTTAGGCTTCTGTAGAATTTACTTAAGCGGGCAATCAGTGAAAACCTGGATTGTATGTGTCTGAAAGTACAGCCTCAGCTTTCTTGCTGCCAAAACAAACGCTAAAGCCATGTTCTCTACTTGTGAATACTTGGTTTCAGCTGGAAGAAGAGCCCTGCTGGTATAGTACACTGGCTTCTGTATTCTGTCTTCTATCTTGACTAGAACCAAACTTACTGCTAACTTTGTAAGGGACAAGTACATGTGGAGTATTTCTCCCACTTTAGGTTTTGAGAGGATGAGAGTCTGACCTAAGTATTCTTTGATCTTCAGGAATGCCTGTTCACACTCTTCATTCCTTTCAAGTTCTTTCCCCTTTTTGATCACTTTGAAAAAATGAGCACATCTATCTATGGCCTTCGAAATGAATTTGCCTAGGGAAGCTAAGCATCCCGTCAGACGTTGTACTTTTTTTAACATCCTTTGTGAAGTCATTTTTTATAGGGCTTGGATCTTCTTGGGATTCATTTCGATCCCCCTTTGGTGAACTTAGAACCCAAGGAACCTTCTTGAAGGAACCCCAAATAGGCAGTTATTCGGATTTAACTTCATCTGATACCTTCTCAGGACATCGAATGTTTCGAGCAGGTCCGAAGTATGTTCTTCTGCCGAGATACTTTTGGTTAATATGTCTTCTATGTAAACTTCCATGTTTCTTCCCATTTGATGAGCGAAGATTCTATTGACAAATCTTTGATATGTTGCCCTAGTATTTTTTAGCCCAAAGGGTATCACTGTATAACAGTACAATTCCTGATCGGTCTGGAATGTTATTTTTTCTTCATCAGCTTTATTCATCCAGATATGATTTTATCCGGAATAAGCATCCATAAAATTGAGTAATTCATGACCTGATGTAGCATCGACCAGTTGGTCTATTCTCAGGAGTGGAAAACTGTCTTTTGGGCAAGCTTTGTTCAGTTCCGTGAAGTCCACGCACATTCTCTAATGGCCATTCTTCGTTTGAACCAAAACCACATTTACTACCCACTGAGGATAGTTGACTTCTCTGATTGACCCTACAATGAGTAACTTCTCCACTTCCTGCTTGATTGCCTGACTTCTTTCGAGGTTGAAGATCTTCTCTTTGGTATTACAGGTTTCGTATTTGGATCCACCGCTAAGTGATGTTATATTATTCGTGCGTCTATCCCCACCATGTCTTCATGACTCCATGCAAACTCATCTTTGTATTCTCTGAGCAAATCGATAAGATCTAGCTTGACCGTTTCTTCTAAGTTGGCTCCAATTTTGACCTTCCTATTCAGCTCATCTTTCTTTAAGACCACCCCCTATGTTTGTTCATTCTTTGACGTTTCTAGTTCTTTCCTTTGATCAAACTCGAACAATAATGATTCTTCTTGCTTTACCTGATCTGGTTGAGTTAAAGTGCATACTTGGTGTTCATTATTATCTCTGTCTTTGTAAACTGAGAGATTAGCTCTTCTGGCAATCTCCTACGACCCATTGATTATTCCTACCCCCCATTCAGTCAGTAACTTGATCATCAGGGCAGATATTCAGGAAAAGTCGACCTAGTAACGCATTATAAAGCCAGTTGTCTAGATCTACCACAACAAAGTCAAGTAACACTTTTTCTGGCAAGGAGCTACTCCGATCTTCACGGGCAGCTTTGTTGTTCTAAGAGTCCTAACCTCAACTCCCCTAAATCCTCTGAGTGAGGTATGGAAAGGTTGCAAATCCTTTCGATCCAATATGAGCTGATCATAAACAGCTACATTGAGGATGTCTGTCGAGCTAACATTGTCAACTAAAATTCTCCTGACTTCTCTATGGCCAATTCGGGCACTAATGACGAAAGCGTCATTCGTTGACCCCATGTGAGTCAGCTTTAGTGAATATTATCGGGTCTCATCCTTCCTTTATTCTCCTCGGATCAGGCTCGATAGAGTTAACGTTGAAATTTTGTCTTGCTTCCACTACTTCTCGGATTTCCTAAGTCCGCTCTCGGTTACTTCTCCCAGTTGATAGTCCTTCGAAGATTGTATGTATCACTCCATTCACCTCAAGACTGACCCTTTTATTTTGACAAGAATTATGATCTCCCGTCTTGGTTTCTTTATGAATTTCTAACTTCTCATCTTTCTTCAGGATCATATCTTACAGATATCCTTCTCGGATGAGGGTTTCTATATAGTCTCTGAGATGGTAACATTTGAAGGTCTCGTGACCAGTTTTCTTATGGAACCTGTAATATTTCGTCGCGTCTCGCCAAGCAAATTGTGACTGCCGACGTGGCTCATTCACTAGATTCTTTTCTTCTAGTATTGTCAGGATCTCTTCCTGTCTTTTCCGAAGCGGGGTGTAGTTTGTATATTTGCCTTGAAATTTTTCCTTGGTTTGGTCAGTATTACGTCCATTTCCCCCTTCTTTGCTCCTCTCTTTGCTACTTCCTTTTTGTTTCATTTTATGGTTTTACGACTTTGACTCGGTATCTTTTTGTTCGGGTTTCCCCCTATATATGTAACTACCTCCTGTCGCCAACTCTTCTTCTTCCGCCAAGGCTCTTCCGCCTGCCATATCCATCATATCTACATATCTAGTTAGACGAGCCCTTCTTAGGTCAAAAGACAACCGCCCATTCTGTAAGTTATTTATGAATGCAACGATTATTGCTTCGTCATTTGAGTTGCCAATTTCGAAGACCGCCTAGCTGAATCTTCCTAGATACTTCTTTAGCGACTCGTCTTGCCCTTGTTTCAGCTGAGAAAGGTAAACCACCAATTTTATCCTATGTACATTCCCTAAAAATTGTCTTATGAATTTTTTACTCAACTTACTGAAACTCCCAATACTTGCCGGAGGCAATCTCTCGAACCATCTTGAACCTGTATCCCCGAGTGTTCGTGGGAAGTTAAGGCACAACAAAGGATCACTGTGGGCATACTGGGCTTTGGTACTCTTATATCGTCTGACATGCTCTTTAGGATCTGTATCCTTTTTAAATTGTTCCATATGTAGCATCCTGAATCTCTTCGGGAATGGCGTTCGTAGAATGTTTCTAGTAAAAAGGCTATTAGAATCATTGCCTGATAGCTAATTATATCTGTATAGCCTAATCAACGTGCCCATTTGATGCTTGTTGTTCTTAACTTCTCGGGTAAGGATCTGAATTACCATATCTATATCGTCCATAGCCTCTCTCCGATGGTCGACCCGTCGTGTGACTGTCATATCAGTCATTATCTCCTCTTCGTCTTGCCTCCGAGTCTCATGGACTAACCCTTGTAAGCGTGTGGTTCCACGGCGGTGTTTACGATGGTGTCGATCACTTTCTTCTAATGACGATGATCGATCTCTTCACCGATCGTATTTACGGTGCCTATCTGGGCCCGTTGGACCGTGGTTTTGTCTTTGGTAGGGCTATTCTTCTACAGGTGTTTAACGATCCTTGTTCTGGTTATGCGTCATACCCCCAGTCTGGTTGACAGGATCTGAGTTCCTAACGACTGTCAGCGCCTCTAATTCCTGCCCAACCACAATCGATTGGAGCCTGGGGGTGATGGAGGGTTTGGCAGATATGTCTCTCCTGCCATCAATAGATCTATTCCTTCTTGCGCCACATCTGTCAGCAACTGTTGCAATGTGTCACGGAAGTAACGTGCTATGTCCTGGCTAGTAGGTGGGACTTGCTGGAAACCAGCAAGTGGTATAGGTTGATTTTCGGTGGTGTTGAAGGGATCTTGAGTGGTTCCGCCTATATGAGCATTATCTAGAGATTTTTGGATGTCCCTAGAACTGTCCTTACTTCCACTACCAGCCATCGTTTAAAGAGATCGGAGGTTTTCCCCCTCTTTCTAGCGCCAATTGTTGACGTCGATTTTTCGATGGATGAGAAAGTCAACAACGTTGGATTTGGTTATGACCTGTCAAAAGAGAGAGAAAGAGAATGTAATTGAAGTTATTATTACACGAGTTAATGTGGTAAAGCTCCGATAACCGGAGAAATGTCCACGGGTGGCTGGAGGCCCAACCAAACCAAATCCACTATTGAACGAAGAATTACACCACTCGATCTCTCTTGCCTCTCTTTTTAGTGATTCGTTCTGTCTCACGTGTCTTTTACAGTAAGATTATGAGTCTATTTATACATGCATAGAACCCTAATCCTTGTTGTACAAGTAATGAAAAGAATTTGTATTTAATTATGACTGGTTGCTTTTAAAGTCGTCTTTATCTTCTATCCTGTTTCAGAGATCTTATGGGTTGAGTCTGAATCTTCGTGGGACTCTAACTACATAGTCTGCTTAGGATTTATTTCCTAATCGATATGCAGTCTTCTAGAATAATAGAGTTGTTGCCTGATTTTGACTTGCTTCCTGTTTGGTATTTTATCCTTCTAGAAGTTTTCTAAACTCTTTCCTCCTTTGATACAGATGCGTATTGGAGTATGACTCTTGGGCTTACTTACGTATGTGAATCGTATGTTGAACTTCTTTATTCGGGCTTCTTGTGTTTTCCCGAGTATAACTGAACGTGCCGTGTACTCGTATTCGGGCTTACTTAGGTTCTTATTCCTTAATAATGCCTTGGATGGTGTCCTCTAGATGTTAGCTCGGATACCATCTGACAATCTTTTTTAGGGGATTGTCTTACCTGTCAGTTACGTATTCATTCAATAAAATATACATATAACACCATCTAACACTCAACAAAAGTTGTAACGTTATAAAATGAAAGTTTCATGATTTTGTTTCCACGTCTGAGCATGCCTGAATATTATGTCCAAGCACCCCGTGTCTTCCGCATGCACGCTGTCCATGGAAGGTCAGTAGTGATTCTCAATTAATTGAGTGACAGGTACAGGGGACGTACGATGCAAAGGACTCTAAAATGATAGCCTGCCTCCGACTCGTGCAAAAAATGAAACAAAATTCGACGAATTCGAGATCGAGAAAATCCCTCAAATAGTTAATATTCAAGCTGATTCCTTGACCAATCTAGGCTCATTAGTCCAGGTAATAACCGACAGACTAATTCTTGATGTGTATCTACATTGGCCTATGGTATGGAAAGAACTGTCGATAGTGGAGGTTTCGAGTGTTAAGAATGAACCAATCTGGATGACGCCAATCATAGAGCACCTCGAACACGATGTTCTTTCAACATATAAGAACGAAGCAAGAAGGGTTTGAGCCAAACCGGCTAAATTCTAAATGATAGCAGGTAAACTTTATAAACGGTCTTTTTCAGGTCCTTACCTGTTATGTGTGTTACCATTAAAGGATCGATTTGTACTCGAAGAGCTTCATGAAGGGAGATGCGGAAACCATTACGGTTCGAGAAGCTTGGCGCATTGAACGATCACTGCAGGTTATTACTGGCTGACCATGAGATCATATTCACTTGACTTCGTCAGACAATGCGATAAATGCCAGCGACATGCACAGGTGCCTCTTCAGCACCCACAGAAGCTAAGTTCGATACTATCCCCTTGGCCTTTCATGAAATGGGGGATGAACATTATCGAGAAATTGCCAACCTCGAATAAGGGAGGCAAGGCTACGTTCTAACAATGACGGATTATTTCACCAAATGGGTTGAGGCTGAGCCATACAAAAAACAAAAAAGACAACGAGGTAAAAGGCTTTCTTTGGAAAAATATAATCTGCAGGTTTGGTGTGCCCAAGGAGATCGTGACAGATAACGGGTCCCAGTTCATATCGTTCAATTTTCAAGATTTTTTTATGAGCAATGGGGAATAAAGATTCATTTCTCCACACCATAATATCCTCAGTCGAATGGCCAGGTCGAGTCAACAAACAAGACCATAATAGGGACATTGAAGAAAACACTCGAGTCAGTAAAGGGTTTATGGGTTGAGAGACTACCAGAAGTGTTATGGTCATATAAAATAACTAGAACATCAATTGAAACCACCCCCTTTTCTCTCGCATTCGTTGCCGAGCTGGTTATCCCAATCGAGCATCTTAAAGAAGTAGAAAATGACTCACTCTTGACCCTCAAACTCGATCTACTCAATCTACTATGAATGGTGGAATATCACTAACGTGTTGCTCAACATTATAACAAGGATGTTCATATTCGAATTTTCGCCGAAGAAGATTCGGTGTTGCACCGAGTTTTTTAAAATACAAAAGAGCTAGGCTCAGATGAATTCAGCTCGAACTGGGAAAGACCCTACTAGATAACAAGAGTGGTGGGATGTGGAGCTTACAAAATTCGAGCACAAGATGGTCGTGAAGTCCACAACAGCAGGAACACGTTGCACCTTAAAAGGTACTACTTCTAACCTTAATTAAACTGCTCAGTTTCTTCATTTTTAAGTATCAAATAACTTCTTATCGAGCTTAATAATGATCGACATAGAGCAGTCTAGTGCCTTCTGAGCTTTAAAAATTAGAAAAATCCCACAAGCGAAGGTTACAAATCATAAATATGCCCAAGGGCATTGTAGGAACCATGTTGTGTCATGAACTTTACTCTACCATGCAGGGAGAACGACTTAATAAATTTTTATTCAAGAGAATTGAATCGATCCAACTATTCATGAAATCAAGCATAAATCTCCTTAATACATCTAGCAAACTTGTGCTAGGGGAAGTAGAGCCTAGCAATCAGAGTTTTTCATTTCGAAAGAGCTCTAAGTCGAGCTATGATTAATGTATTTTCAACATTTCATAAAATCAGTCGATATATGTACACTCCATGTCGAGCTTTGACAAATAAATCTTCGACAAAAGCTTTGACTAATGTATCTTCGATAAAAGCTTTGACAAATGAATCTTCAACAAAAGCTTTGACTAATGTATCTTCGACAAAAGCTTTGATTAATGTATGTTCAACAAACCTTTGATTAATGTATTTTCGACAAAAAGCAAAAGTTTTGATTACTGCATGTTCGACAGTTGCTTAAATGAAATCATTTGATGTTTGTCATTTTCATTCTTGCAATGCAATTTAAAAAGTCTACGAATTAATAACAAAGTAAAATAGGAACATCCAAACATCAAATATATATCTACAGACTATCGAGAGGTGGCAAATTTATAGTAAACACTTCTCTTTATTTTTTATGAAAATAGTGAAAAGAAAGAGAGGATTAAGCAAATTGATCAACTAGCAAACAACTAAAACTTCGGCCTGATCTCCACCACCATCTGCACCTTTGCCCGACTGTCCAGCTAAATTGCTTCATCTTTCTACTCATCAGCCTGCTTAAGCTCCTTCAGCTTCTTCCATGACTCCCAAACCTCAATGTCATCTTCTGGTCTCCAAGAGTCAGTCTCCTTATGAAGATACTGATGTATTAGCTGACCCCTAATTTGGATAACTGCTTCATGAAAATACAATCACGGTTAAATGCTCAAGGCTAACTTAGAGAGAGGGGGGGGGGGCGGTGAATAGGTTAGACACCTTTTTCGACTCCCTTAGAAACAAACAAAAGTTTGTCCCTCTAGATTGCTTGTATCACAATATATATATATATATTAAAGACAATTAATCAATATATAAACACAAGTAAAGTGTGATACAAACAAGTAATTGTAACATATACAAAATCTATATTAAAGAAAGGAAGTCAACATACATAAAGAGTTCTATCCACAATACAAATATTACAAAGATAGGGATAGAGAAAAGTTGACACAAGATATAACGTGGTAAACCTCCGAAGAGGAAATATCCAAGGGCTAACAGCCACCGACAAACAAAATTCACTAGTAGATAAGACAAGTACAATCTCTCAAGTGACCTCTTCACCTAGAAACTACCCTTCTATCCTACTCTAGAAGTTGCCGCCCTATGCTCAACAAATCGAGGCTTCATACCTCTTGTTAAGACTTCCTTGCTCACCATATCCGGATCCTCACAACCCAAGGCAAGACTTCTTGCTTAACTAAGTCCTCACGACTCTAGTCAAGACTTCCTCGATCACCTATCCGAGTTCTCCCAACTCTAGGCAAGACTTCTTGCTCGACTATCTGGATCCTCTCGACCGTAGCTAAGACTTCCTTGCTCGACAATCCAAGGCTTCACACCTCTTGCCAAGACATCTTGCTCAACACCATAGGTCTCACACCTATTGTCAAGACTTCCTTCTCACAAGGCATCTAGGTGATCATAAATGCAAAACGGAAACAAGCACGCAACATAGAATGCTATGATCAACACATCCTATGGAAAATACTAGACATGAGCATGAATGCACAAATCACATATAGTCTAGTTTATCATGCATGTGTAATCAATCTAGATTACGTAAGATATGTTCAATATTAATCACAACCTAGATACATGCATAGATCTAAACTTAAATCACAAGATATGTTCAATAAATCACAAGTTCAAGTTTAAATCACACAAACAAAAAACATGCTAAAATCATATGACAAAGTCAATTAGATTTAAGCTAAATTTCTAGAGCATATTCCTAATCATAGATTCAATCAAAACACATGAATAGCTCAAGAGAATATAAGCACATGTATTATGTGAGAATTTTGGCCAAGAGAGCCTAATACATGTGAAGAACTATTTTTCTCAAAATCAATCAATCAAAGATCATTAAATAGTACTAAAATCAAAGCTAGCACAATACAATCCCAAACATGTGATAACATAGGCAAAATCAAAACCTAACTCAACATGAATGATTTCAATTGAAACTCAATCTAGCTTTGAAAGAGTTCAAAACTCAAATCAAAACACTCACAATATACAAATATATGTAGAAGAAGAAAACCCAAAGCAATTGACCAAGTTTTAAAAGAAAACTTTGTGAGAAAATCAATACCTTAGTTGATTTAGGAATAGTCCCGTTTTTGTATGATTAGACACCAAAAACAGCAGCAAAATTAACTAAAAACTTCAGAGAAAAGATGGAGGACGAACAGATGAACACTCTCAAATTCAAATCACTCAAATCACAGTTCAAATGAAGAAGTTATGGTGTTTGGAAGGTGAGAAAATTTAGAGAGAAAATTTCTGCACACTTGATTTGAATTTCTTCTTAAAATGAAATGTGAGAGGGAAAGAGTTTATAAAAGAGTGGGAAACTTAGACAAGTGAAATGACCAAGAGGGGAAAAATGAAGCCAAGCAAGCTTGCTGCCCGAGATGGTGCGTGGGCATCTCGGGGCAGCAAGCCTTCTGCCCCGAGATGGCCACGCGCCATCTCGGGAAAGAAGTGCCTTGCTTGCTTCTTTCTCCTTCGACCTTCCTTCGCGTTCTTCTAAGGTTCTTTGGCCGTCAAACTTCGAATTTGAATCCGTTTGAAGATTACGAACCGGGACTCCCTTACAGACATGAAAATATAAGATACTCAACCCATAAAATAAGAATTCGACTTGATATATGAAGACGAAGACAATGTATGCAACATGAGTTGAAAGTGTAGTATCTTTTGACTTAGAACTCGAAATCAATAGTATGAGTAACCGAAATGACTGAAACTCAATCAGTAACAATCTAAGACTAAAATCAATTTCAATATCCATGTTATACAAACATATACACACACAAACACAATTCACACTAGATTGCAAACTACATAGAGATAGTTTCCAATCATGCATATTCCAAAACATGTTATTTCCAAACCAATGCATAAGCATTCATCTTAAAGTGTGTGAATGTGTTATACATGGTGCACAATGATGCAGGGACACATATGAATGAATTGTATGTGTGTGCCTATAATGGTGACGAACGATGCAGGGACACAAATGTATGATATGTGTGTGTGTGCCTAAGCCTTGTAAGAGAAAGATAAGGTCTTAGTACACCTTTGTAGAACCATATTGCATCCTTTCTCTTGAAGACTTAGAACTTGCTTTAACTTGTTGTTTCTTATTCCTTGAAGCTTGAATCATCATGAATCTAAACAACTAAATCATTACAGGTAAACATCATTTTGATATGGAATTCATGCCAACACAGACTAAAACCTAACACTTCATCAACAGACTTATCCAATTTTTTGAGTGCATCAACAAGCATATCATTTATATCAGATAACTTCTTCTCACTGGCCACCATAGCTGCTCTCAGTCAAGCATTAGCTTCTTTAGCTTTAGCGAGTTTTTCAGTTGACTCTTTGGCGAGTCTCTCTAAATAAGACTTCGCCTTTTTAGCCTCCCTCTTTAGCTTTGCGTTCGAAGAGGTAAGTGTGGAGACCTTATTGAACAGGGACTTGACGCCTTTTCTAAAAAGGAGTTGGGATTGAAGAGCCTACAAATAGAAAAGGTGTACATCGATCATTCAAAATTAGTTCTATCCGAAACTTAGGAAAATTTAAACTTCTAAGTAGGAAAACAAACTTGGAAAGCACCAGTAAGACCCAAGCCAACTACTCGACCAGCCCCTATCTGGGTGAATTAAGCTTCATCCTCAGGAAAAAGAAGTTGATCGACCTCTTTTGGCATCGTGCCTAAATCAAAATAGATAGAGATTTCTACTGGAAAATTTACAGACACAATTTTGCTAGAAGGCACCACATGACGTGGTCACTTCCTCGATTTTTCTGTAACAAGTGCGACAGATTCAGTCAGAACGACCAGTTTATTTTGGTCGATAGGTATGAGTTCTAGTTCACTCACAACTTTCTTTCCTTTGTTCCTATCTACACTGCTCATCTGCCTCTTTAGAGCTTCCACATGAGAAAGGAGCAGCCTCAAGTTCAATATTGTCGCTGCGGCAAAAGCTCATTTGACATCAGTAATACGCTCAATAAATCGGGTGCCACACAAAATCTCAAACCCTTACCTTAACCAAGCGTACATGGTTAAATCTTCAAAGCGAGGATAGGGATTACCTGATTGTTCGAATGTAGTATGTCTCTACAAAGAGATCGTTCTCCTTATACAAAAGAACCTTATAACTTCTCTCCCTTGTGTCGATCGAGAGTCTTTGGGTTCTTGATACATCGTCCCCACCTTAGATTGACTTCGCCTTCCCGTATAAACCCATTAACCCATAAAAAAGAGCAAATTCCATCAGAGTGAAAGTTAGTTCACGAATGTAAAACATAATATGGGATAAATAAATTAATTATACTCCTACCAGCATTATTCCAGGTCGACCTAACACCTTCGACCAAGGCCCCTTGGGCCAAAAAATATCTTGGTTTCCAATCTAGATCCATAGCCGCTGTCAGTGTCATGCACTTTCAGTTGGTAGGTGTACAAGAATTTTTCAAAACTAAACTCAAGATTCATAATCTCGATCAAGACTTCGAGACCTAATAATATCCTCCAGCCATTAGGCATCAATTGGCTAGGAGTGAAGTTAAAGAAATTGAGTAGTTTTCTAGCAAGAGGTGGGATTGGAAGCCTGAGACCTATCCTGAAGGGCAGGTAATAAAAACATGTCCAACCTGGTATCAACCAATCAGCTCGCTTGAAAGTGGCCACCGCTTGTAATTTCACGGACTCAGGAATCCCAAACTGGAACTGTAAATTCTTAACCTCCTGGGATAATAGTCTCGATACAGTATTCTCGATAAGAAATCGACCCGCTTTGCTTCTAGAGCTTGAGGGAGGCTCCATGTTTAGCTCACCAGGTGTCATGAGGCTACCCACGATGATGGTTTGATGATCGACCCCTACCTCACCAACTCCTACCTTAGTTTAGGGTCCAGCGATGGACGCCCTTTCTTGATCGCCCGACTCAGATAACGAATCTGATTGTTCATGAGCAATGTCACTAGAATCGCCCCGATAGTCATCAATCATCTTCTCTAGGGATGGGTTTGAAGATTCATTGCTTTGACTCGACATAGCTCCAAGTACTGTTGAAAAAAGAAACAAAAAAACCCAACTTAGCTAGAAGAGATCGAGGTATCTTTAAAGGAGAGATACCATCCTAACTATCCTAAATATCATACGGTCATAGTTGTTACACGTTTTATTCGACTAATAACCTGATTCGACCAATCGATCGAACAAACTAATCAGGTTGTCAAAGGTTTACTAACAACCTTCTTGCAAAAATTTCAAGTCTCTATAAACCAATGGTCGATACTTCCCCAAATAGTCTAAAAAGGCTCTATTCCCTATTATGAGGTCATAAACAAATTTTCTAAACAAAACTTGGAGTATTTCAGATCAAAATAGAGTTTTTGAAAAACTTCTAACACATTTCAGAAAGAAATCCTAGAAAAGAAAAACATCAAACAAAAACATTCTTTCAAATGGGAGAACTTAAAGAACAAAACTAAAGAAATTTTCTAGGAATCTTACCGAAAATCTACAATAGCTACTGGAAAAACAGTCGGAGGCTTATTGGAAACAGAAACTGGAATGGAAAGCTTATGGTTTCTCTTGAAAGTGATTCTCTATAGAAAGAAATTTTTATTGCCAATAAGTAAATGTGAAAGTGAAAGGTTTTGAGTTATATAAAGCCCATGAAGGACACGTGTCACATAACTACAGAATGTGTCTCTTCAAATGACATCAACTGAAAAGACGTCCACTTACCACACGCGAAATTCTAAAGGATTCGGTTCGAATTTCAAAAGCCTGGGTAAACGTGCCCTTCACAAAATCTAGCCACGCCAGCCCTAAAAAATGTTCAAGGTTTAAGAAATTAGGACTCTACACCTAAAGAAAAGCCAAATTATATTCGTTGCCTCAATGTTTGACATCAACTGAAACACAAAGTGCCCTTACATTGACTAGGAATTTTAGCTATAATCAGTGTGAAGTGCACCATCAATTACTTAAACATCATTGATTGAAGGCCGATGGAATGGATACTGATACTTTATTCGACTAAAAATCAAAATCAACTCTTCAACCCGAAAAGCTTTGCGCTTGAAGTCTGGTGAGCAAAAAATGAATCACATGTCCAATCCAATAAACCCAATCGACATCCAAAATCCCCATCAGGTCAGACTAAAAGAATTGACCCAGAGCCCAATAACTGACACACACGTCAGCGCACGTGGTCAAATCATGTCAAATCAAGCAGTAACAAACAAATGATTCTCAAAATCGAAATAATCAATTGGCAGGTTCAAACGAATCAAAACGGCCAATTGATTGCTTAGTAAACCATGCCCACGCGCGTAGGGCATTATCGGCAAGCTAGCTCTTGCTCTCACTATATATATCAGATCATTTTCCAAAGAAAAAGGTTTGAAAAATCTCTAATATTACTCTAGTGAAAGCTCTCCCTCTTCTCTTCTTCAACTTCAATCTCATATGGCATTTATTGCAGCCCTTATCACCGCATTAACATGTGGTAGTTATTTTTGACTAGGTCAATAATTTAGATCACTATTCCAAGATTGACTTAACCACCAACAACCCCAAAGTCGAGTTATTGTTCCAAACCGTGCTTCAATCGAACTAACCCAAAAAAGAACGATATCGACCAAATCACAACCCAAGGGGCAACGATTAACCTGTCGAACAATTAAGTTGAACAAGTGATATACTGATATATTGCTCGATTCTCGACATCGAGCAAACTGGTTCATTTTATTTATAGTCTAAATTATATCATGATTTCAAGCAAACGCTGACTTGAGCGTCGGAGAGTCCCCCAAAGGGAAAACCCCCCTTTGTGGCTCGACACCCCTTTTTTTATCTCTTAATTCGCAGGTTGTCAGTACCCACCTCGACGAATAAAAATAATTGTAGATCTGTTCGACTACATTATGAAAATCTGAATTTGACCATACTATATTCTCAAATAATAAAAACTTAAAATCCATTAATTATCATGTGATCCAAATGTGAGATATTAGATATGTAATGATGTATTATATGACAATCAAATATAAAAATTAAATTTTTCATCATGTTCCCTTTTTTTTGACAAGTTTTTTTTTCATGTTTTTTATATACATATTTTGGTGTTAGAGTATTATTTTCATCATTAATTTTGTTTCAATATAATCATACCAATACTAGAATTAAATTAAATCACTTAAATAAAAGTTGTATTAGTTTCTTTATAATTTAACAAGATTTTGTTTTTAAAAAAATATAGGTTATGATTTAATTTAATGTCTAAAATATAATTTTAATAAAAAAGCAACTTAAAAAAAAACATAGAATTTATAATTTAAATATAATCTCGTATTTAATATTTTAAATTTGCTTAGAAAAAGAAATTGTGGTCCATGGACCAGCCAGTGAGCCGGCACAACAAAAAAACGATATTTATTGAGTTGTAAGTGCTGTGCTATATCCATGATTGTCGTGCCGGGCACGGCCAAAAGCTCACCGGGCCTTGTAAATGTGGGCCGTTCCAGCCCAGCAGCACCCATTTTACATCTCTAAATACTAAATTGTAGAGTAGTGTATATACTGTTTGGTGCTGCTGCCAAAAGCAAACGAGAGCGCAGCTTTTTGCTCTGATTATGAGCCTCTTAACATATTGGGCTTCTATCTGATCTCTTTTCTCGGGCCATTAACTGCTGCATGCCTCCATCACTTGCCTTGCCCAGAGTCAGAGTCAAAGTCAAAGTCAAAACATCAACAAATACTGCACATCAACTTGCATTACCGAACCACCCATGTTGCATGTCACTTATTGTCACCACGTTCTAAGAGGTCCCATTATTAATTAATTACATGACAGATTCATTTAGGGATGATCAATTTCTCTCGGGGACCTAGAGCCCCGCTCTCCCATCCCCATTTAGGGAAAAAAATTGGAAGAAAATGGATTTTGATGGCGATAATTTTTATCTTCAAATTAAAATGGGGTTGAGATAAGGGACCCATCCCCATCCCTATTTTCCAATTTTCCATTTTTCTCTACAAATTTTTAGAAATAGTGATGAGGATAGGGTAGGTGCCCCATCCACGTTTTTCTCAAATGTTATAATATTATTTATAATATATTGATATATCTTTATTTTTATATTTTTAATATTTTATTATTTCTATTTTACTAATTATATATACATCTTTAATATATAATTTTTACTGATATAGGTGTAGTGGCCAAAAATAGTATAAATACTAGGGCCCAACGAAACCCATGGCCTAATGATCAAAGCCCAACATGGATCCAACTTCAATAGGCTCAATCATGAGTTTGGGCCAAAGCAACTAGGTAAAAGCCCAATAAGGACCCTACATCAGCTAAAGTCAAACTTAGACCAAGTCAAACCGTTAGAAAATCTTCCATAACGTCTATATTAATGTCATTATATCTATAATGTCTACATTAATATCATTAAGTCTATAACGTCTACATTATTGCCATTAACATTGTAACATCTACTTTAATGCTATTAGTGAGTCGGCTGTTAGCTCATTTATTTCCTCTTATAAATAACAACCCCCTCTCATTCACAAGGGGGGGCGAAGCTCTCCAAGTTTTAGAGCAAACTATAGCTCCGCAATTCACACCACTACTGAGTTGTCACTCAGTCCACATGATTGGTGAACAAGCCCCCGTTTAACACAATCCGGTAACCTCCTTGACGGTCACCTTGACTAATTCCAAGTAGGTCTAAGTCGATCAGTCTAAGTCGACCTCCTCATATCGACCATCTCTTGGTAGGTTTAAGTTGACCTGTCTAAGTCGACCAGTCCAAGTTGACCTCATCATATCGACCATCTCCAGGTAGGTCTAAGTCGACCTCTTCATATCGACCATCTCCAGGTAGATCCAAGTCGACCTATATAAGTCGACCTCATCATATCGGCCATATCTAGGTAGGTTTAAGTTGACGTGTCTAAGTCGACCTCCTTATTTCGACCTTGTATAGGTAGGTTCAAGTCGCCTTGTCTATGTCGACCTCCTCTTATCGACCTTTTCCAAATTGGTCTATGTCAACTCCTTTACTAGCCAAGCTCAATCTTCTATTCTACAACATATATCGACCTATATGGGACCACCCACCCTTTGTGGCTTGATGATCACCACTTTCCTATCTATATTATAGGTTGTTAGTGCCCACCTCAATGACTTAATTAATTATGGATTTTTCTGTGTCTACAATTTGGCATGCACCGTGGGGCCCAATCAATCATTGTACGGGCAAAACTAGCGATCAACAACATCATCCCTGATCCCATAATTTTTTTACTAAAGAAGTAAGCGCTTGACATGCTTGAACCACTCAACTTATTCAACACACTTTTTCGGTTCGGTTCCGTATAGGTCGATATAGGTTTGAACCGAATAGAAACTATAAACCAAACAAAACACCTTTTTTCGGTTCGGTTCGGTTCGATTTGATTCAATTCGGTTTCGGTTTAGGTTTTTATATCTATCTCTAGTTAACGAATAATAACCCTTTGCCCTTTGAGAGAGAAAAACTTACATAAGATGATTTCAGTGATCTAACAAGTGTTATGTCGTATTATAAAAATATATATTTATATTTAAAATATATATAATATATTTTTATTAAAAGGTCTCACCCTTAACCATAAATGATAAAACTATTGAGATATAATTTTCTCTCTTTACTTAAGGCTCTTTATTTTGCTCAGGACATATCACATACAGAGGCAGAGGTATATGTAATAGATCACATACGCTAACTTTTTTTTTTTTTTTAAATTACTTCTTTCAAGTAATAGACAGAAATACAATTACAATATTAGCATTGCTTAATAACTTATAAAATAGTCTAATTTATAATTTAATTTAATTGAGATCAATAGATTCATATTCACACTTAAATACATTAAAGTTTTATTTTCCTCTTCATTCTTCTATAGATAAATGAAACAAATTTTGAATTCCTTACTTCGTTTGCATGTTTAAATAAATATTTAAGTTTATTTCGTCTGTCATTTTTTTTCTTTTAGATTTGTTTTAAAAACTTTGACTACCATCTAGTTTGGTTTAAGTAAAAAATTACATTAATTTTGTATGACAATGTTCCAGATTCGATTTGTTGCACAATAGACGGTAAAATAAAATTATAATTGATTTAGTCCACCCAAACGATAAGTCATGGCTTCGCCCCTGATTACATATATGTCTATTTATAAAGCTTTCTAATAATTTTTTTGAAGGGTACATTGAAAATGCTTTTTTCAAGGGCATATTTGAGAAACACTGAAATGCTTTCTTGAGAAATATCTAAAAATCTAAAATGGTGCTCTCTACACCACTATTTAATAAAAATTGTTAGTTAAAAAAAAAACAATTTTTTTTACTAAAATACCCTTAATTTAAATGACTTAAGAGGACAACATATACCCCAATCTATTTTTATCCCAATTCTCTCGTTCCCTCGACCTCAAGTACCATTTTATGGTTAGGTTTTTTAATTCAAACAAGATGCATATCGGAAATATATCTTCACCATTTTTTTATTATTTTTTTCAAGTAATATATTCACCAATCGAGTAGTATTACTATAAATAAACATGCTAGAATAAAACCTCAAGTTTTTAGACTGGAATTGACGATATATATAAATTTGTTGTCCATGCCAAAAATATTTCGAGTCCATGCCAAAATAACTGATTATGAAATGTTAAATTTCTGGGTTTCCAAAACAAATTTTATACTTGTCAACTTTTTCATTTTTCTTTTATAAAAGTATCCTTAATGAATTTACAATTTAAATGCCGAGCAAGACATGCAAGTTAGATACCAGTAAATTGTCAAAATTAATTACAAGTCGGTCAAAATCAAAGTTGTAAAAGCATCTCCAATGTAAAAATGGTTTGCTTCTTATGTGACATAAATATGGACTTGATAGACAATTAACTCAAAATTTGGTCTCTAATGCTTCCATTTAAAACATATCTTGTTTTATTGACGTGTCCAATTTATTTCCTATTTCCTTTTTTTCTTTATTTCCTTACTAAAAATAGATGAAAAATTAATGTCAATCATAAATGTTTGTTGAGTCAACCTAAAAAAGGCTATGCAACAGGCCGTCTGAAAGTGAACGGTCATATTGACAATGTCTAATATTTTTTTCCATGTCAGCTTGAGGTTGAATATGCACGGTTGCATTAGAGAATTTTTTTTAACGGAATGTCTAGTAATCCTACGTGACATCTTTTTTTTTTTTTCAAGCCACGCTTGCATTGGAGATGCTCTAAGCTACTGAAAAGCAAAATTGCATATCAAAGTCATAACAAAAGTTACTTGTTCGTCAAAATAAAATTACATGCCGGTTAACACAAAAGTTATATGTAGATCAAGAAAAATTAAAGTTAGATAGTTTAAAAAAAATAGAGGGGTGTTTTTGTAACCTCCAAGCTAAAGTTAACAATAATTTGTTTTAGGTGGATAAAAATAGAAAAAACAAATTGTCTTTGTTAACTATCTGTATCTACTCCATATATATATAAATTATTTTTCTATTAGTGCGTACAGATATAACTTATATCATTGCATTGCATGTGGATTACTGACTATGGAGAAGTTTTGACAATTGAAATTTGCTACACTAGAAGTATCTGGGGACAAGTTCTGGGTAATTGATGCCAAGTTATTTTTAAAATCTGAAGGCTTGTATTACACCACTGAAGACGGGGCTGAGACAACTGAACAAGACAAGTCCACTGCTATGGTCATTATCCGTCACCATCTACATGAAGATCTAAAAGCCTAATACCTAACTGTCACAGAACCTGAAGTTCTATGGCAAGATTTAAAAGATCGATTTGATAACCATCCCGATGTTGCATTACCAAATGCCAGGTACTAGTGGTAACATTTACGTTTTTAAGGCTATAGGTCAGTCTCTGAATATAATTATGCTTGATTTAAAATAGCTACACAGCTGAAATTGTGTGGTCAGGATGTAACAGCAAATGATATGTTAGAAAAAACGTTTACAACATTTCATGCCTCAAACATGATATTATAGCAGCAATATCGAGAACGTCGATTCTTAAAATATTCAGAGTTAATCTCTTGTCTCTTGGTTGCAGAGAAAAATAACTAGTTTTTAATAGAAAATCATGAATCACGCCCGACCTGCTCTACAACATTCCTAGAAGTGAATGCTAATATTATTGGGGACATAATCTCTGTTGTGGCCGTGGTCCTTATCGTGGTCGTGGTCGTGATCGTGGCCATGGTCAAGGTCGCGAAAGAGTATATGATTATTCTAATCCGGGTGGTTATAATCAAAACAATCCCCAAAAATAGAATGTTAATAAGGTCATGCCAGATAAAGGAAAGAGTATCCAAAAGAGGCCTAAGAAAGATGATGGTGCATGTTTTAGATGTGGCTATCATAATCATTGGTCACGTACATGCCGTACACCCAAACATTTGGTTGAACTTTATCAAGTATCGATCAAAGGAAAGGAAAAAGGGAAGAATCCTGAAACCAACTTCATGAAGGATTCAGATTTTATGGATATTACTCAGTTTAGTGTTTCTGATTTTCTAGATGATACAGATGATACAAATGATAAAGTGACCACTTCAATTGGTGATGGAAATATCCATACCAATTAAGTACTATTTGTAATATTTTTGTTATCATATGAAATGGTTATGTAAATATTCCTTATATAATATATACTTTTGATCACTCCATCTAATATGCATTTTATTTTTTCTTTGTGAAGCACACCAAATATGTCTCTAAACGATAAATTGAGTGATATTGAAAAGCAAGGTACATGGGATATATGGCTAACCGATAATGCAACGACACATACAATTTTGCGGAATCAGAAATATGTTCTGAATTTGACTTTGCTTAAGGTAAATGTTAATACAATATCAGGTTCAACAGATCTGATAGAAGGCTCCAGTAGAGCCATAATATTGTTACCAAACAATACTAAAATATCTATCAATGATGCTTTATATTCAAGTAGATCCATAAGAAATCTACTAAGTTTCTAGGATATACAGTGTAATGGATTTCATATAAAAACTATAAATGATGAGAATATTGAATATTTGTGCATTACTTCCCATGATTTAGGCCAGAAACTCATTCTGAAAAAGCTATGTACTCTGTCATCTGGATTATATTACACTCTTATAAGAGGTGTAGAAGTTTATATAGAAGTTCTCAGACCCAAAACATTTATGCTCTGGCATGACCGTCTTGGCCATTCAGGATCTACAATGATGTGAAGAATCATTGAAAATTCTCATGGGCATCCAGCAAAGAACCAAAAGATTTTTTTATCCTATGAAAATTTATGTTATGCATGTTCACAAGGGAAATTAGCAATAAAACTATCGCAATCTAAGGTTAGTTTTGGATCCCCGTCATTCCTACAAAGGATTCAAGGGGATATATGTGGGCTTATTCATCCACCAAGTGGACCGTTCCGATATTTTATTGTCCTAGTTAATGCATCCATCAGATGGTCACACGTTTATTTATTATCGACACGTAATGTTGCTTTTTTAAGATTACTTGCACATATTATTAGGCTTCGATCACAATTTCCCGATCATCCGATTAAGTCAATACGCCTTAAAAATGCTGGTGAATTTACTTCCAAGACTTTTGATGAATACTGTAGATCGGTTGGGATTGATTTTGAACTTCTAGTTTCATATGTTCATACCCAAAATGGATTAGCAGAATCACTTATCAAGCGTCTCCAGGTAATTGCAAGAACTTTATTATCACGAACACAATTACCAATTTCTATTTGGGGACATGCAATTTTACATACTGCTGCATTAATTCGTCTTTGTCCCACTGCTTATCATCAATATTCACTAGTGCAACTTGTATTTGGCCATAAACCAGATATTTCTCATCTACGTACTTTTGGTTATACAGTATATGTTTTAATTGCACCTACACATAGAAGTAAAATGGGACCCCAACGACGTTTGGGAATATATGTGGGTTTATATTCACCATCAATTATTAGATATCTGGAACCTTTAACTGGTGTTCTTTTAACTGCACGGTTTGCCGATTATCATTTTGACGAGGGAGATTTTCCCATCATTAGGAAAAGGAAAAACTTCTTCTGAAGAGAAGCGTGAACTTTCATGGAAAGTCCCTAGTATAATTCATCTTGATATATACACATCTCAATGTGAGAATGAAGTCCTCAAGATAGTCCATCTTCAAACAATAACAAATCAGTTACCAGATGCATTTATTGATGCTACTAGGGTAGCACAATTATACATCCCAACTGTTAATGTACCAACATGGGTGATTGTTCCAGAAGAATGATCTAAACAATTGACAGCACAAGAATCATCTACTGCACGCCAGAAGCGTGGTAGGCCACTCGGTTCGAAAGATATTGTTCCTCAAAAATGGAAAAGAAATTTCTAGGATCATGTTCCTGAGATTATAAATAAATCCACTTTCTCAAAATCAACTCCACAAGAGTTAGATGTACCTGAAAGAACACAAGTCACTAAAGTGACAGAAACCTCTGTAGGGGAAGGAATCTCTGAAGAGATTCAATAACATAGAAAGGAAGAAATTTCTATAAATTATACAAAAGAAATGTGGAATCATGAGAAAACAGTCATCGATGATATATTTTCATATAAAGTGGCCATTGAAATTATAAATGATGATTATAAGCCTCATAGTGTTGATGATTGTAGGCAAATGTCTGATTGGCCTAAAGAGAAAGAAGCAATTCAAACTAAATTGAATTAATTGAACAAACGTAAAGTATTTGGATCAATAAATCAGACGCCTAAAGACGTCAAACCTGTTGGATACAATGGGTTTTTGTACGAAAACTTAATGAGAAAAATGAGGTAGTGCTATATAAGGCACGACTCATAGCACATGGTTTCTCACAGAGACCTGGTATTGATTTTGATGAGACATACTCACCAGTAATGGACACAATTACTTTTTGATTTCTAATAAATATGGTTGTTTTAAAAGGACTTGAAATGCATCTTATGGGCGTCGTAACTGCCTATCTATATGGCTCACTCGACTAAGATATTTATATGAAAATCCCTGAAGGATTTAGAGTGCCGAAAGCATACAACTCGAGCCCTAGCAATTTATAATCAAATAAATTACAAATGTCCTTGTATGGATTAAAGCAATCTTGGCGTATATGGTATAATCACCTCAGTGAATATTTGATTGAAAAAGGATATATTAATAATCCTATATGCCTATGTGTCTTTATAAAGAAATCAGAATCTGAATTTTACTATCATAGCAGTTTATGTTGATGATATGAATTTAATAGGAACTCAAGAAGAGCTCCTAAAAACTGTTGAATATTTGAAAAAGGAATTTGAAATGAAAGATCTAGGAAAGATAAAATATTGTCTCAGTCTAGAGATTGAACATAAATCAAATGGAATACTTATCCATCAATCAACATATAATGAAAAGATTATGAAAATATTCCATATGTATAATGCTCATCCATTGAGTACTCTTATGGTTGTTAGAACTCTTGATCATAAGAAAGATCCATTCCGACCACTTGAAGATGGTGAAAAAATACTTGGTCCTGAAGTACCATATCTTAATACAATTGGTGCTCTGTTGTATTTGACTCATGTACTAGACCAGACATTGCATTTTCAGTAAATTTGCTTGCTAGAAATAGTTCAACACCAACTCGAAGGCATTGGAATAGGGTTAAACATCTTTTTCATTACCTTCGTGGCACGAAAGATTTAGGATAAGGATAAGGGTAAGACATGTAATACTTTTGGACTATTTAGTAGTTCACAAGTTGATTGTCAAGAGACTAACATAAACATTCTTTCGGAATGGGCTTTACATTTGAAGAAGAAGGTTGATGAGCTTAGTGCTATAGTTGAAAAACAAGATGCTAGAATAAAAGAGTTGGATGAGTGTATTGCATCAAGTTCAAGACCACCTCTCAAGCATTATGTTAGGTCAACTACACATACATCTTTCTTTGGTGGATATAGTAGCTAGTATTTGAGTCTCATGGTATGTTTCTTACCTTTTGGCATCATTTCATGTTAAAAAGGGGGAGAAAGAGTTGTTATGAATTGCTAGTTACTTAGTTTCCTTTTTATGTTGTTTTTGTGAACTTTTGGACTTTCAATGTCTTGTAATAATTAGTCTTAAGATTTGGTTAAGAATTATTGTATTTGGCATGTATTGAGAGGGAGATACATGTATTTGTGGACTTAATTGGATATTCTTATCCATATTATATGTTGCCATTTGTTGTTTTTCTCTTGTATATGCATTATGCTTTGAGATGATTTGTAGGTTGCTTCAAGAGAAGATCAAGATGAAGTTCAAGAGTTGGTGAAGATTAGTTAAAGGAATCTTACTCATTGTAATGTGAGGGAGTGATTTTGTGACCTATCTTCATTTTTATATTTGTAGTAAATGTATAGGTGTTTTGACATGAATTTGCCAAAGGGGGAGATTGTTAGGTTTTAGTTTGTGTTGGCATTAATTCCATATCAAATTGATGTTTACCTTGTAATGACTTAGTTGTTTAGGTTTATGATGATTCAAGCTTCAAGGAAGAAGAAACAACAAGTCAAAACAAGTTCTAAGTCTTCAAAGAGAAATGATGCAATTTGGTTATACAAAGATATATTAAGACCTTATCTTTATCTTACAAGGCTTAGGCACATATATCATACATTTGTGTCCCTGCTTCATCATGCACCATTATAGGCACACACATACAATTCATTCATATGTGTCCCTGCATCGTTGTGCACCATGTATAACACATTCACACACTTGAAGATGAATGCTCATGCATTGGTTTGGAAATAACATGTTTTGGAATATGCATGATTGGAAACTATCTCTATGTAGTTTGCATTCTAGTGTGAATTGTGTTTGTGTGTGTATATGTTTGCATAACATGGATATTGAACTTGGATTTAGTCTTAAATTATTATTGATTGAGTTTCGGTCATTTCGGTTACTCATACTATTGATTTCAAGTTCAAAGTCAAAAGATACTACACTTTCAACTCATGTTTCATACATTGTCTTCGTCTTCGTATATCGAGTCAAATCATTATTTTATGGGTTGAGTATCTTATATTTCCATGTTCGTTTCTGTGTGAGAGTTATGGTTTAGAATCCGCAAACGGATTCGAATTCTGAGTTCGGAGGCCAGAGAACGGTGGAAGAACGCGAGGGAAGCGCGAGGGGAATGCACCATGGCCAAAAGGCCATGGAGGTGTGCATGCCCGAGATGGCGCGTGGCCATCTCGGCCTCAAAACCTTGCTGCCCCTGAATGTCCACGAGCCATCTCAGGGGAGCACTTCCAAAGGAGGGCAAAAGGGTCTTTTCATCTTTCTTATTTCCCACTCCTTTATAATCTCTTTCCCTCTCACATTTCATTCTAAGAAGAAATTCAAATCAAGTGTGCAGAAATTTTCTCTCTAAATTTTCTCACCTTCCAAACACCATAACTTCTTCATTTGAACTCTGATTTGAGTGATTTGAAGTTTGGAGTGTTCATCTATTCATCCTACATCGTTTCTCCGAAGGTTTGAGTTTATTTTGCTGCTTTGTTTGGTGTATAATCATACAAAAACGGGACTGCATCTAGATCAACTAAGGTATTGATTTTCTCTCTAAGTTTTCTTTTAAAACCTGGTCAATTGCCTTGGGTTTTCTTCTTCTACATATATTTGTATATTGTGAGTGTTTTGATTTGTGTTTTGAACACTTTCAAAGCTAGGTTGAGTTTCAATTGAAATCATTCAAGTTGAGTTAGGTTTTGATTTTGCCTATGTTATCACATGTTTGAGATTGTATTGTGCTAGCTTTGATTCTAGGACTATTTGATGATCTTTGATTGATTGATTTTGAGAAAAATAGTTCTTCACATTTATTAGGCTCTCTTGGCCGAAATTCTCACATAATACATGTGCTTATATTGTTTTGAGCTATTCATGTGTTTTGATTGAATCTATGATTAGGAATATGCTCTAGAACTTTAGCTTAAATCTAATTGACTTTGTCATATGATTTTAGCATGTTTTTGGTTTGCGTGATTTAAACTTGATCTTGTGATTTGTTGATCATATCTTGTGATTCAAGTTTAGATATATGCATGAATCTAGTTTGTGATTAATGTTGATCATATCTTATATAATCTAGATTGACTACTCATGCATGATTAACTAGTCTATATGTGATTTGTTTATTCATGCTCATGTCTAGTATTTTCCATTGGATGTGTTGATCATAGCATTCTGTGTTGCGTGCTTGTTTGCGTTTTGCATTCATGATCACCTAGATTCCTTATGAGAAGGAAGTCTTGACAATAGGTGTGAGACCTATGGTGTTGAGCAAGAAGTCTTTTCAAGAGGTGTGAAGCCTCGGATTGTCGAGCAAGGAAGTCTTGGCTAGAGGTATGAAGCCTTGGATAGTCGACCAAGAAGTTTTGCCTAAAGTTGGGAGAACTCGGATAGGTGAGCAAGGAAGTCTTGACTAGAGTCGGGAAGACTCAGATGGTTGAGCTAGAAGTCTTGCCTTGGGTTGTGAAGATCCGGATAAGGTGAGCAATGAAGTCTTGACAAGAGGTGTGATACCTCAGATTGTTGAGCATAGGGAGGCAACTTCTAGAGTAGGATAAGAGGGTAGTTTCTAGGTGAATAGGCCACTTAAGAGATTGTACTTGTCTTATCTACTAGTGGATTTTGTTTGCCGGTGGCTGCTAGCCCGTGGATGTTTCCTCTTCGGAGGTCTACCACGTTATATCTTGTGTCAACTTTTCTCTATCCCTATCTCTTCAATATTTGTATTGTGGATAGAACTCTTTATGTATGTTAACTTTCTTTCTATAATATCGATTGTGTATGTGTTACAATTACTTGTTTGTATCACACTTTCATTGTGTTTATATATTGATTAATTGTCTTTAATTAATATATATATATATATTGTGATACAAGCAATCTAGAGGGACAAACTTTTGTATGTTTCTAAGGAAGTCGAAAATGGTGTCTAACCTATTTACCCCCCCTCTAGGTTAGCCTTGAGCATTTAACCGTGATTGTATTTTCAAACATCACATGCACAATTATCACTTTGCACACGCACATTTGTGCAACACTTGCACACACAAAATTTATATGTGTTGCTGCTTTGTGCCTTGTGCACATGTGTTGCCGTTTGTGTGTCCAACACACCCAATTTCTTTGTCTTTTCGAATCGATCTATCAAACAATATTATAAAATATGATATACATAGAACAATTACAGCTGAAGAAAAAATAAAATAAAATTATTACAACCCGGAATTAATATTACATGAGAAAAAAAATTACATATAAAATCCAAAACCCTAAAATCCACGTACCATAAAAATTTACGATCAATCATGTTTAAATTAAACGATTTAATTAGAAACATTTATACAATCATAAAGACAGTGTCTACACACATTCATACATGCAATCATGAGCAATCGAATTCGATTATACTGTACAAAAATGGCTCTGATATCAATTTGTAGGTGTCCAGGGTTACAGATTGTGCAGCGGAAGGGTTTTTAAAAAATTATGCAATCATCAAATAAACCCAATTGTGCAGTTGTTGACGTTGATTTCTGGATTGTATCAGAAAAGCCAACAATAATTGGATTTCGGCTGTGATTTTCAAAGAGAAAGAGAAGAAGAAAGAACTAAGACACGAGTTTTGTACGTGGTAAAACTCCGATGACCGAAGAAACGTCCACGGGTGGTTGAATGATCAACCGAGCCAAAATCCACTATGAATTTATAATGTTACAAGCTCTCGATCTCTCTTTCTTCTCTCTGTGTTTTTCTATGATTGCTGTCTATATCTTTTTGGCTAGATTATGGGTCTATTTATATGTTTATAGAACCCTAATCTGCTTTGTATAAGTAATTGATCTTTGTATTTAATTACAATTATTTACTTGTTTGAAGCTGATTGTCTTCTTTCCTGTTTCGGAGTCTTGTATTGAAATCGAATGAGATTCTAGTAATGTAGTCCAATTTGGACTTGCTTCCTTATATAAGAGCATAGTCTTTTTAAAGAAATAAAGTTGTTGCCTGATTGGGAACACTTCCAGCTCAGTATTCTGTTCTCTTTAGGATTACTTCCTAATGGATATCTTTGTGTATTTAATGACCTAATCCATGTGAACTAGGCGCTAGGCTTTTTATTTAGTTTTCTTCATATTTATCCCGAGTAAGGATAATACCTGTTGGTCCCGAGTAACATCATTTAATCCCGAGTAGAAACGTCATTTAACCAGTCCCGAGTGTCGTTCACTGATCCCGAGTAGTATATAACGTTGATTGACCGAGTAGGTTTTATTCAACATCTGCTTACTGGGGTTTTCTCTTCTTCGGTGATGTCTTGTAGGATATTTTCTGAATGCATATTCGGATATCCACTTGGCAATTTATCCTCTTTGTTGATGACGTGTACATGCGATAAAATTCACATATGACAATACCCCCTTAAAATATTTTTGCTGAACAAGGTTTCTTCGAGCAAAAGTATTTAAATTAGTTTTCAATATCTTTTTAGTACCCGAGTAAATATCTTGTCATAATGACGTGTCTTAATGATGGTCCTGCAAATTCGATTTGTTTCCTTACGCGAGATCTTTAATGATGGCGACGTTTTGGAGTTCTGACGATGGAAGCCAGTTCTCCTTCTGACATGTGTCCCTTGCCTCTTCGTTTTTCGATATCATTTATGAGAAATGACTCACGCACTTCCCCTTGCACCGCCTATGTCATAAATCCTTATCATTGTTTTTTTCTACCTTGAGATCTAGGGTTTCGGGCTTTTATTTATTTAAATTCTTCACTGAGACAGTTGGTTCATTCTTAAAGATTTCTCAGCAGAAAAAATTTCTTCAACCCAGATTCCTTTACACAGAAGGTCGTGACTTTCCATTGAAGATCTTGCATCAAACTTTATTCAAGGTTAGTTTTAATAGAGCCATCTTCCCGCCATCGCCTTTTTAATGTCGCTCTTGATGTATTAGAACGTGGGGATTTTCAGTTGGTTTCTTGCAATAGAAGATTACTGGGGGAAATCTCTACTGATGAACCTCCATTTTTAGAAGTTGATGTTTTTGGGCTTCGCCCTGACGTCACTTTTAGCCATGTATCCAGTTATTCATCTAGTTATGATTCTGACATTTCTGATCACAGGGTAACTCTTCGAAGGATGGGAAAATATCAAAGCAGAAGTGAAGTCCGTAAGCACAACTAGAGCGATATTCTGATTAGGGAGCAGACTGTCAACGAGAACGATGTTGAAGAGGCGTTCAGAGTATCTCGTCTTTCTATCTCTGCTACTTGCCCGAGTGGGTTTGATACTAAGCCGAATGTAGTTGGGGCAGATGAGATACAAAAGTATCATTCACGATTTGATCTGCCCAACTCGGTCACTATTCCAGCGGGTGATAGAGCTGCATGGAATCCTCCCCCGGGCATGGTGGCAATCTACGGATTCATGCTCTGCTGCGGTGTCACTCTTCCTTTTCAACCTTTTATTGCCTGGTTTCTGGCTGAAGCAGGGATTGCTCCTGCTCAATTAGCCCTGAACAGCTATAAAACTTTGATGTGCATGTGGAACATGTACAACCGAATAAACCTGTCGCTGCTTTCTCCGAGTGAAATCAGGCACTTCTTTACGCTAAGGCAATCTGGTAAGACAGGGACTTACTTCCTCATATCGAATCCGCCAGATTGTTGGGTCCCCAAGGGGATAAAAGTGAGTCGAAAAGCTGACATCTCTGACGACCCTAAAAAGAGGGGTTTTATATGAGGATTCCCTACATCCAACAAGTTCTGGAAGAATAGTTGGTTTTTTATTGAAGGGAGCCTCGGGCTTGATGTTACTGTTTCAACTGGAGGTACTCGAACGGTGCTAAAAGTCCCCCGTTTCTTCTGTTCTCCCGAGATATGGAACAAGAAGAAAATTGATTTCAGTGATTCTGAGCTGACCAGGCTTGCTTAGGCAGTGGTTCACACTTTTTTGAAGAGGAGCAAGATTTATCTCTTCGTTGAGTCGAAGATGATTGAGCTCGGCTTCTTCTAACAGATTTCGGGCTACCGCAGGCTATGTAAGCGATTTTTATAACCTTTTCCTTTCATTATCTTTTTTTTTTGTTTTGTATTTTGACGCGGTTACTTTTTTCTTCTAAGTGTATGATACGGACATCGTCTGCGATCTTTAGACTCACCAAGTGAAGTCAATTATTTATGCGAGTCGGAAAGAAGCTTCTCATCAAGACAATGAATACATCGCCCCACCTGAGTCCGACAAGGAGACTGATGCGGTTGAAGAGCAAGTTCCCGAAGATGTCTCCTAGGACGTTGTTCAACCGACAGTTGGGGAAACTAGTGGTCCAAGTGGACTGACCGATACTCAGCTGCCTGGCGACGGGCAAGGGCAGAGTGAAGGTCTTGGTGAGGAGCCTGTCGAGTGGACTGACACCGGTGATGGGGGTAATACCTCTACGGGACAGGTACCTATAGGTCCTGAATTTTTTGAAGCCTTCCGGGATGATACTTAGGAAGATCCCGCAGTTGATCTCAGTTTCCATCGCTTTCGGGGTGAGAAACGGAAGGCAATCTGCTCTCCAACTAGTCCTTTCAAGGTTCCTCAGGTGGTCTCTTTCATCGACTCCCACGATGAAGATATTGTGGCTGAGACTCACCCAAGTGCTGATGTTGGAGCATCGGCGGATATAGAGGCTTCAGAGCCGAACAGGGTTCCCCTCCTCCCGAGGTTGAAGATCTAGGGGCCGAACCCTTGGGGGTTCCTTCACATCCTTCTCCCCAGGATATGCTGCGGGAGATGTCATTTTGTCAGGCTTTTATCGGGGATGACCGCTGGAGCTGTTTTTGGGATGGCTCCCTTGCTGAACGTCTTCATAATGTTCTTAACAGTGCATCTTATGTAAGTTATCTTTAACTTCCTTCACTAGGTGTGTTTGGTAGATTTTTAATAGAACTTCTTTGTAGATAGTGGCCGAGTTCGCTGAGCTGGTTCAGACGCAACAATATCAAACCAATAGAATAAGGCGTCTCGAAGCTCAGCTAAATGAGAGTGAGGATCAACGTGCTCGGGTCGAAAAGGCTTATCAACAAGAGGTTGGTTTTGTCCAAGTTTTTGCCGACCACTGCTTGGCGAAGTAGGTTGAAGCCGAGGAGAAAGCTTCTTTGGCAGAGGAGAAGGCAACATCACTTCAAGATTTGTTGTCCTCTACCCAAGAATTCATGCTTAAAGCCGAGCAGGAAGTGGATCAGTCCAAATCAGCGTATGAGCAGAAAATTGAAGATTTGGAACGTCAGGCTCTGACAGTCGAATCCTTATCCCGAGAAGCCAGACTGGAACTTGAAATCCTAGGGGTGGATTGTTTTAAAAGATCCCCTACCTATGACACCCTTCTCATTCGGGAGTTTCAGCGGGGCTAGTTTCAGCTGGCGAATTTTTCAAAGTTAAGAATAGGGCTACTGAGAAGGCCCGAACTATCTGGGAGCTGTTAATCAAACATCATGTTGATCGGTCCTTGGAATCTCTCTGGACTCAGAAGAAGGAATTGAGGGCTTACTGCCGCAGCCGAGGCAAGGAGCCCCATCCCATGCATTTGGAGGTTCCATCTAAGCATTCCCTCTCGACTTTTTATGCCAGTGGAGAGTCAGTTGTAGAGGGTGTGGTACCTGATGTTGGGCTGATCCCAGAAGAGGATTACAGCCGATGGATGGACAATTCTACCGACACAATTGATTGGCCTTCTAATGAGAGCCTGCTCCGTGAATACGAAATAGTGCCAGACCCGAGTATTGGCAAGGGCTCCTAATCCTCACAATCCTGATTTTTGTAGATAGGATTTTTTGTAGACTTTAACTTATTCTTTGTAAAGAATACTTTGCAATAATTCTTTTGAAAGATGAATAAAATTCCGAGTAGCTTTTTCTGAACCTGGTGTTTTAATTTTATTGCTCGCGAATTCTTTTTTAAGTTGACTATGGTTGCTGAGTATCTTATTAAACCATCTATTTCTAACGTTCGTGTACTTAACTGAGTATCTTATTAAACCGGTTGTCACCCAAATAATGCCAAGTATCTTATTACACTGGCTCTTGCAATCTTCATGTCAAGTATCTTATTAAACTGGCTAATTCTGATGTTCGGGTAACTTCACCGAGTATCTTATTAAACCGGTTTCACCCGAATAATTTTAATGTCAAGTATCTTATTAAACTGGCTCTTGTAATCTTTATGCCAAGTATCTTATTAAACTGACTAACTCTGATGTTCGGGTAACTTCACCGAGTATCTTATTAAACCGGTTGTCACCTGAATAATTTTAATGCTAAGTATCTTATTAAACTGGCTAGTATTATTAATCGTGTCATCTTAAAACAGACAAGTAGGTTTATACTTGTGTTTCACACGTGGTTGCTACCCAAACATTACATCATGGCTCACCATAATCATATGTTCGTGTCCTTACACATTACCGAGGATGTCTCCCCAGTTTTTATGTGTAAGGGTTTGCCGAATCGTTAAGCTTTTTGAATTGCTTAACACAACTACGTATTCCACCAGAATTTTTCTCGATAACGTCCCGAGCTGGTGCATCGGGTTTTCCTTTTTACGAAGGTCATTTGACCTTGCTCAGCTGGCATGCTCATTCGAGCTTCTCCGCCCATTCGGGATTTAATGGTCCCGAGTATTCTCTTTGCATGTTCTTATTATCATGCTTATCTTCCATATGTTCTTATTATCATATGCTTTCTTTTAGAAATCCCGAGTTCGATGCTTTTCTTTCAGAAATCCCGAGTTCGATTTTTTATTCATAACTGCAAAATCAATAAAGTTTTAAATTCCACAGCTAATATTTATCCTAACTAAAATTGTCCTGACTAGAAAAAAGAACAAAAAATAATTTAAGGATAGAAAATCTTCTGATATTGGGCATTGCATGGTCGGGGAAAAACCCCTCCATTGGGTCGTGCAATCCAATACGCTCTATGGCAAGCTATTCCTTCGAATTTGTACGGGCCTTCCCATTTGTCGGCTAGGGAACCTGCAACTTTATTTTTTATGTTTAATGACTCCTTCCTGAGAACCAGTTCTCCTAGTTAGAATTTTCTGACCCCGAAAGTGAGAGTTGTAGTGGCGAGTTACTCTTTGCTGATATGCCATATTTCGTATTCAGGATTTCTCCCTTTTCTCTTATAGCTCATCTAGACTTTGTAATAGCATATCAACGTTCTGATCTTCATCATATAGCCTGACCCGAGGTGATGTATACGATGTTTCTATAGGGATAACAACTTCTGTTCCAAACGCTAAAGTAAATGGAGTCTCTCTTGTTGATGTTCATGCTGTTGTCCGATATGCCCATAATACTTTGGGAAGCTTTTCAACCCAGCTTCCTTTCTTGGCATCTAGCTTTTCTTTGATTGTATGCTTGATGATTTTGTTCACTGCTTCCACCTGACCATTTGTTTGAGGGTGGGTAGGTGTGGCATAGTAATTGTCAATCTGGTACTCTTTGCACAACTGTTTGAATTTCAGGTTGTTGAACTGAGTGCCATTGTCAGTGATTATAGTTTTTGGGATTCCAAACCTATAAAGTATATTCTTTTTCATGAAATTTGTGGTGTTTTCTTCTGTGATATGCACTAATGCTTCAGCTTCTACCCACTTCGTGAAATAGTCAACGGCTACTATGGCATGCTTCGCTCCACCCCCTGTCCCGGCTAGCATTGGGCCGATTAGATCCAAACCCCACATATCAAATGGCCATTGGGACGTGAGGTTTCTAAGTTGCTCAGGGGGCTGTCGGATGTCATTAGCAACCCTTTGGCAAGTATTGTAACTTTCTGAACACTGCTGTGCATCTGAGAACAGAGTAGGTCAATAATAGCCTTGCCTGAGTACCTTGTGTGCCAAACTTTTACCCCCAAGTGTGGCTTCTGCAAACTCCTCCATGCTTTTCCTGTAATATCCGATATGCATCTTCCTCTGACACACATCTTTGGAGTGTTTGGGAATACCCCCTTCTGTATAGTTCTCCTTCAATCAACGTGTAACTTGCTGATCTATACATGATACATTTTGCTTGTAAGGGATCTTCCAGGAGCATGCCTTCTTCTAGAAACCTTTTCAGCTGAGCCATCCAACCGACTGGTGGTGTTCAGATTTCTGAAATTTCTAAGTTTCTTGGTTCAGTTGTGCTCAGTTTAAGGAGATGGGCCACATGAATAATCTTTTGTCTGATTGTAGTTGTTGCTGACGCTAGCTTGGACAATGCGTCTGCCTTTTCATTCTATTCCCTAGGGATCTGGGCAATCTTATATTCTTTAAATCTTTAGAAGAGTTGTTTTGCAATGTCACAGTAGGCTATCATGCCTTCATCTTTGGCTTGGTACTCGTACAGGACTTGGTTGACAACTACCTGTGAATCGTTGAATATCTCGACCTCATCTGCCCCGAGAGCTATGCAGACTCTGGGTCCGGCTAGTAGCGCCTCGTACTCTGCTTGATTGTTGGTTGCTTTGAAGTCAAACCTCATGGCACATTCGACATTATCTCCTTCCGGAATGCATACTACAATCTCTGCCCCTCTGTCATGAGTGTTTAAAGAGCCATCAATATACAGTTTCCATGTGAAACTCTTACTCAACATCTTTTTTGCTTCCAGGTTTGGTTCTGTGAACTCTGCTATAAAATCTGCCACTGCTTGCCCTTTGAGAGATGTCCTGGTGATGTAGTGGATATCGAATTCACTTAGCTCGATTGCCCATTTGGTTAATCTCCCTGAAATCTCTGGTTTCTGTAAAATCTGCTTCAATGGGCAATCAGTGAGAACCTGGATTGTATGAGCCTGAATGTATGACCTTAGCTTCCTTGCTACTGAAACTAGTACCGGGGCTATCTTTTCTGCCTGTGAATATCTGGTCTTAGCTGGTAGAAGTGCCTTGCTGGAGTAGTACACTGGCTTTTGTACTCCATCTTCTGTTCTAACTAGGACTGAGCTTGCTGCCAGTTCTGTTATTGATAAGTACAGTTGGAGTGTCTCCCCCATCTGAGGTTTTGAAAGGATGAGAGCCTATCCTAAGTATTCTTTAATTTTCAAGAATGCGTGCTCACACTCTTCATTCCATTCAAGTCCTTTCCCTTTTCTAATTACTTTGAAAAAGGGTACACATCTGTCTGTGGTTTTTGAGATGAATCTTCCTAAGGAAGCCAAGCACCCTATTAGGCGCTGTACTTCTTTGAGTGTCTTCAGTGAAGTCATTTTTTGCAGGGCCTGGATCTTCTCGGGGTTGACTTCGATTCCTCTTTGGTGAACTTTAAAACCCAAGAATCTTTCTGAAGGAACCCTAAATAAACACTTGTTCGGATTTAGCTTCATTTGGTATCTCCTACAGACATCAAATGTTTCTCACAGGTTTGAAGTGTGTTTATCTGCCTCGATGCTCTTGGTCAGCATGTCATCAATGTATACTTCCATGTTCCTTCCAATCTGTTGTGCGAAGATTCTGTTAACCAGCCTTTGATATGTTGCTCCTGCATTTTTTAATACAAATGGCATTATTGTGTAACAGTACAAACCCCGATTAGTTGTGAACGCTGTTTTTTCTTCATCAGCCTTGTTCATCCGGATTTTGTTATATCCTGAGTAGGCGTCCATGAAACTGAGCAACTCATAGCCTGATGTAGCATCCACCAGCTGATCTATCCTCAGAAGTGGAAAACTATCTTCAGATATGTCTTGTTCAGATCTGTGAAATCTACGCACATCCTCCACTTTCCATTCTTCTTTTGGACGAGGACTACAATAGCCACTCATTGAGGGTAATTGACCTCTCTAATCGATCCTACAATGAGTAGCTTATCTACTTCCTGTTTGATTGCCTGACTCCTTTCGAGATTGAATGATCTTCTCTTTTGTATCACTGGTTTTGCATTCGGGTCTACTGTGAGATGGTGAGATATTATTCAGGCATCTATCCTGACCATGTCTTTATGACTCCAAGCGAACACATCCCTGTATTCTTTAAGTAGATTAATGAGGATTTGTTTGACTCTTCCTTCCAGGTTGGCTCCGATCTTGACCTTTTTGTCTGGTTCATCTTCTTTCAAGGTGATTTCATTGACCGATTCAGTGTTGGATTCATTCGGCTCTTCCCTTGAATCTAATTCGAATGATAGTGACTTTTCGTTCTTACTCGACTTTGTTATAGCGCAAACCTTTTCATTCTTGTCCTTGTATACTGACAGGTTAGCTCTTCGGGCCATCTCTTAGGATCCCTTGACTACCTCGACCCCCTGTTCGGTCAGGAATTTTATCATTAAGGCATAAGTGGCTGTTACGGCCTTAGTTTTATTCAGGAATGGTCATCCCAATAGTGAATTATATGGCCAATTGTCCAAGTCTACCACCACGAAGTTGAGCAATACAGTTCTCTGGCAAGGTGCCACTCAAATCTTCACAGGTAGCTTTACCGTCCCGAGTGATCTGACCTCAACTCCCCTAAATCCTCTGAGTGGGGTATGGAAGGGCTATAGGTCCTTTCGGTCTAACCTGAGTTGATAGTAGACGTCTACATTGAGAATGTCTACTGAGCTTTAATTATCTATCAGGATTCTCCTTACTTCTCGGTGACCAATCCAGGAACTTATGACCAAGGCGTCATTTTACCGAACATCGACGCCATGTGAGTCTGCTTCTGTGAATGTTATTGGGTCCCATCCTTCCTTTACCCTTTTCGGGTCTGGTTCGACCGAGTTTACATCAAAGTTATTTCTTGCTTCTACTGTTTCTCTGATTTCTTGAGTTCGCTCTCGGTTACTTCTTCCAGTGGATAGTCCTCCAAAGATCGTATGAATTACTTGATTGGCCTCTGGACTGGCCCTCTGACTTCGACCAGAGCTGTGCTCGGCTATGATATCTTTCTTTGCTTTTGATTTTTCATCCCTTTATAAGATCACATCCTATAGATGTCCATCCCCGAATGAGGGTTTCTATGTAATCTCTGAGCTGGTAACACTTGGAAGTCTCATGACCTATTTTCTTATGGAACCTGCAGTATTTGGTTGTATCTCGTCGAGCAAACTAAGATTGATGGCGTGGCTCTTGTACCATATTCTTTGTTTCTAGAATGGCCAGGATTTCCTCTTGTTTTTTTCGAAGAGGGGTGTAGTTGGTGTATCTTCCTCGGTATTTTTCAGTGGTTTGTTCGGTATTGAGCCCGTTTCCCCCGTTATTGCTCTTTTCGTTGCTACTTCCTTTCTGTTTTCCCTTTTGGTTATGCACCTTGGACTCGGCGTCCTTCTCGGGTTTTCCTCCATGCATGTAGCTTCCTCCAGTGACTAACTCTTATTCTTCGGCTAATGCATACCCTCTTGCCATATCCATCATATCTGCATACCAGGTCAGATGAGCTCTTCTTAAATCGAAAGATAGTTGTCCATTCTGCAGGTTGTTAATGAATGCAACAATTATTTCTTCATCGTTTGCACTGCCAATTTCAGATACTGCTTGGCCAAATCTCCCAAGATATTTCTTTAGCGACTCATTTTTCCCTTGCTTTATTTGAGAAAGGTAAGCCACTGACTTTTTCATGTGAACATTGCTCAAGAATTGCCTTGAGAAGCTCCTGCTTAGTTCACTAAAACTTCCAATACTTGCTGGGGGTAATCTCCCGAATCATCTTGAGCCCATGTCTCCTAAAGTTTATGGAAAGTTGAGACACAGTAAGAGATCACTATGGGCATACTGGGCCATAGCACTTTTATAGTGTCTGATGTGCTCCTTTGGGTCTGTGTCCTTCTTGAACTGCTCCACGTGCGACATCTTGAACCTTTATGGGAATGGGGTCCGCAAAATTTCCCTGGTGAATGGACTGTCAGAATCGTCATCAGATAAATCGTTACACCCATAACGTTTGACCAGTGCGTCCATCTATCGCCTATTGTTTTCGACTTCTCGAGTTAGGCTTTGGATTATGACGTCCCTGTTTCCCACCTAACTTCCCTAATGGTTAAACTGCTGGCTGATGGTCATTCCTCTTTCAGGTTCTCAACTTTGATACCGGGTTTCACGTATGCTTCCATGATAACGCTTGCGATGGTACCGATCTCTATCTTTTGATGACGACCGATCCCTATGCCGGTCATGTTTGCGGTGTCTAGTACGAACCGTCTGATCCTGGTTCTACTTCTAGCGTAGTAGTTCCTCTTCAGGTGTTTCACGTCCAGCCTGATTGATTAGGGTCAGGTTTCTTCCAACTTCTGGTGTGTTTATTTCTGGCCCTACTACCACCGAATGAAGCCTTATATGTGGGAGGTTAGGAGTTTGTGCTTCTGTAGCCAGTAGATCAACTCCTTCCTTTGTTGCATCTGCCACCAATTGCTGTAACGCCTCTCGGAAGCGTTGAGTCAGGTCTCCGCTGGTAGGAGGAACTTGCTGAATCCCCGCCAGGAATGTAGGTTGGTTTTCTGTTGTTGCAGTGAGATCCCGCAAGGTACTGCCAACATGGAAGCTTTCTGGAGATTTTTGAATATCCCTGGAACTACCTCTGCTTCCTGCCATTGCTTTTAATCAAATCGGAGGTTCAACCCCTCCCTCTAGCTCCAATTGTTGACGTTGATTTCTGGATTGTACCAGAAAAGCCAACAAGGATTGGATTTCTACTGTGATTTTCAAAGAGAAAGAGAATGAGAAAGAACTAAGACACGAGTTTTTTACGTGGTAAAACTCCGATGATCAGAGAAACGTCCACGGGTGGTTGAATGATCAACCGAGCTAAAATCCACTATCAATTTATAATGTTACAAGCTCTCGATCTCTCTTTCTTCTCTCTGTATTTTTCTATGATTGTTGTCTATATCTTTTTGGCGAGATTATGGGTCTATTTATATGTTTATACAACCATAATCTGATTTGTATAAGTAATTGATCTTTGTATTTAATTACAACTATTTACTTGTTTGAAGCTGATTGTCTTTTTTCCTATTTTTCTAGTAATGTAGTCCAATTTGGACTTGTTTCCTTATATAAGAGCGTAGTCTTTTTAAAGAAATAAAGTTATTGCCTGATTGGGAACCCTTCCAGCTCAGTATTCTGTTCTCTTTGAGGTTCCTTCCAGATGGATATCTTTATGTATTTAATGACCTAATCCGTGTGAACTAGGCGCTAGGCTTTTTATTCAGTTTTCTTCATATTTATCCCGAGCAAGGATAATACCCGTTGGTCCCCGAGTAACATCATTTGTTCCCGAGTAGAAGCGTCATTTAACCAGTCCCGAGTGTCATTAACTGATCCCGAGTAGTATATAACGTTGATTGACTGAGTAGGTTTTATTTAACATCTGCTTACTCGGGTTTTCTCTTCTTCGGCGATGTTTTGTAGGATATTTTCTGAATGCCTATTCGGATATCCACCAGGCAATTTATCCTCTTTGTTGATGACGTGTACATGCGATAAAATTCACATATGACAACAGTAATAATCGTAAACAACAAAGAATGTAAAAAATATATTTTCGAGTAAATTGGGGTGTATTTAGAGGTTTTATAATTATTATTTATTTTATATAAAAATATTTATTCTAGAAATTCTTGTAGAAGTATTCAATTTTAAAAATAAAAAACTTCATAGAGGTTATTGAAATTAATTTATTTTTCCACTTTTTTTCTAAGGACATTCCATTTTTTTAGTAAACTCTCTCTCTCACACACACACACATACACTTCACGTGTCATGTTATGGAGATGTAAATAGTAGTGAGATTAATATTTTTATTATTGTTCTAAAATTTTGTTAATTACAATTTTTAAAAATATTATGAGCGAATTTCATATATTTAAGAAAAAAATCAATCGAATTGAAAGCAATAATTAATGTTTTTAATATCTTATAATTAATGTTTGATTAAAAATTATTATTTTAAATTTTTGTTATTTTATCATCAATATATTACTATTGATATATTTTTTTAAAACTTATCACTAATTTCATATAAACGGATTACCATTAATTTGATATTTACAATTGATATTTTAATTTATTTTTGGAAAATATGTATTGATTATTATTTACTGTATCGGAATAATTAAAATTCAAAAAACTTTTATTTTTGAAAATAATCATAATATATTTAATGTGTATTTAATATATTTTTTAAACCCAAAAGAAAAAAAATGGATTAAAAATAGAAAGAAAAAAAACTATAAAAAAATATGTGTACATTTCTTTTTAAAAAAAAAACCGGGTAGAAACATTTTTTTTAAGAAACAATACATTGTTATAATTAGAGCTTGTTTGGTTAGGCTTTTGAAAAACTTCTATTAATAAAAGATTTACTTGTAGTTGATCTATTAGAAATGGAGTCTTGAAAAAAAAAATATTGTGGTTTAGTTGGTAGATTTTTTTTTTTTTTTTAAATGTTTGTTTGGATAAGCACCTCTGCATGAGCTTTTGTCTAGTAGATGTTTAAACTCTACTAACCTATACTCAATTTAAAATAGACAATCTCCAAAACTCAACCAAACAACTATAAAAAACTTAAATAGACATTTGTAAACCTTTTGAGGTTGTAGAAAGCCTAACCAAACAAGCAGTTAGAACCAAAGATTATAACTCCAATATTTATATGTGGTAGTAGTTTGTCTATCAAATCCATCATCCAAAAGTACAGAGCATCTCACAAATCTTAACCAGACCATTGATTTTCTACATTGGTAGTGATAATTGAAAATTCAAGTCTCCCAAGTTATAATTCCTTGTTTCATGTTTTGTTAACCAAAACAAATATGATAAAGATAACAAAATACGGCATAACAATAATCAATCCAAAATTACCTTTTAAACTACTAAAAATGTCTCCTAAAAAACAATAAACAAAATGATAAGAAACTGATATTTGAGAATGATATAAGGCTTTTTACAAGAAGCATTAGGCAATCATAATAATAATAATAAAAAAAGATTAAAATTATTCAACCAAACATTAAAAAAAATCTATAGAAATTACTCTCACCTCCAAATGCCATCCAATGCCCTATCGTTCAGGTGTTTTGAGTTTATCTGTAGAAAGAGTCACTGGAATGAGACAGAAAAAAAATGTGAGATTTTTGGTGGGTTTTATAGAGAAAATTGAGGAAGATGAGAGGTTATTATAATTATGTGGTTTAATTGAATAAACTTAAAGTCTGATTTAAATGAGAATATAATGGGGTTGTGATGTTTTATTATTGATCATGATAATAACCATTTAGAGAATATAATTTTAAAAAGTTTAAATGATTGAATTATTGTTTTTATTAATTGTTATCATGTTTTGCTGTGAAAGGTTTAAAAAGGTGATATAGGAAGAGTATAAATAAATGTTATCTTGTTTCATAATTGTAATCAAATTGTCTATTCATCTTTCCCTATTAATATATATATATATATATATATATATATATACACATTAAAAAAAAAGAAATGAAAAAATTAATTGTAATAAATTGTCTATTCATTTTGCCTTATTAATAGATTGTTGTGATATAATTGACTTCCACCACCTAGAGAATAATGCGCTTTTAATTCTCTTGATCTCTTTTCTTATTTCATTGTAAAGTAAGTACTTATTTTCTATTTCACTGTAAATTCAATTCTCCCTATGCCTATATATAGGCTCATTGTATAAGCTTTCTAGATATATAAAAATGAATTCATAGAATTGATTTACTCTCATTCTTCTCTCCTTGCTAGTATTATTACTTTCTATATTTTTTATGCTTTGATTTAGAACGCGTTATCATTATGAATGCTTTTATTTTATTATTTGATTTCTTCTTCTTTCTTTCTTATGATTATTGATAAAGGTTTGTGTTAATAGCCAAATTTTACTAGGGACCAAAGGAAAATTTTTCACTCTCCTATCCCGAGTCCAAGCCTAAGATTACCCACCATGGAACCATGGATCCTGAGATCGAGCTGTAGAGCCACCCCGCAGAAGCAAGAAAATGTCACCGGGCTTTGGAAGAATCCAAAATGGTGCCCGACACAATCGAATCGGGCTTCTTACACCAAGGTAGGTATTCAGGTAAAGCCCGACGCGTGATGATCCAGGCTCTTTAAGGTCGAACTGCCTTGTAAATTCCCTAGAAGTCCGCCACCCTCTTCATACGTAAAAGAGACTTATAAGATGTTGATTCCATGCTATGACCTCGCTCCAATTTCCCAAAGGAAGATTCGAACATATTTAGGCAGGTAGGAGGAAGCCCGCCAAAGCTCCATTAACATCGGAGAGCGCCCATAGGGCAATCCTAAGCTCCGAAGGACCTGAAAGGTCAGACCAAGCTCTTAATACCAAGACCAGGGTATGAATCTATCTCGCTCTACGAAACAATGAACACCATATACGATGACCTCCATGAGGAATCTAGCCGTGAAGGCGCATGAAGTCATATCTACACTCTAACGAACATTGAAACACCGTTTACTTGTTGGGCAAGTGATTGAGTATAAAAAGGAAACAAACTTATCTCCACCTAGGATATTCTCGAATTCGTTATTAATTTGAAGTCAATGATTTTCAAATAAAATATCCCATTCGATGAAGAAGGAATGGATTCAGAGAATCATGGCGGGAGATTCACAAGTTTGACATATTCGGATTGTGTATAAATACGCCTAACATGAACAAAGAAAATGAGGGAAAAAGAGAAAGGAACAGAGAGAGCGACAGGGTACAAGGAGAGAGATCCTACTCCGAGACAGGCCGACCTACTATCAACCTAGGCAGGTCAAGTCATCAGCCGACGCTCCACTAAGAGCACTACGTAGCCCTCTTTGACTGGTAACTTCCAGAAGAGAACCTCGAGATGGTGCTGGTGGTAGCCGACGAACTGTGCAAGCGGAGCTTGCCTCTTAAGAGGATAAAGTGGAAGTATACAGCTAATCGGGGGGATCTAACAATAAGAGCTTCGAGGTAGATTCCAAGAAGCACGGGGATAAGCATCTGAGGGATCAGCTGGCTAAGATGTAGAAGGCGATCCAGTAGTTAAAAAAGGGAAAGGTAATGAGGTCAAAAAGGACCCTTGAACGAGATGAACACACCCTTTACCAGAAGGATTCGAGAAGCGAAGCTCCCACAGAAATTTAAGATGTCCTCAGATAAGTTCTCTGGCACGGAGGACCATTTGAGCCATTTAGAGAGTTTCATCCAACAGATGGAGGTCCAGAACACAACTAGGGCCGTCATGTGTCGGATGTTCCCTACCATTCTGACAGACTATGCCAAGACCTGGTTTAGAAAGCTACCTGTTGGTAGTGTGGACTCCTTCATAAAGCTGTCAACTGATTCCTGCTCACATTTCCAGGGTGTCAAACCCCGGTCAGATGATCCCATCCATCTATAGTACGTGATCCAAGAGAGAGGGGAAACCCTCCACGCTTATGTGGAACGGTTCCACAATGAGGTTATCCAGATGTGTGTCTTTATAGAGAAAGAGACCCTGGCCAATTTCTGTAGAAACCTGTGGGCAAGAAAACTGTTCCGATCATTCGCTAAGCATACGATCGAGCTCTAGAGCAGATAGAGATCGAGGAGCAGCTAAAAGACAAGTTGAAACATGATGACATGAGAGCAATGAAACGTCAGAAAAAGGAGGCGCCTAAGCCAGCACATGTCCAGAGGGTTCAGAAAAAACCTCTTAATAGGTCGACATACCATCCTCCCCCGTTTTAACCTCAATGGAATCGGCTTCCAGCAAGGGGAACTCCTTCCCAGGGTAGCTCTCGTTACCTAGGATGAGAGATGGTTTAGCCATTATACCCCTCTGAATGCTTCTCAAGAAACAATATACCTTGCCATCTAATATAATGGGTTACTGAGGAAGCCAGTACCAATGAAAGCGCCAGCCGATGCCAGAAATCGGTACAAGTACTATGACTTCCATGAAGACATCAGACATAACACATCAGAGTGTTACAACCTATGTAACCAGATAGAGGCTTTGGTAAATGGAGGTTGCTTGGTAGATTTCCTATAATAAGCCAGGGACAACATCCAGACAGGGATGAAGGTGCAAGCAAAAATTTGGGAAGATGATGAAAAGCGAAGAGGTAAGCAGAAGGATTTGATGCTGTAAATCCAAGTCATCCATACTATCAGCGGAGGTCCCACCTTGGTTGGACCCTCCAACAATGCCCGAAAAAACTATGCAAGGAAGATTTCCTGCTTGAAGAAAGGTCAAAGCATTTTTAGGCTAGAATAGAGCACTACTAGCACGTCTCAGTTGACTCAGATTATTTTCTCTGAGGCAGATGTCTATAGTACTATAGCACTGTTCAACCCCACGAAGATCCTTTATTGGTCACAGTATAGATCACAAACTGCGTGGTCCATCGCGTGCTTATCGATTCTGACAGTATCGTAGAGGTCCTCTTTAAAGATATCGTGGAGAAACTTAACCTGAAGCAGTGGTGCTATAATAGTTGCACGACTCCTCTGTATGGATTCATAGGTGACTCTATCATGCTAGTGGGATCGAAGATACTTTTCGTGATCGTAGGAACCGTACCCCTCCAACAGAACATAATGACAGACTTCATTGTAGTTGACCTTCCAACGGCCTATAATGCTATACTAGGAATGCCATTCCTATTAGCCATCAATAGAGTCTTGCCGGTCTGCCATAACACCTTGAAATTCCCTATCAGGAACCAAGTAGGCGAGGTATGTGGTAACCAGCTAGCTGCCAGAACATGTTATGCAGTCTCTTCCAACCCAACAATACTGGCAAGACAATTTTCACAAGTGACAATAATGCAAAGCTAGGAAGTACCAAGGATGAACCAAAAGGACTCAGAGCCTACTGATTATCCAGAAAGTGATTCCCAGATGATAGAAGAATAAGGGCAAGGAAGGGAATGGGCTAGCGGTCACCCTGTTGACAAGCAAGAAGAGGTTCCGGTCAGTGAAGATGATCCGACCAAAATGGTGAAAGGTCAAGGATTCACTGGAAGTGGGGATAAAAGAGGGATTGATCAAGTTTCTCTCAGAGTTTAACGATATTTTTGCATGGAGCCATGATGAGATGACAGGGAACTCCTTGTTCTTGGCCTCCCACTGATTGAGATCGATCCCATCATCAAATCTGTTAAGCAAAAGAGGCGACATTTCAATACGAAGAGGAATGCCGTAGTGCAAGAGGAGGTTGATAAATAGATCAAGGCCGGTTTCATTAGGGAAGCCCGATATCCCGACTGGCTCACCAACGTGGTAATGGTCACTAAGGCAAATGGGAAATGGAGTATATATGTCGACTACACCGACCTCAACTGGGCATGCCAGAAGGATAATTTTCCTCTCTTAAAAATCGACCAACTGGTTGATTCCACAGTAGAGAACGAGCTCCTGAGCTTTATGGATGCATTCTCGGGGTATAACCAGATCATGATGCACCCTGCTGACTAGGACAAGACCAACTTCAAAACCGGGCAGGGTCTATACTGCTATAAGGTGATGCCATTCAGGCTTAAGATTGTGGGAGCTACATATCAGCTACTGGTCAATCGACTTTTCAAGCCCGAATTTGGAAGGTCGATGGAGGTATACATCGATGAAATGATTACCAAGTTACAAACCGAGGAAGAGCATCATGAAGACGTTCGTAAAACCTTTCTGATCTTGAGGGAAAACCAAATGCGACTGAACCCTTCCAATTATGCATTCGGGGAAACTACGGGGAAGTTCTTGGGTTTTATGGTCAACGAGAGGGTATTGAGGCTAATCCAAAAATATCAGAGAAATCCTAGATCTGGATTCCCCGACTTCACTGAAACAGGTACAGGTCCTGACAAAGAGTATCGCGGCGCTCAACTGGTTCATCTCTCGTTCCACAAAAAATGTCTCTCTTTCCTTAGAGCTATCAAACAAGGAAAGAACATGAAATGGGATCAAGAACGTGAGCAGGCTTTCTAAACGTTAAAGGAGTATCTGGCTAGCCCACCGCTGCTAGTTAAACCGATTTCTGGTGAAAAGCTTCAGTTTTACCTGGCTGTCTCTAAAACAACAGTGAGCGGGGCTTTGGTGAAGAAGTGCAGAGATAGAGTCCAACGACCCATCTGTTATGTGAGCCACATGCTGACCAAGCCAGAGAAAAAATATACCCTTCTAGAAAAGCTTGCTTTCGCCTTGATTACCTAAACTATGAAGTTGCTACCTTACTTCCATGCTCACTCAGTTATGGTGGTAACGGATCAACTTCTCCGCCAGTTCCTGCAAAGACCGAATGTATTCAGAAGGTTAATTTTATGGACCTTGGAGCTTACTCAGTTCGATTTAAAGTACAAGGCTAGGACTATGATCAAAGCCCAAGCTTTAGCTGACTTTGTAGCGGAATTCTCAAGGCTCCCAAGCTAGGGGACTTCCTCAGTTTTAGATCTAGCTCTTTGGAACCAAACAGTTTCTCAGAAGATTACAAATCTTGGATCCTTAGATGGAGCTTCTAGACAGGTTGGGGGGAGAGGGGAGGGGGGAGGGGGGAGCTGACATAGTTTTAACAGATCCAAAAAAGACTGAAATCTGCCACTGTTTCAGATTCAAGTTTAAGGCTACCAACAACGAGGCAGAGTATGAAGCACTCCTAGTAGGGATAAAGGTAGCCATCGAGCATGGAGCCAGTTATCTACATGTCAAAAGTGACTCATTACTGGTAGTTAATCAAGTTTTCGGGGTATACCTAGTAAAGAGAGATAACATGATTGCTTATTTGAAGCAAGTTCAGCAGATCAAGCACAAATTTAAGGGATTCAGGATCAAATAGGTACCACGACAACAGAATCCTCGAGCAGATGTCTTTGCCAAGATAGTTACGAATAGAGGCTAGGCCTTTCCAAGGGGAGTTCCTCTTTAGGTGTTTTCCCAACCAAGTATAATAGTGGGTAGAGAAATGTGTCATGTGGAGCGGCTACAGTGTTGGGTGGATCCCATTGTTGCTTACCTCCAAGAATGAAAGCTCACTAAGATGCCCGACCAATCCCAGAGAATCAAGAGAGTTTCGGTCTGATATTGCCTAAAGGATGGGTACCACTATAAGAGAGGCAAGTCCCTTCCTTTGTATCGATGCTTACATTTTGATGATGCTTGATGGGCATTGAGGAAGGTTCATGCCGGGGATTGTGAAAATCACATTGGTGGTGAGGCTCTGGCCTACTAGCTGCTTCACATGGGGTACTATTGACCGACTATCCACCAGGATGCAAAGGGGTTCATTCAATCTTGTGAGCCATGTCAGAGGACCTCGAACCAAAATCATATACCTCCTGAATAACTATCCTCAATCAATTCACCGTACCCGTTTGCTATATGACGGGTTTACCTGATTGGACCACTTCCTACACCCCCTAGACAAGCGAAGCATGCTATCATCGCTATCGATTACTTCACCCGGTGGGTCAAGGCACAAAAGAAAATACTACCAAGTTCAATAAGATAAATGTGGTATGCAGGTTCGGTACCCTGCTTCTCATAATCACCGACTTGGAAAAGAAATTTGATAATATGAGATTCAGAGATTATTGCGAGAGGTTGGGTATCGACCTCTGGTTTTCATCGTTAGCTCATCCACAAACCAACGGTTTGGTTGAAGCAACTAACAAAACCATCAATAATCTTATGAAAAGGAAGCTACAACAGAAGAAGGGAAATTGGGTTGGAGCTTCCCGAGGTCCCCTGGGCATATCGAACCACGAGGAGGACAGCAACCGGGGAAACACCCTACTCTCTAGCTTTCAAGGTTAAAGTTGTCCTCCCCATAGAACATAAGTTGACCTCATTCAAGGTACAACACTTTGAACCAGAGAGTAAAGAGTTCAAGCTCCGAGCTAGTCTAGACCTCTTGGAAGAAAAATAAAAACTTGTGGCAAAGAAGGTAGCAATCTACCAGAGCAAGATTGTGAGTTATTTTGACAAAAGAGTGAAGGCCATGAGCTTCAAGGAAGGGGATCTGGTTGTCAGAAAAGTTACACAAAATACCCGGGTGAGGTCAGACGGGGTTCTAGAACCCAACTGGAAAGGTCCATACTTGATCAAGGTAGTGATTCGAAATGGGGCTTACAAGTTAGAAGACATGGACGATCGACCTATTGGTCACACTTGGAATGCAAACTATTTGAGGAGATTTTACTCTTAGTCAGAGGATTCCAGCAGCAGGTTACCTTCCCTTAGATATCAATAAGTTTTTTTCTTAAAAAATAAAATAATAATATCAGCAAATGTACTCTATTTCAGCCATCAATAAAGACTGCTAATTTTCAGTCCATCTCCAGTTGTGTTATGTTTCTTCCATGAATGAGACTCGCCATGATCGCCTCAAGATCAACGACTTGTCGGGGAAACCCCCTCACTATCCTTGATGCCTCAACCAGGCACCACCCCCACCAAGAAGGGTCTGAGTATAAGAACATAGTTGCCATTCAGATCTCGGGACCAGGACAGCTAGGTAGCTTTCCTGATGCCTTGGTCGGGTGACTTTCCCCAATAAGGGTCTGAGTGTAAGAGTATAGTTGCCGTCCAGATCTTATAACACCCTGGTCTGGATCAGTCCTTCCAGGAGGATCGACATAGTATGTCGACAATGATCGCCTCGAGACTAGGAATGCTAAATAGCTTCCATGATGCCTCGGTCGGGCTATAAAACCCGAGAAGAACCTGGGCTTGGCAAGGTTTCCCGCCTAAGTACCAATGTCCAAACTATTACTGATTACTAATCCTCCATGTGTATATGATTTCTTACTTTGACAAGTACAAGCTAGCCTAAAATCACGTAAGGGGACTACTCACTGGAGACATCGAGCTATAAGTTTCTGTTGAGGGCTGAGAGCTCAAACAAGTTGTCTACTTTCATACTTAAACAAATTTAAGATCTTTTTTTTTTACCAAATTCAAATAAGTCAAGTTATTTCAGAGGTCACATCTAGGTCGAGGTTAGGAATGATGCAAAGGGATATCAGCCAAGTTAAAGCTCATTGAAGCAAGTGTAAAGAAATCAAACCAGATTTTCATTAAGACAGAGGAAACCTATCCATTAGTGAGGCTACATTCATCAGCAAGGATCCCAACCCTTGGTTCCGGGCTACATAAAAAAATTATAATGAAAAAGCTGACTAAAGTTTGCATGAGTAAAGCGGGGGTGCCACCCCCCTTTCTGGGCAACAAAACAGGTTATGGATAAACGATATCTAGCTTCTGCATCCCCCTGATTCCCACCAGTTGCTCCTACTCCATGATGGCCTTCACCCTCCACTCATTCTTCCAGTTGTTGCTCATCCTAGTTGGCCACCTCTTCTACCCCTTCCTCTAGAGGTTCCTCAATTGCCCACTGCTTAGCTGGGTCCTCCTCCAAGACCTCATTGACCACTATCGTAACCTCAGATGGGATGGCCGCATCAAGAATGGTAGCTATCGACTCCATCATGCTCTGTTCAGCCTCCAACTCTATTCTGAGGGTTTCTTCAGAGTGGCCCGATGTTCAAATCGCAGGGTTTCTTGGTTATGAAACCACTTCAACCTCTCATAGTCGCAATGTAGCACCACCAGCTCAGCCTCCATTCCCTCTTGACTGGAGGTCATCTGCTGAACCAGAGCTTGAGCTTGTGCAAGTAACCCAGTGGCCTTTTCAGTTTCGGCCTCAACTTTTACAGCTCGGTCATGGAGGGAGGCTACCTAGTGGCCTATAACAACATTGAATTTAAAGGACTACATGATGTAAAGCCAAGGTTAGACATTGATAGAGCTAAGAAACCACAAGTAAAGGAATAAGAAGAGAGTTACCTCAGCCAAGAGAGCGGACCCCTTCGTAAGCAAGACGTCTATGGGCATTGAACACATCCTAGAGAGCCCACCACCCTGGCAAGACGTGATAAATTGCTCTAAGACCTATTCTTGCCCTACAGAGCTTGACTGGTATTGAGGGCGGGCAGGAGGAACCTTTGGAACACCATCGTCGGTGTCCACCGAAGATCGAGGACTTGAGAGCATGTATGGTGAGGAAGAGACATTGGGTAAGGAAACCATTGGAGCAACAGTAGTAACAGTAGCAGCAGAAGAAATAAAGGGGTCGAAGGTGGTCATATCAGCAGCCTAGGAAGCAGGCCTTCCCTGTTTTAGCGCCTTAGAAGCTCGCGACGTAAGGATTGACATCCTAGACATAGCCTAGGAGAGGGGTAGAGCAGGAGTAGGAGCAATCCATACCAAAGAAATAAAAGAAACCCATTTGCTAGTCTGGCAGAAGGGGGAGGAGTACGGGGCTTACAGGGCCTTTCGGGCTTCATGAGAAGCTGGAGCAACAACAAAAAATGTTAAAAAGGAAAGAGAAAGAAAAAAGACATTAGAACTGAGCTAACCAACGAAACAAAAGCATATGCCTATATATTACTTACAGGGAGTAGCATCAAATATTCACAAGTATTAATGCATCCTAGGAGAATCAAAGGAGTTAGCTGTTGGGAACTTTTGGTTCAAACAGTTCCTAGTAAGGATGGCCTTCAATACAGCTTCAGACTCAGTGGGCAAGGAATCATGGTTCCACGATGGTTTATCACTGAAAGTTGTGGAAACCATGAACCAGTACTTGCCAATAAAGATCGATCTCCCCTGCTCATTCCCTGCCAGTATCCATTTCTCCTTCCAGGCTGGATCCTTTTTTGAAGCGTCAGGAATGATGAAATTGAGCCTGTTCTTAGCTTTCGCATAGAACTGACCTCGGGGAGCTTCGGACAGGCTTCCAATTTGAATGAGGTAGGCCAACTCCTCTACTTTGGGCTCTCTGGTGACCTTGCTTAGCTCGCCCTGTTCCCTCTACAACAAGAGAAAGCCAATCAGATGGGTCCAGAAGTCGGGCGTCAGCCGGATGGGAGCTAGCAGTAAGACGCTAAGAGTAGGTCAAATATTAGGATGGAGAGGAAGCCTGACCCCATTCTCGAGGGCCACTACATGGATCAGAAGCATGCCTTTAGGTGGATTAAAGACGTTATAATTTCGGTGAGGACTGAGATGGAAACGCTATCAGAGATACCATATTTAGGTCCCAGATGAGCGATCGATTTCAGATCAATGATGGAGTCCAGAATAACCTTGAAGTCATAAGAAGGAAACCTCTCCGGAGGACCAGCAAATATAACCTGATCACTCCTGGCAATAATATCCCTGGGTTCACTATCGAAATCCACGTTGACCAGGTTTAAAGGGATATCCGGTCTGTTAGAGAACCTGGTCTAAATTTCTACATTTCTGTTCGACTAGCGGCGCTGCAGGTTTGAAGGGGAGTCATTGTTATCAAAATCTTTTCATGCCTGTCTTCCTTGGGAAGCTTCCTCGCCATCAACAATGGAGTCAACAGAAGCATAGCTATTTTTTGACATGGTAGAAGGAGTTTTTGGGTTCGACGAGAGAGAAGACAAAGGAGTTGAAGGGAGATTTTTTCTGAGAAAATTTGAAATTTGAAAGAAAGAAAACGCGAGGAAGGTGGCAAAGTAACAGAGTTTAAATAGAGGTGAATACAATAATGACGTCGGTGAAATCTTCGGCCGAGATTGTCTTAAAACTTATGAGCTGGCATAAACGAGCTGGATTATATTGAGAAATGCACCGGTCTCTGCTCGCCACGTCACTTAGGCATTGAATGAGAAGATTTCCCCCAAGATTCTGGTAGCAGCGTTGAGAGGAAAATTTTCCAATTGAAATAGGAAATCTTACTCTAACCCCAACTCAACCACCGGTGTTCAAGTCAGAGGGAACTTTTGTTAATAACAAAATTTGGCTAGGGACCAAAAGAAAATTTGCCTAAGCCCGAGATTACCCACCATGGAACCACAAATCCTGAGATCGAGCTTTGGAGCCACCCTGTAGAAGCGAGAAAAGGTCGTCGAGCTTTGGAATCATCCAAAATGGAGCCCGACATGATCAAATCGGGCTCCTTACACTAAGGTAGGAATTTAGGGAATGCCCGACGCGTGACGATCTAGGCTCCTCAAGGTTGAAACTGCCACTTTTCTGGAAGCTCGCCACCCTCTCCATGCGTAAAAGGGACCTTTAAGACATTGAGTCCATGATATGGCCTCACTCCATTTCTCCAAAGGATGATTCAAACATATTTGGGCAGGTAGGAGGAAGCCCGCCAAAGCTCCATTACCACCGGAGAGCGCCCATAGGGCCATCCTAAGCTTTGAAGGACCTGAAAGGTCAGACCAAGCTCCTAATACCAAGACCAGGGTATGAATCTATCTCGCTCTATGAAAAAATGAACACCATATGTGACAACCTTCATGAGGAATCCCACCATGAAGGAGCATGAGGTCATATCTGCACTCCAAAGAACATTGACACACCGTGTACGTGTTGGGCAAGTGATTGAGTCCAAAGAGGAAACAAAATTATCTACACCTAGGATATTCTCGAATCCTTTATTAATTATAAGTCAATGACTTTCAAATAAAATATCCCGGCCAATAAGGAGGGAATGGATTTAGAGAATCATGACGGGAGATTCACAAGTTTGACCTATTTAGACCGTGTATAAATACGCCTAACATGAATGAAGAAAAAAGGGGAAAAAAAAAGAAAGGAAAAGACAGAGCGACATGATACAAGGAGAGAGATCCTACTCTTACCTAAATTCTGACATCCAAACACGGTCGTCGTTATTTTCTACTTCTCGACAAGCACGAGGTTGCCATCCTACTATGCCCCAGTGAGATTGAGAATATTCGAAAGATTTTTGTCAAACACATATGATTTATAATAAATCATTTTAATCCCCTCTTCACTATATTTATATTCCAACACCAACCTTTGCTCGAACGATCTAGGTACCAAAGGTATCAAACCCCGGGCACCACCTCCGTGGTAGTGGTCTTGAGGGTGTTAACTGGAATTTCTCATCTTGAGCAAATTTTACATTAATAGTTTGCAACAAGAAGATTGCATTAAAAAAAAAAGAAATAGATGTTCTTGATTTTAAAAATAAGAACCAGAAGTTTTTGATTCGAGAATAAAAACCGAAAGTTCTGGAATAAAAAAAAGATCCAGAAGTTCTTGATTATGAAATTCAAAACCATGAGTTCTTGAATAGAAAAAAAGAACCAAAAGTTCTTGAATAATAAAAAAAGGAACCAGCTGTTCTTGATTTGAAAATAAAAATTATAACTAGAATTTCTTAATTCAAAAATAAGAACCGGAAGTTTTTGAATCGAAAATAAAGAATCGAACGTCCTTGATTAGGAAAATCAGAACCATGAGTTCATTGTTCGAAAATAAGAACCAAAAGTTCTTGAATCCAAAAAATAAAGAACCAAAAGTTCTTGATTCGAAAAAATAAATAATCAGAACCAGAAGTTCTTGATTAAAAAAAATAAAAATCAGAACCAGAAGTTCATGATTAAAAAGAAAATTAGAACAAAAAATTCTTGATTCTTAGAACTTGAGGTTTTAGATTCGATAAATTTATAAAGAACTAGAAGTTCTTAATTCGATTTTTTTTTAGAATCAAAATTTATATTTAATAACCTTAAATGAAATCTTCAACAAAAGCATTTAATTGGAAAAAAAAAGATGAATTGGCCAAAACCCAATGAAAAATCACGTATCTGTTGTTGATTTTGGAGTTTAGATTTACAAACTTTAAGAAGAGTTATGATTAGTAATCTATATAGATAAATAAAGAAGAAAAACACATAAAATTTGGTAAGATTCTCACCTGAAAATAACCGGATTAGATAGTCAAAAAACAAAAATCACAGTAAAGGATAAATATATGAAGAAAGAAGCCTGGAACCAACGTTAATCAATTTTTAAGCAAATAGGGTAGTGGTATTGGTAGAAATATTTAAATTACCAAATTGTTCTTTTAATTTTTATAGGAATTGAAATATTTGAAAATAATAAAGGGAATTTTAAATTTGAGAAATATTGGCAGTATTAAAAAACAGTCAACTAGTCTTGATGGTTTTTGAAAAAACTATCAATAGGTCTTGATAGTTTTTAATAACTGTCAAAAAATTAATATTATTTGACAGTTTTGAAAAACCGTCAAGAACTAACTGTCAAGAAAATTCATTTTTCTTGTTGTGCCTACTAGTTCAGGAATATTACCCAATTATAACTAATCCTTGAGTGATTAGGATTAGCTATTTAATTAAATTAAAATACAAATTTAGGCATTCATTATCAGTCAAAACACAAAGAATCAGTCCAAGGCCTCTCTCCAAGATTGGCAGACCGTAACAAATGGTTTCTCAAATTTGCATGCATAATTTCTGGACTAACCTTTAGGTAGTAAAATCACTATAACTCACTCTAGAAATCTTGAAATTATAAGCCGTAAAATTACCCGGAAAGCTAACATCCGGACCTTTCTAACCATAGAAGGCTCAACACCCAATTCTCCTTGATCTGGAATAGTTTATTCTTCGAACTTGACTCATCTATAGAGGTAGACTTTTTGGGATTGATTGGAAATCTTCCATTTTCTTCCTTTTAGCTCTTAAGACTCGATTAATTGAAAACTAACAAAAGACACGTAAAAAGCACAAGTTTAACTCAAAACAAAGCAAGAAACTATGAAAAAAAGGTATAAAATGTATGCAATTCAAACGTTATCAAATACCCCCAAACTTAGCTTTAGCTAGTTCTCGAACAAATCCAGAAGAAAAACAAAAACTATAAACAAACAAAAATCTAAAAATTAAAACTTAAGCTAAGCCACTTTCATAGGGAACACGAAAGCATTGAGCGTATGCTACGAACCTTTAAACCACTAGGTATCCCTAGTAGGAGGAGTGTTGTCTCTTAAGGTTTACAATTATGCCACCTACAAACATATTAATGTGAAAAACCAAATAATTAAGGGGCAAATTCACATGTACCATTCAAAACCAATGCATGCTAAAGCCACTTGTTATATGTATAAACTATCAAATGTACACGTCACTGACAAATAAGATAACCTCCCAGGAAGATTGCCAGATAAGCATCCAGACTAGCGTCCGAATTAGCACCATCGGTGACATCGTCCGGTCACGAGAACCCGAGTAAGGTCGAACCGTAATAATCAGCCTATTCAGTTTTACTCGGGATGACATATGAAGCCCGAGTAATTGAGTTATTAGTGCAAGGAATGGAATGTCACAAATTATCTTAGACACACAACCACGAGTAAATAATTTCGAAAGGAAACAAATATATTCCCATTGAAAAATATGTGATCCACATAAGTAGATGAGCCCAAGTAGAAAACAAATATTGCTTCGCAATCTTCAGCTTACACACCAAAAAAATGAAACCCTAGCAAGATATGTATAAATAGATCCATAAACCATACTGAAAAACAAAAAAAAAAGGTACCACAGTAAAAGATAGGCAAGAAAGATCGATAGGTGTAATTTGATATTCATTATTGGATTTGGCTTGGTTGTGCATACAGTCACCCGTGGATATTTCTCCGATCACCAAAGTTTTACCACGTATACTCATGTCACTATCATATCGTGTTGTATTCTCTTTCCATTTCTCTTTTTACAGATCGAAATCGAATCACGTGTTGTTGCCTTTCTTGACAATCGAGAAATAGACGTCGATAATTGGCGCTAGAAGGAGAGGCTAGACGATTTTACAAATCTAATCTATTTAAACAATGTTCGGCGACGGAATTAAAGACGGTTCCATGGAGAGTCGAAAGTAGCCAAATAACACTCATAAAGAAGGGATCACTCAGGATCTCATAACAACCACCAAGAACCAGCCGGCATCCCTGGTTGGTATCCAACGAATCCCTCCGACCAGCGAGGACATAGCGCGTCATTTCAGGGAAGCGTTATAACAATTATTGGCAGATACGACGGAGGAAGGAATAGAACTATTGGTTGCAGGAGAGATGAATCTGTCTAACCAACCATCCCCTCAAAATCATTCACCCCCCAGGCTCTGATAGGTTATAGTTGGGCCAGAACAAGATGCATCAGCAGCTGTAAGGAACTCAGATCCTATCAACCAGACCAAAGGTACATCGCAAAACCAGGTCAAGGATTTTAAAATGCCCGCAGATGAATGACCTCACCAAAAATGAAGCCACAGTCAAGTGGGGCATGATAGACACCGCAAAATATGACAAACGGAGGGATCAATCATCATCATCAAAAGATGGTGACAGTCATCATCGTAAACACCACCGTGGAACTATAAGTTTACAAGGATTAGCTTGTGAAACTTGGAGGCAGGATGAAGAGGAACTGGACATAGGTTTGACAGTCTCTCGAGAGTTCAACCATTAGGGAGAGCCAGTGGGCAATAGAGATATCGTGATACAGAGCCTGATCCGAGAAGTCGAGAATAATAAGTGTCAAATAGATGTGCTGATTAGGTGTTACGAACACAATAAGTTGTCTGATGATGACTTTGACAACCCTTGCACCAAAGACATTATGCGAACACCATTCCTAGAGAGATTCGGAATGTCGCACATGGAACAGTTCAGAAAGGATACAGATCCAAAAGAGCGTGTCAAACGGTACGAGAGCGCTATGGCCCAGTATGCCCACAGTTTTGTTGTGCCTTAAGTTTCCACAGACCCTTGGGGATTTAGGGTCAAGGTGGTTTGGGAGATTATCCTCGGCGAGTGTTGGGAGTCTCGGGGAACTAAACAGAAGCTTCTCGAGACAATTTCTTGGGAATGTACATAGGAAAAAATTGGTGGCATACCTCTCCCAACTAAAAGAAGGAAATGATGAGCCGTTAAAAAAGTATCAGGGAAGATTCGGCAAGGCGGTGTCAGAAATCTGTAGTGCAAATGATGAAGCAATAATCACTGCATTCATAAATAACCTACAGAATGGGCGATTGTCTTTTGACTTAAGAGTAGCTCGTCTAACTAGATATACGGACATGATGGATATTGCAGGTGGATACGTATTGGCTGAAGAAGAAGAGTTGGCAACAGAAGGTTGTTATATGCATAGAAGGAGACCAGACGAACCTAATCAAAAAGATGTCGAGACGAAGCCACAGAACCATAAAAGGGAAACAAAAGGTGAACAACAAAGAGTAAAAAAGCAAATATGGGGGAAACAGACGTAGGAGTATTGACCAAGCCATGGAAAGGTTTCAAGGAAAATATACGAACTACACCCCGTTTCGAAAAAGGCAGGATGAGATCCCGGCGATACTAGAAGAAAAGAATTTGGTCAAAGAGCCACGTCGACAGTCATAATTTGCCCGATGAGACACGATAAAGTATTACAGATTTCACAAAGAGAGCGGGCATGAAACCTCTAAATGTTATCAGCTTAGAGATCACATAGAAACTGTTCTCTGAGAATGGCACCTACAAGATATTTTCTTGAAGAAAGATGAGAAGATGGAAGCTTGAAAAGAAGCCAAGTCTAGAGATAATAGTTTAGATTGGAACAAAAAGGCAAGTCCCATGGTGAGTGGAGCAATACAAACAATCTTCGGAGGACCGTCAACTAGGAAAAGTAGCTGAGAACGGACTTAGGAAATCCGAAAAGCAATTGAAGCGAGGTAGAATTTTGACGTTAATTCCATTGAGCCTGATCCGAAGAGAATAAAGGAAGGATGAGACCCAATAGTGTTTACTGAAGCTGATTCACATGGGGTCGACATTCGACCAATTGATGCTTTGTTATAAACGCCCGAATTGGCCATAGGGAAGTTTAGAGGATACTAGTGGACAACAGTATCTCATCAAACATCCTCAGCATAACTATTTATGATCAACTTAGGTTGGATTGGGAGGACCTACAACCTTTTCATACCTCACTCAGAAGATTTGGAGGAATCGAGGTCAGGTCCCAAGGAACTACAACATTACATGTGAAAATTGAAGTAGCACATTGCCAGAAAACGGTGCTACTCGACTTTGTAGTGGTAGACACGGATAACTGGCCTTACAATGATCTACTGGGTCGACCCTTACTGAACAAGAAAAAGATGGTAACGGCCACCTACATCCTGATGATCAAATTCCTGACTGAATAAGGGGTACAGACAGTCAAATGTTAACAAGAAATGTCTAGAAGAGCCAATCTCTTTGTTTACAAGGACAAGGATAATAGCGAGCCTCAAGTGTGTACTCTAACTCAACCAGATCAGACTAAGCAAGGAGAATAATTAATGTTTGAACTCGACCCAAGAAAAGAACCCGAGACATCAAAGGATGAGCCAACAGAGGAAGTGATCTTAAAGGGAGACGAACCAATAAGGCAGGTCAGAATCGGAGCAAATCTAGAAGAAATGGTCAGAACAAATCTGATCAACTTGCTTGGAGAATACAAAGACGTATTTGCATGGAGTCATAAAGACACGTTAGGGATATACACACGAGTGATATCACACCACTTGGCCGTAGATCCGAGCGTCAAGCCCCGTAATTCAAAAAAGAAGATCTTTTAACTTCGAGAGGAGTCGGGCTATCAAGCAAGAGGTAGAGAAGCTACTCGCTATAGAGTCTATCAAAGATATTGATTATCCTCAGTGGGTGGCGAATGTGGTTTTGGTCAGACGAAAAATGGCCAGGGGAGAATGTACGTAGATTTTACAGATTTGAACAAAGCCTGCCCAAAAGACAATTTTCCACTTTCGAGAATAGACTAGTTGGTTGATGCTACATCAGGTCATGAGCAGCTCAGTTTCATGGATGCCTATTCGGGATACAACCAGATCCGGATGAACAAGGCGGATAAGGATAAGATGGCGTTCACAACCGACCAGGGTCTATACTGCTATACAATGATGCTCTTTGGGCTAAAAAATACCGGGGCCACACATCAAAGACTGGTTAACAAAATTTTTGCTCGGTAAATAGGAAGAAACATGGAAGTCTACATATACGACATGTTAACCAAAAGTATCACGGTGGCTGAGCACACTTCAGATTTATGTGAAACATTTAATGTCCTAAAGATACCAGTTGAAGTTAAATCTGAGCAAGTGCTTGTTCAGAGTTCCTTCTGGAAGATTCCTCGGTTTCCAAGTTCACCAGAGGGGGATCGAAATAAATCTTGAGAATATTAAAGCTCTCCAAAAAATGACTTCTCCAAGAACCCTAAAGGAGGTACAACGTTTGATGGGATGCCTAGATTCGCTCGATAGATTCATTTCAAATGCCATTGAAAGGTGCGCACCATTTTTCAAAGTAAACAAAAGAGGAAGAGGCTCGAATAGAATGCAGAATGTGAACAAGCACTTTGGAAGATAAAGGGATACTTAAGTCAGTCACCCATCCTCTCAAAACCAAAGGTAGGAGAAATACTCTACCTGTACTTATCCCTTACAGAGTTAGCAGTAAGCTTGGTCCTAGTCAGGACAGAGGACGAGGTACAAAAGGCAGCAGACTATACCAGTAAGGCTCTACTCCCGACTGAAACCAGATACTCTCATGCAGAAAATATGGCATTGGCAATAGTCTTGGCTGCAAGGAAGATGAGGCCGTATTTCCAGGCACACGTAATCTGGGTTTTCACTGACTGCCTACTTAAGTAAATTCTATAGAAACCCGAGATTTCAGGGAGACTGACCAAATGGGCAATCGAGTTGAGTGAATTCGATATTAAATATGTGCCCAGAACATCATTCAAGGGCTAAGCAGAGGTGGACTTTGTAGCAGAGTTCACGGAGCCTGATATGGAGGCAAAAAAAATGTTGGACAGAAGTCTCTCTTGGAAATTGCATGTTGACACTCATGGCAGCGGGCAGAGATCGTAGTATGTACCCTAGAAAAAGACAACGTTGAATGTACCATGAGATTCGACTTCAAAGCAACAAACAACCAATCTGAGTATAAGGTACTGTTGGTAGGGCTTAGAGTTTGTATCGCAGTCGGAGTAGATGAGCTCGAAATATTCAACGACTCACAGGTAATCTTTAACAAAATTCTACACGAATATTAGGCCAGAGATGAATGTATGATGGCTTACTTGGACATAGCAAAACAACTCCTCCAACGGTTCAAAGAATATAGGATTGTCTAGATTCCACGGGAATAAAATGAAAAAGCAGGCGCTCTATCCAAACTAGCCTCAACAACAACCATAATCAGACCAAAAAATATCTCGGTTGCACATCTACTAAGGCTGAGTATAGCTGAACTGAAAGATTTTAATGTTTTAGAAATCCGAACACCGCTAGTCGGTTGGATGACCCCGCTAAAAAGGTATTTGGAAGAGAATGTACTACCAGAAGACCCCTTAGAAGCAAAACGCATCAGGTACAGGTCAGTTATGTATACTATGATTGGAGGAGAACTGTACAGAAGAGGATTTTCTCGAACACTCTAAAGATGCATGTCAGAGGTGGACGCATATCGAATACTAAAGAAAATCCATAGTGGTGTATGTGGAAATCATACAGGAGGCAAAAGCTTGGCGCACAAGGTACTCAGGCAAGGTTTTTACTGGCCTTCTTCGTTCTCTGATGCCCAGTGATTTTCAGAAAGTTGTAATACTTGCCAAAGGGTTTCCAATGACATTCGGAAACCCCATGAGCACCTCAGAAGTCTCACGTCCCCAGGGCGGTTCGCCATGTTGGGGTTGGATTTAATTGGTCTGATACCGATAAGAACAAGCACTACAAGAAAAATAGTCTTTTCTGACCAAACATTTCTGACAGAGCCAAAATTTAGTCAAAAATGGCTGTTTTTCTGACGGTAAAAATCATGTCATCGAAAAAGGTTAAAAATATTGTATATCATTTCCAACAACAAAAATACCCTAACAAATAATATTGAAATTTGTTAAAAAATATTGTGAAAATGGCACCAAGTTTTGGCACCAATACCATTTCCGACCGTGTGTACCTACCCCTTGGAAATACAATAGATTTTTCTGACCACAAGTACCTAGCGCTTGGAAATACAATATTATATAGGTAGGATTCATTGTATTATGCAAGACAATTACTGTTAATGCATAAAATTTCCAATTATTATTTTTAAATGTTAAGATAAAAAAAATGAAATATGCTATTATCATGTTATATTTTAATTATTTTGATAAATATGGCATTATATATATATATATATATATATATATATATATATATATATTCTATTCAATTATTACTTTTTTTCCTATTATTTATATTCACAATTTTATATGTTCATTCCTTTTATTTTAGTTGATATATTTTATTTCTTATAATTTTCAATTATCACTTCACACTTTTACTTCACTCTTTACTCATTTCCTTTTTTTTTCTTTTAATCCTATTTAGCCTGCCGAGTCTCTCTCCTGTCAATAATTTTTTTTTTCTGTTTTTTTTTCTTTATTTATTTTTTACTCTTTTCCTATTTTTATTTTGCCCTAACCCTACTTATCTCAACCAAGCCACCTATCTCCTACCATTTTTTTTTTCCATTTTTATTTTGTTAATCTTTATGCTTCTTACTCTCTTTTTATTTTAACCCTAATTATTGACTCCTCATTCTTCCAATCTTTTGTAATTTCTCTACAACCTACAACTAAATCTCTTAGGAAAAACCATTTTTTATTATTATTGAAGACTGTTACGGTACAGATCACTTCTTTGGTAAGTCTTTTAAAATAACAATTGTTTGAAATTTAGAAGAACATAAATTTTATTATGTTGGTTTATTATTTATGTGTTAATGTTTGTTTATTAATTTTCATTATTTGGTACTCTCTTTTTTGCTATATATTTTCTCTGATGATATAGTGATTGCATAAAACATGTTTAATAAAATGCCCATGAAGAACTTGGAATTTGGATTTGTTTATAAATTTAATATTTCCAAAGGGGACATTTTTTTTAATATTATAAATCTTGTATTCGAATACAGTTTAATTGAGAAGTAAAATTAAATAGATATACATGTAATTATTATTATTATTATTATTTTCACATTCTTATTGATTTTTTTTTTATAAAAATTTAGACTATTGCAGGTGTTTTATATTTATTGTGGCATTGAGTTTCAAAACTTTCACATAGTAGAGGATGGAGTTTGGCCTAATGAAAAATGCCATTAAAATTCATGTAAGTCTTCTTACATTTATTGGTTTAAAATATTTATATTTTCAATTATATTTTTTGATAACTTTTATATTTTCAATTATATGATAATGCTATGTATATATTTATTGGAAACATTTATTTATTTATTATTTGATTCCACTGCAGTAAAAATTAGACTCGCAATAACCTACTGCAACAACAAAATCAAGGGCAAGAGAATGAGAGATGCTAACAAATTATTAGCGTGTATTCATATGTTATAAGTTGACAGTTTTGAAACTATGTATTTCAATTCACTCTTAATTTATATTATAATTCAATTATATTCATTTATAAATATTTGTAGATGTCTATTTCTTTTTTCGTTCTGATATTCTAGTTTATTTTTTATATACATTCTAGTTAGTATAAATTATAATTTGAGCATGTTTTAGGGTAATGTACAAAAGAAAACTGTATTTTTGATAGAATTATTCAATGAGAAAAAAATAAATTATTTCCGATCCAAAATTATTCCTCCACGATTTTATATTTTTGACCATCACCTTCATCGATAATAAAGACCATAATATTTATCGGGTTTTTTTTTTACCATGACATGCATTATTTCCGAGGGCAAAGGCTCTTGAAAATGTTACCCTAATCCAATTTTTGTAACATTTCTAACAACCTCTTTCCTCCATCTCCAATGAATTTTTCCCTCGGAAATAAAATTATTTCCGAGGGATGGTCAGAAAAGGGTTATTTCCCACGATACTATTTTCGATGGAGACCGACGAACTTTTCCAGTCGAAATTGAGCATTTCCGAGGACATTTTTACTTTTTTTAAATGGCTTTTGGCTTTCGGAGAAGACCCTTTTTCTTATAGAGAGGGGGCGGAGCAAAGCATGCAATAATAGCTGTAGATTATTTCACTAAGTGGGTGGAAGCTGAAGCATTAGTGCACATCACGAAAGCAAACACCACGAACTTTGTGAAAAAGAACATACTCTATAGATTTGGAGTCTCGAATACAATTATCACTGACAACGGTACCCAATTTGACGATAACAAATTTAGGTAACTGTGCAACGAGTACCGAATTTCTAATTATTAGGCCACACCTACCTACCCTCAAATGAACGGACAAGCCGAAGCGGTGAACAAAGTCATCAAGCACATGCCAAAGCGAAGCTGGATGCAAAAAAGGGTAGTTGGCCAGAAAAGCTTCCTGAAATATTATGGGCAAAAAAGCTTCCTGAATTATTATGGGCTTATCGAACAACGGTAAGGACCTCTACTGGGGAAACACCGTTTTCATTGGCATTCGTAATAGAGGCCATCATCCCGGAAAAAACATCATACATGTCGTCCAGAGTAAGATTATATGATGAAGATCATAATATCGATATGTTGTTACAAGGCTTGGATGAATTAGAACTTACAAGGGAGAAATCCCAAGTTCGAAATACAGCATATCAATAAAGAATGGCTAGGCATTACGACTCGTATGTCCGGGTTAGGAAGTTCCGAATGGGAGACCTGGTGCTCAAAAAAGTATCGCTGAACACAAAAGACAAAGCCGTAGGTTCATTAGTTGACAAATGGGATGGCCCATACAAAATCGAAGGAATGGTCTGGCACGAAGCTTACCTGATCGCCCGACCTGGGGGAAGGGTCTTACCCCGACCATGAAACGCCCAATACCTAAAGATCTTTTATCCCTGAAGTCCCCTGGTTTAGGCTTTATTTCTTTTTAGTCAGTTTATAATTTTATTAGTGATTTGTTTCTTGGAAATTCTTTGAAATATTTCCAGGTTGTTAGTTTTGTAGAGTTATGAATAAAAACCCGACATGGGATTCCCAGGAATATGGACATATGATAATAAGAACATATGAAAAGACTAAAAATGGGAAAAGGAAATTGCACTCACAAGCAATAAAATGCTCGAGACCATTGATTTGGTAAACACCTGAATGGGCGGAGAAGCTCAAAGCGCATGCCAGCCGAGCAAGGTCAACTCAGACCTTAACCAAAAGGCAAACCCGATGCACCAGATTCTGGAAAATGGTTTAGGGCACTACAGGGTATATTCCGGTGAGTTGCGCAGCTGTATTAGACAACTCAAAGCTTAACGATTCGCTAAACCCTTACACAGACAAAACTAGGAGACGTCCTCAGTGATATGCACAATGACCCAAACGTACGATCGTGGTGAGCCTCGATGCTATGTTCGGGTAGCAATCGAGTATGGAATGCAAGTACAAGTGCACTAGATACATGGCTTTATTTCATAATTACTCGGTTAATAATATTAGCCAGTTAATAGGATACTTGACACTTGAAATTACAGTGGAGTTGAAGTTACTCGAGTAATGACATTAGCTAGTTAAAAAGATACTTGACATTTCGAGTTGCGGTGGTTTTGCATTACCCGAATCAGTAAAGTTATGTTCATATGAAAACTAACAAATTTACTCGACTAAAAGCGATACATCACACAACTGTAATTTTTTTTTAAATAAACTGTTAAGAAATTTTTTCCAAGTACATTTAAGAAGGTGGAGCTGAGGACTTTGAGTTTCCATCGATGCTCGGATCAGGCACCATTTCATTTTCACGGAGAGGGCTTTCGTTTGAAGGCCATGTAATTGTGTCGACAAGATCATCCATCCAAGCACTGTAGTCCATTATGGTGATTGGTCCAACATTAGGCTTTGTCCCGTCCACCCCGGTTTCCTGGCTAGCATAGAAAGTAGAAAGAGAATGCTCAGTTGGCACCTCCAAATGCATAGGATGGGGGGTTTTTGCCTCGCTATGACAATAAGCTCTCCATTCCTTCATCTGAATCTGAAAAGGCTCCAAGGACAGGTCCACATAATTCTTGATTGATAATTCCCAGTTAGCTCGGCCTTGTCAGTCACCCGATTTTTTACTTTGAAGAATTCTCCAGCTAAAACCAACCACCGCTGAAATTCTCTAAGGAGTAAAGTGTCATAGGTCGGGGACCTTTTAAAGCGATCAACTCCTTAAACTTCAAGTTCCAGTTTAGCTTCCTTAGAGAGGGACTCAACTTTCAAAGCTTGGAGTTTAAGGTCCTTAATTTTGTACTTATAAGATGACTTCGCTTCTTCGGCCTCCTGTTCAACTCGAAACATTGACTCCTGGGCAGCGGAGTGCAGATCTTGTAAAGATTTAGCCTTCCCCTTCACAGTGGAAGTCCTCTCATCGGCTTCTATCTGCTTCGCCAAGCAGCGATCAGTGAACTCTTGAACAGAACTCACCTCATTTTGATATGTTGCCTTAATCCGAGCACGATTATTCTCACTCACCTTTAATTGAGCTTCCAAACGCCTTATCTGATCTGATTGGTGGTGTTGCGTCTAGAAAGCCTCTGTAAACTGGGCAACCATCTATAAAAAGTAGGTTAAAAATATCTGAATTAATACGAAATACAAAGGTTGGAAGACTTACGTGGGTCACACTATCGAAAATATTATGAAGGCGCTCTGTCAGGGAACCATCCTGAAACCGCTCCAATGGTCATCACCAATAAAAGCTCAACCAGAAGACATGGCTTTCAGCATATCATGAGGAGAAAGGCCTAAAGGCTATCCTGAGAATCCCGCTTCTGCAGCTTCAACCTTGGGGGGGGGGGGGGGGGGGGGGGAAGAAATTCTCTCTATTTGAACTTTCCGAGGATTTAACCCTTCTCCCAAAAACTTCTCCATTTGAACACTAGGGAAGTCTGTAGTATCAGTATCCTCATCGTTCGAATCAATGAACGACACCACTTTCAAAACTTTTGGAGGAGGTCGAGTGGGGGAGTAAATTGCCTTCCTCTTTTTGACTCGTGTACAACGAAAGTCAAGATCAGCTATAAGATCTTCCTGATACTTTGTTACGGCCTGAAAAGTCTTTAAAAAAGGATCAACTTGTTCAGCAGAAGGTTCCCTAATTCTTTCTTTGTTCCTATCAGCAAACTACTCAGCTGCTACCTCATTAGCGTGGGAATCGGTCCCCCTGCCACTACATTAGCAGAATGCCTTACTTGCCTACCCCAATCCTCAGGTAGTCTCTAGTCATTATTAGGTCCAAATGGGCCACTCGGGCCATTTGACTCCCCCACATTCAGTTGAGCGACCTCTTCAGGAATGTATTCAGGAACTTGTTCGTCAGCCTCCTCGAAATTCTCATCCGATTCGTCATTAGGCAGAGCAATCCCCTCGTTCCTTTGATGAGTAGCCTCACTACGACTTGCTCGAACAATTGACTTGACCTAGCAAGCCTGGGCATCAAGGACGATGTCCATATCAAACACTGGAAATTTGAAAGGAGTTAAAAAGTAGACATGCAATGAAAGTATCAAAATAAAAGCGATAACGGGAAAGCCATCACTTACAGCATCTGCGACGAGTAGAAATCTATGCAAAAAAGTCAAGGTTCTTCATTTTTCCTCATAAAAAAGGTATTATCTACTTCATTTCTCCAACATACGCACGACCGCTGGAGTATGGTTGAACAACTCAGCGTTAGTGAAAACAAGCTACGTTTTGTTCCAGCAATCATTAGAGCAGAAATAACGAGGATCCTTCAATACTTCCCGAGCTTCACCTATTGAAAGCTCAACTTGGCTTCCCCAATTCCCTCATGCGAAAAACCAACTATTTTTCCAATATTTGTTTGAGGTGGGAAAACCCTAAATAAAACCCTTTTTCTTACCGTCTATGGAAGTTTTGATGCCCGGCTCACCTTCACTCCACCGGGAATCCAACTATCTGGTTGGCCGGACAGAAGAAAATAAGTTCCAGTCTAACCATACTAGCTAAGAGTGTAAAAATACCTTATTTCACGTGGAGAAGGCAGCGACAACTTCACTCGGCTCCACATGCACCACATGCACATCAAAATCCTATAGCGATTCAGGGCAAGCTCGGCTGAAGCGATCCCCGCCTCGGTTAGGAACCATGTAATAAAGGGTTGTAAGGGAAGAGTCACCCCGTAACTAAGCATGGATCCGTAAATGGCCGCCATAACCGAAGGAGGATTCCACCCGGCCCTGTTACCAGCAGGTATCATCCAGATGGAATTATCCAGATCAAATCGAGCATGATATTTTTCGAACTCTGTCTCCCCTACCACGTTTGGTTCAACATCGTAAGCACTCAGGTGATCAAAATAAAAAAGAATCCGAGAAGCACGACATTCCTCTTCGATAACATTCCCATCAACCATCTGCCTCTCAATTTGAATGTCACTTGGAGTATGTATGTGAACCGTGCGACCGCTTTGATGTTTCCCTATCCTAGATCATGAAGGAAACCTGTTGAGACCAGAAATGGAAGGCTTAGAACTTAAGGATGGCTTAGAGCTAGGGTTAGAAGGAACACCAGAATAAAGTCTATAGACATCAACATTCAAAAAATAGGGCTGATCAGAGGGTGAATCCCCCAACAGTTTGTAAACACAAGAGGCTAAATAAGTATCTCCATGCTCAAGGGCGAAAGCTATAACGAAAAGACGATGTCGTGCAATAGAATCCATGGAAACTGACCTTAAAAGTGTTTGAATAATAGGCGCGGAGGATCAGAAAAGAGCTTCAACAAAGAGCGAAGATGGATCTGTACATAAATAAAGAAGATGAGAAGGAAGACAGAAGCAAGCTTGGATTTTTCTTTCCATAAGAATATCGATAAAATAGCCTCTGTCAACTCAAATAAGCTGCTTAATGATTTAAAACTCGACACCCTAGGGTTTGGAAAGGTGGGAAAATAAAAAGAGCACGTTCGATGATATAAGCGACGTATCAGATAATCAAGAGGTAGTATCTCATTAATGCCAACAAAGATACCAAATGATAAAAGGACACGTGTCGTGAGAAGAGCAGATCAGGCCGTCAGAATTTCAAAATGTCACAATCATAAGGATTTCGCGTGTAGAGATAGATCGTACATACGTTGTTATCCTTAAGACATGTCATTAATGCTTCGAACTGATTAGGAATAATAATTCCCATATTATTGAGGCATTAATGAAGAAAATGACAAAAAACAGTTGGGCGTACAATGATTAAAATACTTTCACCAAAGATATAAGTTCTACTCGGCTAAAGTATTTTAAGGTGGTATTGTTATATGTATAATCTATCAAATGTACATGTCATTGACAAATAAGACAAACTTCTAGGAAGATTGTTAGATAAGCATCCAGACTAGCATCCGAATAAGCACCGATGGTGACATCGCCCAGCCATGAGAAACCGAGTAAAGCTAAATAGTAATATTCAACCTATTCAGATTTACTCGGGATGACATATGAAGCCTGAGTAATTGAGTTATCAGCGCAAGGCATGCAATGTCACAAATTATTTTGGACACGCAACCATGAGTAATTTTTTTTGAAAGGAAACAAATATATTCCCCTCGAAAAATACGTGATCCACATAAGTAGATGAGCTCAAGTAGGAAACAAATCTCGCTCCGCAATCTTCATCTTACACACAAAGGAATGAAACCCTAGCAAGATATGTATAAATAGATCCATAAACCAAATTGAAAAACAAAAAAATAGGTACCACTGTAAAAGAGAGGCGAGAGAGATCAAGAGGTGTAATTTGCTATTCATTATTGGATTTGGCTTGGTTGTGCATATAACCACCCGCGGATGTTTCTCTGGTCACCAGAGTTTTACCATGTATACTTATGTCACTATCATATCATGTTGCATTGTCTTTCCTTTTCTCTTTTTGCAGATTGAAATCAAATCACCTGTTGTTGACTATCTTGACCATCGAGAAACAGACGTCGACACCACTGAATAAAGACTAAAATTATACCACAAATTTGTATGCACGCTTAGTTTTAATGAAAAGCACAAACACAAGATACTCTAGCTTCAAAGACATATTCGTCAAATACCATAGATATAATTTCCCTCAACTCTAGTTCTCATAGGATGTCACTCATTAACTTCATACATAACCTAGGCAAATACACTCATAAGCATGTGTGAATGAAGTTATGCACAAGAAAATTCAAATTATAATTGCATATGACGTTCTCTCCAAAATACAATTTTCTTCCTTGCAGCCACCATACAATTAGTTTTTAATGCTTAAAATAGCTAACAATTGTTTGTATTGTTGTATATTTCATAGGTTTTGATACTTAATAGATTATATTTTTAATAGTTGAATGGTAAAGTATCGTCTTCCTGATAGATGTTTTCTACAATGCTTGGTGCTGTTTAGCTTTTTTGAACCTCAACCGGTTCTATTATGATTTTATGTTCTTCTTAACAGTTATAGATCTTGAAAGTTCATGCAATTTGGAATCAATAATTTTTTAATTTGGGTTTCATTTAACAGAGTTATGCCAATTTCAATATTATTGTTTTGGTTTGTATTTTTTCTCTAGGGTTTCACCTTTGATTTGCATTTTCGAGTATCATTCGATTAGTTTCAAAATTTTTGTCCTCCATAAAATTGTAGAACGTGAATGAATACTAGAATCAAGAATTTCGTGATTTGAGGTTTTCTCCAAAGAGTTACGTTAGTTTCTATATTGTTATTCCGGTTTGTGTTTTTTCTCTTGGGTTTCGCCATTGTTTCACATTTTCATGCATATTCTGTTTGGTTTATGAGTTTATGTCCTTCATGGAAGTTGTAGATCATAAAATTATATGCAAATAGAAATTAAGAATTTTGTAATTGGGGGTTTTGTGATAGAGTTACATCAATTTCAATATTGTAGTTATGATCTAGGATTTTTATGCATTATTGAATTTTTTTTATTTATTTTGAGGTTTTTGGCTTGGGATTGTGTGTGCTGCTATTGCTGGTTGTCCTCACTCAGGTTAGTGAATTTTTTGGTGTTTTTTTTTATCTTTATTTCATCTCTTTATTCTCTTCTGCTAGTCTTTTGTTGTTGTTGCTTCTTTGGTCTGTCATGGTTTCTCCTCCCATTCATGGCATCGCGGAGGATCCCATGTCTTTTGAGGCTTCCTTGTTTTCCACTCCACAGTCAAGTTTAACTACTACTCCTACTTGTTATGAGGGGACGATTTCTTTTGATAGTAAGATGTGCAGTTTGGGTAATGTGTTGACAACTATATCTTCTTTGGGTGATCAACCGGTTATTGTTGGAGGTTCGACTTAGTTACCTGTTATGAATTCTAACCCCTTGCCTATGGGTGGCAACTCGTATGCGGATCTTTTGAAGACTCCCCAAGCTTCTGTTCAGTCATTCCCTTTGACTTCTATGCCTTTAAAAAAGGAAGGATTTGTGTCTATTTGGGTTGATCCAGTTACTTATCAATCTAGACTTAAGTTATACAAAAATTCTCTTCTAGGCAATGTTCTTTCTATTGGGGAGTGTCCTTGGAAGCTTGTTGAGCTTAAGCCTAAGCTTGGTAAGCATCAAATGATTTTAGAGGATTGGAGACTTATATCTTTAGGGAAATACTATTTCCAAATCATTTTGAAGTCTCTTGGGACAAGAACAAGGTTTGGGGTTTGGGTTTGATTAATTTGAAGCTAGGAGTTCTTCGTCTTCAGCCTTGGGTTTTGAATTTAATCCTTCTTTACAAAAGTTCACTAACGCACAGGTCTGGGTTAGGTTCTATGATTTGTCTTTGGAATATTAGCACCTGAAAATTATTTTTGATTTGGCCAGAGGTATTGGGGTCCTGTTAAGATTGGATAAGGCTACTATTGATGGTGGTTTTAGGAATTATGCCAGGGTTTTAGTGGATGTTGACATGTCCCATTTGCTTCCTTCCTCGGTTCTTTTAGAGAGGGATGAGTTTCTTAGCTCTTTCATTTCAGTGGAGTATGAAAACTTACCATCATTTTGCTCCATCTGTTCCTCCATTGGCCATTTGCCCGGTTCTTGTCGTTAGAACAAATCAAAGGTTCCTGCTTCTAGTGCTGGAAAGTCATCTCAGTCAATGGTCGAGGTTTTTATTAAGGATACAACTTTTCTGCCAGTTCGCTCTTGGTCCTTTAAGATGGTTTATTGTCCTATGATAAGACGGTTCAGGTGGTCCAGGTGGTCCAGGTCTTCAATGCTTTTGCTACTATTTATCTATTTAAGGCCTATAGATTCTTTGGTGGTTCATCAGTCAGTTTCTTCCGATCATTCTTTTGTTCAGTTCTCGAATTCTAGTTTAACAATTTTTTTTAACGATATTCATTCAGAGCCTTCATCCATTGTTGTGGGTTCGATCCCAATTCCTTTATCAGTCGCTCATAATCTTTAGCAGGTTTGTAGCCTTTTTCCTAGTAGGACTCATCAATCTTCCTCTGTTGTTGTTTCTTTAGGCCCTCCGGTTATGGACACTATTTCTTTGGGTGTTCCTAGTTAGTCTTAAGGTGTTAGATTTTCGACTGCTTCTTCTGGTCCGACCATTCAAGATGATCAACTTTTGTCCGATTCTAAGGCTGAGCTTCACTTTATTCCTGATTCTTCTTGGGCTAAACAGGTGGAATCTGAGGATTTGAATTCTGATGGTCTGAATCAGAGAACTAAGACGATCAAACATAGGTTAGAGTCATATAAGTTTGAGTTTCGGACTCCTTCTAGCAGTTCCCATGATTAGTATCCTTAATTGGAACTGCCGTGGTATTAGGAACAACTCTTTGAAACGTGTGCTCAAAGATTTATGTTGTTCCCATCGGCCTTCCTTGGTTTACATTTCGGAGCCTATAGTGGCTTTTGATTCGATTTCTTTCAGGTTTTGGAATTCTCTTGATCTTCGTTTGGTGGGTATGATTGATAGGTGGATTGATTCCGTCTATTTGGGTATTTTCTTGTGACTCTATTTCAGATACTTAATTAGTTTTGTGTCATGAGCAACATTTGACCGTGTTCATTTCTATCGGGTCTATGATGCATTGGTACACTTTCATTTTTCCTAGTACATTTGCCTCGGTTCATCTTGTGCTTTGGCGTTCTTTTCGGGAGATGACTGGTTCTTTTTCTTCCTCTTGGTTGGTGGTTGGTGATTTCAATGCAGTTTTTAGTGCTCATAAGTGTTTGGGTTCTTGATATCTTGCCAGGGGTTCTTGTGAAGTTTTTAAGTTGATGATTGAGGATTGCAATCTGATTGGTATTCGATCTCAGAGTGCTCATTTTACTTGGGTTAAGGGGTCATTCTAGTCGCACTAGAGTTGAGCGGAGGTTGGACAGAACTTTAGTTTTTGAGGTTAACACTACCTGTTGGAGTTATATATCTTGTGTGGCTCTCCCCTATCGGTTTTTTGATCACTGCTCGTTTTGGATTCGGTTAGCTGAGTCTCAGGTATCTACTTCTAGACCGTTTCATTTTCTAAGTATATGGGTGGATTATCCTGAATTCATGAATTTGGTTCGCAGGGTATGGAGCATTCCTTGTATTGGTCGACCTCTTCAGGTAGTTATTCAAAAGCTTAAGAATCTAAAAAAGGCTCTCAAGTCTTGGAATTGGGAGGTTTCAGTGATCTCAATTCTAACATGTCTAGGAAGTCTGCTTCGCTTCGCTTCATTCAAAGCCAAATGTCTGATTTGGGTTTTTCTGAGCGTTTTTTTTACTGAGTCGCACATTCATCTTGATCTTGACATGCTTTTATGTAGGCAGGAGTGCTTTTTTTATGATTGATCCAGAGTGAAATGGTTACAGGATGGAGATCATAATTCTTTCGTTTTTCATTCTTCGGCCAAGTGTAGGCAATGTTGGAGTGTTTTGTACTCACTTTTGATTGATAGGGTTATTTCGGTTTATCAGACTGTTATCATAGATCACATTGTTAGGTTTTATATAGATTTAGTCTCTTCTGATTAGGCTCAGATTGATGTGGATCGCTCACACTGTTCCCTCTTTAGTTTCCCAATAGGAGAACTCCCTTCTAGTTGCTATTCCCTCTGTTGATGTTATCCATGATGCGATGTTTACCATGGATTCTCTTTCAACCCCTGGACCTGATGGTTTTTCTAGTTGTTTCTTTCAATATAGTTGTGAAATTGTGGGTAGAGATATGATTCTTGCGGTTCAAGATTTCTTCCATTCTGGAGTGGTTTCCCTGGGTTTGAATTCTAATTTTATCATTCTTCTTCCGAAGATGAGGGATTCAATAATGGTAGATCAGTTTCATCCTATTGTGCTTGGTAATTTTCTTTTCAAGATTTCTTCCAAAATCTTAGCTAACAGGTTAGCTCAGGTTGCTGATAGGATCGTCTCTCCGTAACAATAGGGTTTCATCAGGGATCGGTACATTGAGGATTGTATTGCCCTCGCTTTTGATTGTGTTAATGTGCTTCATAAGAAATGTTATGGGGGTAATATGGCTATGAAAATAGATATCCGTAAGGCTTTTGATACTCTTGATTGGAAGTTCCTTTGTCGAGTTCTGAGGGGTTTTGGCTTTTCTCAAACCATCAAGGATTATATTATTAGCATTTTGGGCTCTTAGAGGCTGTCTGTTTTGATTAATGGATCTTTGACTGGTTATTTTAGTTACCCGAGAGAGGTTAGACAGGGGGATCCTCTCTCTTCTCTTCCTTTTGGTATCTCAGTAGGTTACTTTCAAGGATGGTGGCATCGAATCAGCTTTTGCCTATCTCTTCTCTAAGGGATTTTTTATTCTCCCACTCATTTGCTGTATGCCGATGATGTTTTAGTCTTTTGTAAAGGCACAGTAAAAAACCTGAGTAGTGTTATGCTTGCTTTCAGAGTTTATGGCAGCATTTCGGGGTCAACTTGTTAACTATAGTAAGGCCTCCATCTTTTTTGGGTCTTTGATTTCTCTAACTTGGATTAGTTCTCTTCAGTCCTTAGTTGGGATACAGATTGGTCGGGTTCCATTTTCTTACCTAGAGGTTCCTCTTTTCTAGGGTAAGCCTAGAAAAGCTATTTGATTCCCATTGCAAATAAGATTTTGTCTAAATTTACCAAGTGGAAAGGTAAGTCCTTTTCTTTGGCTGGTCGGGCTACTTTGATTCGCTCGATGATTACTGGCCCTTTTGTTCACTCTTTTATGGTTACTAAGAAGACTAGAAATTTCTTATGGATTAGTTCTTGTAAGGAGTCCAAGTTAGTCCGTGTTGCCTAGAATTGTTGGTGTAGTCCTTATGCTCTTAGTGGACTTGGTTTGAAAGATCTTGGCCCCTATTACTTTGGAAGCTTACTTGAAAGTTTATAACTTTGAACGATTTTGCTTTTACTTTTTTACACGAGAGGTATATTAGATAGTTTATAGAAACCTCAAAGAGGTTACATCACCTCTTCGATCTGGTCTTTTTTTAGGACTAACTATGTTGAGCTTATTATGGATGGTAACTGGGTAATCGGGAAAGACTCCAAGAGGGATTTTTGGCGTGATAATTAGCTTGTGGTGCCCAATTTGGATCAACTAGGGATTCCTGATTTCCTGGCCACATATCTTCTGGCTAGGGTTTCTGACTTCATTCGGGATGGTAGATGGATTTTTGATGATCGCTTTCGAGCTCGGTTCTCGGATCTCTGCTTTCTGATTGATAAGATAACAATTTCTTTGGTGACAAATTATTTGGTGTGGCCTCACTCTAGGGAGGGTATTGTTTCTTTTAAGGCGGCTTACTCTAGGATGTTTCATGACATCCTTTAGGTCCTATGGTGGAAGGACGTCTGGTCTCGCTATATCCTTCCCTCCCATTCAGTTTTGATTTGGTGGCTTTTGCTTGATAGGCTCCCCACCGATGATTGTTTGTGCATGTCATGTTTTCATTTAGCTTTTAGGTGTAGTGTTTGTGGAGCTAGTTCAGAATCTGTGGATCTAGTTCAGAATCTGTGGATCATCTTTTTCTAAAGTACCCTCTTGCAGTAGCTCTTTAGGAGCCAATTTTCTTCATATTTTAGAGACGTGTCTCCGTTGACATATGGGGCTCATTTTCAAGCAAACAATGTCTGTTTTTTTCAGTGCTGAGATTAGAATTTTATGGAGAGCTGATATTTATACGGTGGTTTGGAGTGTGTGGTATTCCTATAACCAGTGGACTTTTATAGGAAAATCTGTTGATTTTAGGGTTGCTTTACCTCTAGTGTTGCACTCTGTTTATGATGCGAACTGTTTAGGGATCAACTGTATGCGCAATTGTGTTGATGATCTGTTGATTCTTCACCAATTCTGTCTCTGTGGTCGTCCTGGATACTTCCTAGGGGTTTTCAGCATATGATGGCTTGTGATGCTTTTTCCCCTTAGGTCAACCCAATTTCATAAAAAAAAAATTATAATTGCATATGACTATATCTTTGAAAGAATGCTTGATTTGTATGTACAAGATCTCATGAAAAGAATCAAACATTATGAATAAGATAAACATATGATTCACTTCTACTTTCATAGCAAGGATAACCAGCAAATCAGTTAGACTTTGATTAAGGTTGTAATAGGGCCGTTGGGTAAAGGTTAAGAAAGAAAGGGAAAAAAGGAGTTCAAAAACTTAGGACATACCATGAGAGCCTTCAATTACCTTATTTCTTCACACAAATCTCTTTGGTCTTTATTGTAATTGGAATGATGCCACTCAAAACTTGTCCAAGTCTTCGAAATTCACCATCCACTTTCTTGTCAAACTTCTTTTAAGTAGATACAAACTTTGAAGTTATTAAATTCATTGCATTCATAGACAATCTATTCTCTAATTTTCTCAACACACCATTTATTTTGGTGGCATCTTTTTTTTTTCTTTTCTTTTTTTTTGAATTGAATAATTGAGAGTCAGAGAATTACATAAAAAAATAAACAACTTGCAGCCCTACATTTTTGGATTGAATGCATCTCTTTCCTTCATCAACCTCTGATCAAATATACATAAAATTTACGTGTAGAAAATTAACACTTTTCGTTCAGAAAAAAAAATTCAAAATTCTAATTAGAAAAGTGAGAAAACAGACATCAAAAACAATGTACTTGCAGTATTTTAAAAACAGGACAACACCCTTGACCTTTTGTCGAAGAAATAATCATAACTTTTAAACCAATGCCCAGAATTTTACGCTTTTTATACCTTAGAATTCGTATCGAAAGAAGAAGAAGAATAAAAAGTAGATAGAAAAATTTATTTCCTCACCAATCAATACAGTTTTAATGAAACTTTTTCCTCAAAAGTTTTGAAAACAGGATACATTTTTTTTTTTACATATTGATTTTTTTTCTTACATTTAAAAAGTGTAAGTTCCTCGGTTTTTGATTGGCTCATTTCGTTGAAAACCACATTTGGGGATTAATGTGTAAGGGTAGTTTAGGCCATCATTGCTCGAGACCCAGCTCAAGCTTCAAAAGGTAAATCACTTGGTTAACCTTTTCTGAAGAGTTTTTAGTGCACACACACACACTCTCATGCATGTCTTTGATCATCTTGCCAATAAGGATTGTATCAAAAAAGCCAATAAGGATTGGATTTCGGCTGTGATTTCAAAGAGAGAGAGGAGGAGAAAGTAAACAAGACACGAGTTTTTTACGTGGTAAAACTCCGATGACCGGAGAAACGTCCACGGATGGTTGAATAATCAACCGAGCCAAAATCCACTATGAATTTAGAATGTTACAAGCTCTCGATCTCTCTTTCTTCTCTCTGTATTTTTCCATTGATTGCTATGTCTCCTCTTTTTGGCGAGATTATGGGTCTATTTATATAGTTATAGAGCCCTAATCTGCCTTGTACAAGTAATAGATCTTTGTATTTAATTACAATTATTTACTTGTTTGAAGCTGATTGTCTTCTTTCCTGTTTCGGAGTCTTGTATTGAAATCGAATGGAATTCTAGTAATGCAGTCCAATTTGGACTTGTTTCCTTATAAGAGTGTAGTCTTTTTAAAGAAATAGAGTTAATTACCTGATTAGGAACCCTTCCAGCTCAGTATTCTGTTCTCTTTGAGATTCTTTTCTGATGGCTATCTTTGTGTATTTAATGACCTAATCCGTGTGAACTAAGCACTAGGCTTTTTATTCGGTTTTCTTCATATTTATCCCAAGCAAGTGTAATACCCGCTGGTCCCAAGTAACATCATTTGATCCTGAGTATAAGCATCATTTAACCAGTCCCGAGTGTCGTTAGCTGATCCCGAGTAATATATGATGTCGATTGACCCTGAGTAGGTTTTGTTCAATATCTACTTACTCGGGTTCTCTTCTTCGATGATATTTTGTAGGATATTTTCTGAATGCCTATTCGGATGTCCACCTGGCAATTTATCCTCTTTGTTGATGATGTGTAAGTATGATAAAATTCACATATGACAATACCCCCTTAAAATATTTTTGTTGGACAAGGTTTCTTCGGGCAAAAGTATTTTAATTAGTTTTCAGTATCTTTTCAATACACGAGTAAATATCTTATCATAATGATATGTCTTAATGAAGACCCTGCAAATTCGATTTGTTTCTTTACGCGAGATTTTTAATGATGGCAACGTTTTAGAATTCTGACGATGAAAACTAGTTCTTCTTCCAACACGCTTCTCATGCCTCTTCATTTTTCGATATCATTTATGAGAAATGACTCACGCGCTTCCCCGTGTGCCGCCTACATCATAAATCCTTATCATTGTTTTTTCCCGCCTTGAGATCTAGGGTTTCGTGCTTTTATTTCTTTAAATTTTTCACTGAGACAGAGTTGGTTCATTCTTAGAGATTTCTCAGCATATTTTTTTTAAACCCATATTTCTTGAAGCAGAAGGTCGTGACTTTCCATTGAAGATCTTGCATCAGACTTTATTCAAGGTTAATTTTAATGGAGCCATCTTCCCATCATCGTCTTTTTAATATCGCTCTTGATGCATTCGAATATGGGGATTTCCAGTTGGTTTCTTGCATTAGAAGATTACTGGGGGAAATCCCTACTTATGAACCTCCATTTTTAGAAGTTGATGTTTCTGGGCTTCACCCTGACATCACTTTTAGCCCTGTATCGAGTTCTTCATCTAGTTCTGATTCTGATATTTCTGATCACAGGATACCTCTTCGAAGGATGGGAAAACATCAAAGTAGAAGTGAAGTCCGTAAGCACAACTGGAGCGATATTCTGATCAGGGAGCAGACTGTCAACGAGAACGACATTGAAGAGGAGTCCAAAATCTCTCGCCTTTCTTTCTCTGCTACTTGCCCGAGTGGATTTGATATCGAGCCGAACGTAGTTGGGGCAGATGAAATAGGAAAGTATCGTTTCCGATTCAATTTACCCAACTCGGTCACTCTGATTCCAGCGGGTGATAAAGCTGCGTGGAATCCTCCCCCGGGTATGGTGGCCATCTACAGATTCATGCTCTACTGCGGCGTCACTCTACCCTTCCAACCATTCATTGCCTGGTCTTTTTGCTAAAGCAGGGATTGCTCCGGCTCAGCTGGCCCCGAAACGCTACAAAATTTTGATGTGCATGTGGAACATGTACATCCGGATGAACTTATCACTGCTATCCTTGAATGAAATCAGGCACTTCTTTACATTGAGGCAATCGGGCAAGTCGGGGACTTACTTCCTTATGTCTAATTCGCTGGATTGCTGGGTCCTTAAGGGGACCAAAGCGAGTCGGGAAGCTGATATCTTCGATGACCCTAAAAAGAGGGGTTTTATATGGAGATTTCCTACGTCCAACAAGTTCTGGAAGAACAATTGATTTTTCTCTGGAGGGAGTCTCGGGCTTGAGGTTACTGTTTCAGCTGGAGGTACGGTGTTGAAGGTCCCCCGTTTCATCTGTTCCCCAGCGATTTGGAACAAGAAGAAAATCGAGTACAGCGATGCATAGCTGACCAGACTTGTTCGGGCAGCGGTTCACGCTTTAGAGAAGAGGAGCAAGACTTAAATCTTTGTTGATTGAGTTCGGTTTCTTCGAAAATATTTGGGGCTACCGCAGGCGATGTAAGCGATTTTTGTAACCTTTTCCTTTCATTGTTATATATTTTTTGCTTTGCATTCTGACGCGGTTTCTTTTCTCTTCTAAGTGTATGATACGGACGTCGTCTGTGATCTTCAGGCTCGCCAAGTGAAGTCAATTATTCAGGCTAGTCGGAAAGAAACATCTTGTCAAGGCAATGAAGGCATCGCCCTGCCTGAGCCTGACTAGGAGACTGATGTGGTGGAAGACCAAATCCCTGAAGATGTCCCTGAAGACGTTTTTCAATCGACAGCTGGGGAAACTAGTTGTCTAAGTGGCCCGACCGATAAACAGCTGCCTGGCGATGGGCCAGGGCAGAGTGAAGGTCTTAGTGAAGAGCCTGTCGAGCGGACTGATGCCGATGATTGAGGTAATACCTCTACGGGACAGGTACCTATAGGTTCTGAATTTTTTGGAGCCTTCCGGAAGGATACTTAGGAGGATCTCGCAGTTGATCTCAGTTTCCACCGCTCTCGGGGTGAGAAACTGAAGGCAATCAACTCTCTAACTCATCCTCCCAAGGTTCCTCAGGTGGTCTCTTTCATCGACTCCAATGATGAAGATATTGTGGCTGAGACTTACCCGAGTACTGATGTTGAAGCATCGGCGGATGCAGAGGCTTCGGAGAAGAACAGGGGTTCCCCTCCCCCTGAGGTTAAAGATCTAGGGCTAAACCCTCAGGGCTTCCTTCACATCCTTCTCCCTAGGATATGATACAGGAGATGTCATCTGGTCGGGCTTTTATCTGGGATGACTGCTGGAGCTGTTTTCGGGATGGCTTCCTTGCTGAACGTCTTCAAAACGTTTTTAATGGTGCATCTTATGTAAGTTTCTTTAACTTCCTTCAGTTTCTTTGTTTGTTTGGCAGATTTTAAATCAAACTCCTTTGTAGATGGTGGTCAAGTTCGCTGAGCTGGTTCAGACGCAGCAATATCAAGCAGATAGAATAAGACGTCTTAAAGCTCAGCTGAAGGAAAGTGAGGACCAACGTGCTCGGGTCGAAACGGCTTATTAACAAGAGGTTGGTTCTGCCCTAGTTTTTGTCAACCACTGTCTAGCAAAGCAGATAGAGGCCTAGGAAATGGGTTCTTCGGCAGAAGAGAAAGCAGTATCACTTCAGAACTTATTGTCTTCTGCCCAGGAACCAATGCTTAAGGCCGAGCAAGAAGTGAAGCAGTCTAAGTCGGCGTATGAGCAGAAAATTGAAGATCTGCAGTGCCAAGCTTTGACAGTCGAATCCTTATCTCGAGAGGCCAGGCTGGAATATGAAGTACAGGGTATGGATTGTTTCAAAAGATCCCGTGCCTACGATACTCTTCTCCTTTGAGAGTTTCAACAAATGTTGCTTTCTACTGGCGAATTCTTTAAAGTCATGAATCGGGCAACTGAGAAGGCCCGAACCAATTGGGAGCTTTCAATCAAACATCATGTGGATCGGTCCTTAGAGTCTCTTCAAACTCAGATGAAGGAATAGAGAGCTTACTGCCGTAGCCGAGGCAAAGAGCCCCATCCTATGCATTTAGAGATTCCATCCGAACAATCCCTCTCGACCTTTTATGCCATCCAAGAGTCGGTCGTGGATGGTGTGGAGCCTGATGTCGGGCCGATTCCAGGAGAGGATTACAACCAATGGATGAATGACTCAGTTGACACAATTGCTTGGCCTTCTAACGAAAGTCTGCTCCGCGAGTTTGAGATAGTGCCTGGCCTTAGTGGTGGCAAGGGCTCAAAATCCTCACAACCTTGATTTTTTGTAGGATTGTAAAAAATTATTTGTAATTCTTTGTAGATTTGTAGAAATTTGTAATTCTTTGTAAAGAATTCTTTGGAGAGATTTATTAAAATCCCAGGTTTATCTTTTCTGAGATGAATGGTCTTGATCTGTTTTCATTGCCAAAGAAATTTCTTGAATGTTGCTGAGTATGTTATTCAACTCTAATGTTCGGGAAACTTGACCGAGTATCTTATTAAACCGGTTGTTTTCCGAATAGCTTTGACCGTCAAGTATCTTATTAAACTGGCTCTTACGATTTTTATGCCAAGTATATTTTTAAACAGGCTTTTTCTGGTGTTCGGGTAACTTGACCGAGTATCTTATTAAACCGGTTGTCACCCGAATAATGCCAAGTATTTTATTAAACTGGCTAACTCTGATGTTCAGGTAACTTTACCGAGTATCTTATTAAACCGGTTGTCACCCAAATAATTTTAATGCCAAGTATCTTATTAAACCGGCTCTTGTAATCTTTATGCCAAGTATCTTATTAAACTGGCTAGTATTATTAGCCGTGTCATCTTAAAACAAACAAGTGTGTTTATACTTGTGTTTCATACACAGTTGCTACCCGAACATTACATCATGGCTCACCAGAGTCCTTACGCATTACTAAGGATGTCTCCCCAGTCTTTATGTGCAAGGGTTAGCCGAATCGTTAAGCTTTTTGAATTGCTTAACATAGCTACGCATTTCACCTGAATTTTTCCCGATAGCGTCCCGAGCTGGTGCATCGGGTTTGCCATTTTACGAAGGTCATTTGACCTTTCTCGGCTAGCATGCTCTTTCGAGCTTCTCCTCCCATTCGAGATTTAATAGTCTCGAGTATTCTATTTGCATGTTCTTATTATCATGCTTGTCTTCCATATGTTTTTATTATCATATGCTTTCTTTTGGAAATCCCGACTTTGATTTTTTATTCATAACTGCATAATCAGTAAAGTTTCAAATTCCACAGCTAATATTTATCTTAAATTAAATTGTCCTAACTAGAAGAAAGAACAAAAAATAATTTTAAGGATAGAAAATCTTCAGATATTGGGCATTGCATGGTCGGGGTAAAACCTCTCCATTGGGTCGTGCAATCCAATATGCTCCATAGCCAGCTATTTCTTCGACTTTGTACTGGCCTTCCCATTTGCCAGCCAGGGAACCTGCAGCTTTATTTTTGTGTTCAATGACACCTTCCTAAGTACCAGGTCTCCTAGCTGAAATTTTCTGACCCGAACGTGAGAGTTGTAGTGGCGAGCTACTCTTTGCTGATATGCCATATTTTGTATTTGGGATTTCTCCCTTTTCTCTTCTAGCTCATCTAAACTTTGCAACAGCATATCATTATTCTAATCTTCATCATATAGCTTGACCCGGGGTGACGTATATGACGTTTCTATAGGGATAACAGCTTCTGTTCCAAATGCTAAAGTGAATGGAGTCTCTCCTATTGAAGTTCTCGCTATTGTCCGATACGCCCAAAATACTTCGGGAAGCTTTTCAACCCAGCTTTCTTTCTTGGCATCTAGCTTTGCTTTGATTGTGTGCTTGATGATTTTTTTCACTGCTTCCACCTGTCCATTTAGGTGTTGCATAGTAATTGGCAATCCGGTACTCTTTGCACAGCTGTCTGAATTTCAACTGAGTGCCATTGTCAGTGATTATAGTGTTTGGGACTCCAAACCTATAAAGTATATTCTTTTTCATGAAATTTGTGGTGTTTGCTTCTGTAATATGCACTAATGCTTCAGCTTCTACCCATTTCGTGAAATAGTCAACAGCTACAATGCATACTTCGCTTCACCCACTGTCCCAGCTGGCATTGGGCCGATTATATCCAAACCCCACATGGAAAATGGCCATGAGGACGTGAGGTTTCTGAGGTGCTCAGGGGGTTGTCGGATGTCATTAGCAATCCTTTGGAAAGTGCAACTTTCTGAACACTTATGTGCATCTGAGAATAGAGTAGGCCAATAATAACCTTGTCTGAGTACCTTTTGTGCCAAACTTTTACCGCCAATGTGGTTTCCACAAAATTATCCATGGATTTTCTGTAATATCCGATATGCATCTTCTTCTGACACACATCTTTGGAGTGTTCGGGAATACCCCCTTCTGTATAGTTCTCTTCCAACCAATGTGTACCTGGCTGACCTATACCTGATACATTTTGCTTGTAAGGGATCTTCTTGTAGCATGCCTTCTTCTAGGAACCTTTTTAGCTGAGTCATCGAACCGTCTGGCAGTGTTCGGATCTCTGAAATTTCTAAGTTTCTTGGTTCAGTTGTGCTCAGTTTAAGGAGATGTGCAACCAGAATAGTCTTTGGCCTGATTGTGGTTGTTGCTGATGCTAGCTTGGACAATGCATATGCCTTTTCATTCACCTCCCTGGGGATCTGGGTAATCTTATATTCTTTAAATTTTTGGAGGAGCTGTTTCACAATGTCATGGTAGATTATCATGCCTTCATCCTTGGCTTGGTACTCGTCCAGGACTTGGTTGACAACTACCTATGAATCGCTAAATACTCGATCTCATCTGCCCCGAGAGCTATGCAGACTCTAAGTCTAGCTATTGTTGGTTGCTTTGAAGTCAAACCTCATGGCACATTCAACATCGTCTCTTTCTAGAGTGCATACTACAATCCCCGCCCCGCTGCCATGAGTGTTTGAAGAGCCATCAACATACAGTTTTAATGTGAAACTTTTACCCAACATCTTTTTTGCTTCCAGGTTCAGTTCTGTGAACTCTGCTATAAAATTTGCCACTGCTTACCCTTTGAGAGATGTCATAGGGATATAATGGATATCGAATTCACTTAGCTCGATTGCCCATTTGGTTAATCTCTCTGAAATCTCTGGTTTCTATAAAATCTGCTTCAATGGGTAATCGGTGAGAATCTGGATTGTATGAGCCTGAAAGTATGACCTTAGCTTCCTTGCTGCTAAAACCAGTGCCAGGGCCATCTTTTCTGCATGTGAATATCTAGTCTCAGCTGGTAGATGTGCCTTGCTGGTGTAGTACACTGGCTTTTTTACTCCATCTTCTGTTCTGACTAGGACTAAGCTTGCTGCCAGTTCTGTATTTGATAAGTACAGTTGGAGTGTCTCCCCAATCTGAGGTTTTAAAAGAATTGGAGCCTGTCCTAAGTATTCTTTAATTTTTAAGAATGCATGCTCGCACTCTTCATTCCATTCAAGTCCTTTCCCTTTTCTAATTACTTTGAAAAAGGGTGTACATCTGTCTGTGGCTTTTGAGATGAATCTTCATAAGGAAGTCAAACATCCTGTTAGGTGCTGTACTTCTTTGAGTGTCCTCGGTGAAGTCATTTTCTACAGGGCCTGGATCTTCTCGGGGTTGACTTCGATTCCTCTTTGATTAACTTGAAAACTCAGGAATCTTTCTGAAGGAACCCTGAATAAACACTTGTTCAGATTTAGCTTCATTTGGTATCTCCTCAAGACATCAAATGTTTCCCGTAGGACTGAAATATGCTTGTCTGCCATGATGCTCTTGGTAAGCATGTCATCAATGTATACTTCCATGTTCCTTCCAATTTTCCATGCGAAGATTCTGCTGACCAACCTTTGATATGTTGCTCCTGCATTTTTTAATCCGAAGGGAATTACAGGGTAACAGTACAAACCCTGATCAGTTGTGAACGCTGTTTTTTCCTCATCAACCTTGTTCATCCGGATTTGGTTATATCCTGAATAGGCGTCCATGAAACTGAGCAGCTCATGGCCTAATGTAGCGTCCACCAACTGATCTATCCTCGGAAGTGGAAAACTATCTTTCGGGCATGCCTTGTTCAGATCTGTGAAATCTACGCACATCCTCCACTGTTCATTCTTCTTTTGGACGAGGACTACATTAGCCACCCATTGAGGGTAATTGACCTCTCTAATCGATCCTACGACGAGTAGTTTTTCTACTTCCTGTTTGATTGCCGACTTCTTTCGAGATTGAATGATCTTCTCTTTTGTATCACCGGTTTTGTATTCGGGTCAACTGTGAGATGGTGAGATATTATTCAGGCATCTATCCTGACCATGTCTTCATGACTCCAAGCGAACACATTCCTGTATTATTTAAGTAGATCAATGAGGCTTTGTTTGACTCTTCCTTTCAAGTTGGCCCCGATCCTGACCTTTTTGTCTAGTTCATCTTCTTTCAAGGTGATTTCTTCGACCAGTTCAGTTTTGGATTCATTCGGCTCTTCCTTTGGATCGAATTCGAATGATAGTGGCTTTTCGTTCTGACTCGGCTGTGTTATAGTGCAAACATGTTTATTCTTGTCCTTGTATACTGACAGGTTAGCTTTTCAGGCCATCTCTTTGGATCTCTTGACTACCCCGACCCCTGTTCGGTCAAGAATTTTATCATTAAGGCATAAGTAGCTGTTACGCCCTTAGTATTATTCAGGAATGGTCGTCCCAATAGTGCATTATATGGCCAATTGTCCAAGTCTACCACCACGAAGTTGAGCAATACAGTTCTCTGACAATGTGCCACTTCAATCTTCACAGTTAGCTTTACCGTCCCGAATGACCTGACCTCAACTCCCCCCGAATCCTCTGAGTGGGGTATGGAAGGGCATTTGGTCCTTTCGGTCTAACCTGAGTTGATCTTAGACAACTACATTGAGAATGTCTGTCGACCTTCCATTATCTATTAGGATTCTCCTGACTTTCCGGTGACCAATCCGGGCACTTATGACCAAGGCGTCATTTGGCCGATCATCGACGCCATGTGAGTCTGCTTCTGTGAATGTTATTGGGTCTCATCTTTCCTTTACCCTCTTCGGGTCTGCCTCGACCGAGTTTACATCGAAGTTGTTTCTTGCTTCTACTGGTTCTCTGATTTCATGGGTTCTCTCTCGGTTACTTCTTCCCGTTGATGGTCCTCCAAAGATCGTATGTATTACTTGATTGGTCTCTGGACTGACCCTTTGATTTTGACTAGAGCTGTGATCGGCCCTGATCTCTTTCTTTGCTTCTGATTTTTCATCCCTTTTCAAGATCACATCCTGTAGATGTCTTTCCCGAATGAGGGTTTTTAATCTGGCACCAAAAGATATAGGCAATACAACATACACAACAAGCAATCATGGCAAATACAGAGAGAAAAAGAGAGATCGAGAGCTTGTAAACATCATATTTTCATAGTGGATTTTGGCTTGGTTGATCCTTCAACCACCCGTGGATGTTTCTCCGGTCATCGGAGTTTTACCAAGTAAAATTTTTGTCTTCGTTACTCTCTCTGAATCTCTTTCTCTTTGAATTAATAGCAGAAATCCAATCCTTGTTGGCTTTTCTGACGTAATCCAGAAATCAACGTCAATAGGATTCATGATGATTCAAGTTCCAAAGAAGAAAAGGCAACTATTCAAGCAAGTTCAAGTCTTCAAAGGGAAAAGTGCTTCATGATTCTACAAACGTATATTAAGACCTTTCTTTTCTCTTTCAAGGCTTAGGTGCACAGACACACATATCATATATTTAAGTCCCTGTATCATTGCGCATCAATTGGTATAACACATTCACACACTTGATATTGAATGTTCATGCATTGGTATGAAAGTGACATGTTTTGGAAAATGCATGTATTGTAACTATGTCTATATAGTTTGCATTCTTGTGTGAAATGTGTTTGTATGTGTATATGTTTGTAAATCATGGATATTGAACTTGATTTTAGTCTTAAATCATTCTTGATTGAGTTCCGGTCATTTCAGTTACTTATACTAATGATTTCAAGTTCCGAGTCAAAAGTTATGATACTTTCCAGTCATGTTACGTACATTGTCTTCGTCTTCATATATCAAGTCAAATTCTAATTTTCTAGGTTGATTATATTTTATGTCCATGTCCATGTGAGAGTTATGGTTTGTAATCCATAAACGGATTCAAATTCAAAAATTGGAGGCCAAAGAACGGTCGAAGAACGCTAGAGGAGCGCAAGGGAGGAGCACCATGGCCGATGGCCATCACATGGTGCAAGCCCAAGATGGCGCATGGCCATCTCGGCCCCAAAGCCTTCCTACCCTGAGATACCCACGTGCCATCTCAGGGAAGAATTATAAAGGGTGTTTTTGTTCATTTCACATATATCTCTTCCCTCTCCTTTATATATTGCTTCCCTCTCTCACTTGAATCTAAGGAAGAAGAAAAATGTAGTGCAGATGTAAGTTCCACAGTTTTTGATTGGCTTATTTCGTTGACAACCACAATTGGGGATTAATGTGTAAGGTTATTTTAGGCCATCATTGCTCAAGACCTAGCTCAAGCTTCAGAAGGTAAATCACTTGCTTAACCTTTTCTGAATAGTTTTTAGTGCACACACACATTCTCATGCATGTCTTTGATCATCTTGCATGAATGCTTAAAGTGCCTTAATTGTGTGCCTCTTTGCCATAAATCTTGCTTGGGTGTTTGTTGCATTTAGTTTGCCCTTAGAAGAGTTTTTTCCCCTTGACCACGGCCGGGACCGCTCCCTGTGCAATGCCCCTGCCTTGGCCTACACAACGGTTGTTGACAGAGGATGCACGCTGTGGCTACAGCGGCCTGTGCACGTTGCATGCACAGCGATCTCCCAAGCAGAGTTTCCCAGTGATGCACTGATGGCTCTACCGCGGTCTGGACACTTGCCTAGGCCGCGGCACGCACAGCGGTCATGACGGGAATCAGTTGCCCCTTGTCCAAAACGATGTCGTTTCGTGTAGGGCACATTATATATATGTTCTCTTCTCTTCTCTTTAGTCTTGTGAGCCCAAGAAGCCATCTTTACTCACCATGCTTTTCCTTAAGAGATAATTTGACTCCAAGAGAGAGAGAGCTCCCAAGAATCCATTTTCACTCAACCAATCTTTAATCCATGAGCATCTAGCATCTTCCAAGCATGGTTTCTCTTGTTTGTCATTGACTAGGTAATCTCTACATGCCTTAGAATTTCTGGTTCCATTCTTATGACATGTATGCCTAGGTTTAGCAATTATTGTTCATTAAATGTATGTTATTGAGTTTAATTGCATTTATAACATACTTGGGTTGTTGATTGTTGGTTGAGATTTATATTTTGTGATAGCTAGGGTTTGTGATCATTTTGCCCTTCTAGCTAAATCTTTATGCTTTGCATTTAGATATTGTTTAGGACTCATTGATTGCATTTTGTGATTACATTATAGTCCTTGCCATGTTTTATGACAACATGTGTTGATTGGCTCTTTGTTTGATAACTAGGATATACTGTTGCATAATTATATCTAGTTAAGTCTTAATGAACATTCATTTAGACATTGATATCTAGGAATTGTACTTAGTGACATTCTTAAATTCCTAGATAAGCATTTAGTGTTGTCTATCATTACTTGCATGTTTGAATATTTTATCATATTCACTTAGGTTGTGTTTGACTCTTCATTGAGGTTAAGTCTTGTGACTAAGTGGCTAGGGCACAAGCAAATAGATCAAGAATCACTATTAAGGCCGTTGGGTAGAGTGAAAGGGTTAGTAACTGGAGGGTGTGATGGGAGGTCAACCTAGGTTATAAACTTTCATTCAATAGTGGATTTGAGGATCTAGTGTGGCGCACATATCAGCCCGTGGTTTTTCCCATTTGGAGGGTTTCCACGTAAATACTTTGTGTTGTTATTGATTTAAGCATAACTGATTTTATTGAATGCTTGTTTACTTGGGGTAATTTGTGTTAATGTTGATTAATCAAAAAATCGGTAATTGATTCGATTAAAACCTATTCACCCCCCCCCCCCCCCCCCCCTCTCTAGGTTATAAACACACATTTTTAGGGAACTTTCAATTGGTATCAGAGCTGGTGCCTAGATATACTTAGGTGATCCGTGCTCTCTGTGTGTCTTGCTTGTGCATTCTTGTTATTTGCATCTTGTGTGGTGCATTTCATTTGCATCTCATTTATTTAACCCAAACACTATGAGTGAGCTTGGGATGAGCAAAGAGGGAGCATCAAGTATAAGACCACCTTTGCTTAAAGGTGATAATTATGCCTCATGGAAAGGCAAGATGAAGTCTTATATTTGTCAAATAGATGACCGTGCATGGATGACGGTTGAAGATGGGTACATTCTTCCGAAGATGACCAATGATGATGGAGATGAAGTTCCAAAGCCTATGTCTCAATGGAGCACATAAGAATTTGAAGCTTCTAAGCGGAACAACAAGGCAATGCATGCCATCTTTTGTGCCATGGATGACAATCAATACTAGTTGGTTCAAAACACTAGGCATGCAAAAAAGGCTTGGGAGATTCTACAAACGGCTCATGAAGAAACCGAAGTGGTCAAGGATTCCAAGCTTCAAGTCCTTCAAATGCAATTTTAGACAATTTGGATGGAAGAGGACGAGTGTTTTAATGACTTCTAAGTGAAATTGATGGACATCGTAAATCAAAGCCATCAACTAGGTAACCTATATTCGGATAGAAGGATCAAGCAAAAGATCATAAGGTCACTCCCCAAGAGATTTGAGTCCAAGATGACGGCACTAGAAGAAAATAGCAACTTCAAGACTATGAAGCCGAGTGAAGTGATTGGAAGGCTTCTAGCCTATGAGTCTAGGTGGACTTCTACACCTATATCTCCCAAGAAGCAAAAAAGCATAGCTTTGAAAACATCCAAAGTTAAGATATAGGAGGATGACTCAAAAGAGGAGATGGCTCTTATGGTGAAGAAATTCAAGAGGTTTATGAAACTTCACAAGAATGACTCAAAGAAGAAGATTGAGCCAAGGCAAGAGAAGCCTACAAGAAAAGGCATTCAATGCTATGAATGTAGTGGGTTTGGTCATATAGCCACCGAGTGTACTAATTCAATGAAGAAAAAGAAAGGAAAAGTGGTGGATGCCTCATCAAGTGAGAGTGGAAGTGAAGAAGATTCCTCAAGTAATGAAGAGGTGATTCTTAACTACATGGCTTTTGGAGCCTCCTTTGTGGAAGATGTATAAAAAGGCAACAAAGCCTTAAGTAGTGACCTTGAAAATGGAATAAATAAAAAAGTACTTAAGAGAGTGATAAGTGAAGCTACTTCTGTTGATGATGCCATCATGGCAACAAGTGACACTAGTGATGACTCTAGTGATAAGAGTTTATCATTTCACTCTACAAATGGAAATGTAGAGGGTATGAACCTTGAAGGGTTCATTGAGTATTTTAAAAGCTCAAGGTTGAATATGAAGAAAGAGGTTCAAAAGCTAAAGGAAGAGAACCTCAAGCTATCAACCGAAGTGACTCACTTGAGTGAGAAAGTGAAGAATGGAAGAAAGGTGGAAGAAAGCTTGAAAGAGGAGCTTATAGAAGCTAGAGAGTTGATTGCTGAGATGACTTTGAGTACGGAGAAGCTTGACCATATGTTGGGAGTTGGAAAGAAGCCAAGTGACAAGAGAGGTCTAGAGTTTGAAGATGACAAGGAGACCTCAACTCCTAGCAAGACGGTATTTGTCAAGAGCATGGACTTCAAAGAATCTCTTACTCCACTTCATCCTAAGAAGAAAATTGAACTAGGGAAGTGTTCTAGAAATGTCCAAGTTAAGATGGCACCAAGAAGTCAAGCTCAAGCTCAACCAATGAGAGCACTTCAAGCAACTATCCCTCAAACTAAAAGCCATCAAGCCAAGAAGCATTTCCTACATGCTCAACAAAGGAAGCAATCTTCTCCAACTCAACAACAAGGGAGAAGAGAATCAATACCACACCAAAGGAAAACTCAAAGACATGGGAAAGCACTTTTGTCCTCACAAAGGAATGGTATGACCCCTCATTTTATTCCTTTATGTCATTTTTGTGGTGTTAATGGTCATATTAGACCAAATTACTTTAAGTACATTAACATGTGTAGAACTAAGAACATGATTGAAAGAAAAAGGGCTAGAGCCAATATGCATGTTCCTAGGAAAGCTAGTGTGAATGATCCTAGGAGTAATATGATGATCTTGACCACTAGGAATGCCAATGTGTCACCTAAGTGGATTAGAAAAGATGAACCCACATGCCATTGTGCTAAGGTTTCACCCATAGGCTCAACTAGGTCAAATGGACTTGGTAAGTCTATAGGGACTTATATCCCCTCTTGACTCTTTTTGATTGACCCCATATGGAAGAGTAAATTGGCAATGTATTGTGCTCATTGATAATATTTATGCTTCTTTATTAATTGCTTAAGATTATTGGTTGTACATTTTTTTAATAATAAGTGTGCAACTTTGCTTTACATGCAATCCATGTCTTATTTATGACCAAACATGCATTTTTGGAATAGGAGAATTGATTGGGAAGTACATTTTGAATGACCTAGAATTGATCTCCATGACATGTTGATTCTTTATATGATATGCTTTAAAGTAATATGCATGATGAAATTGTTGAATGCTCTAAAATGAATGCAAAAATGTGTGTGTGTAATCAATTTTGAGACTTCAATCAATAAGGATCTTGTATCCATTTCAAGGATTTTACAATCCAAAAGTCTCTCTCTCTCTCTTAACTTGTTGAACAAGGCTATTATCATACGGGCATTCCACCCGGAAAAATCAAAAAGGGCGTAATAGTCGCTCATGCCTTGTTTTTCTTGTAAAGTTTGATATAGTTGTTCTTAAAATGAATTTATTTTACAGTCTATATCTTGCTTACTCCATGACAAAGGGTGAAATTGGTTTGAATTCTCTTAGAAACCCTTGTCATTTTGCTTTGCCAAATACCATGTTTTGATCTTCAATACAACTTGTCTTGTATGCAAAGCATTCGTTCACACATTTTTTTTAAACTCCTTGATTCTCTCTTCTTAATTAAGTTGCACAAATTTGGTTATATGATTATGCATATGTCTTATGCCATAAGCTCTCCTTTCTAATACCTTCTTAAGGGGATACTCATTTGTCTATCTCATGACTAAAAGGGAGAGTAGTGTGGATTTAAGGGAAGTTGAGAGTTGCATATGAGGGGAGTTTGATTAAGGGTGAGTTAACCTATTTAGGGGGAGAATTTGCATTTGCATTGTTGATACATGTTGCTTGTTTCTATTGTATACAAATTGCTCTTGTTTTTATGTCTTTGATCACCTCACATACACTTGTCTTGGAAAGTGTAGTTATTTTGTTTTGTAGGGATGTTGATTCTACAAGAGATGGATGACTTGAAGATCTAGTTAATTAGACATCTCTTTATAATGTAGAAAAACTTTTTTGATCCCTGTTTTTTGTTTTGTTTATTGGTGAGGATGAATTGTGAGTGGTGGTTTTGTCACGAAATAGACAAAGAGGGAGATTGTAAGTTCCTCAGTTTTTGATTGGCTCATTTCGTTGACAACCACATTAGGGGATTAATGTGTAAGGGTAGTTTAGGCCATCATTGCTCAAGACCCAGCTCAAGCTTCAGAAGGTAAATCACTTGCTTAACCTTTTCTGAATAGTTTTTAGTGCACACACACACTCTCATGCATGTCTTTGATTATCTTGCATGAATGCTTAGAGTGCCTTAATTGTGTGCCTCTTTGTCATAAATATTGTTTGGGTGTTTGTTGCATTTAGTTTGCCCTTAGAAGAGTTTTTTCCCCTTGACCGCGGTCGGGACCGCTCCCTGTGCATTAACCCTGCCTCTGCCTGCACAGCGGTGTTTGACAGAGGATGCACGCTGTGGCTACCACGGCCTGTGCACGTTGCATGCACAACGATCTCACAAGCAGAGTTTCCCAGTGATGCACCTCTGGCTCTACCAGGCCTGGACATTGCCTGTACCTCGGTCCAGACAGTGGAGATTCCCAGGTGATGCATCGCTCGCGATACCGCGGTCTGGACACTTGCCTAGGCCACGGAACGCACAACGGTCATGACGGGAATCAGTTGCCCCTTGTCCAAAACGATGTCGTTTCGTGTAGGGCACATTATATTTATGTTCTTTTATCTTCTCTTTAGTCTTGTGAGTCCAAGAAGCCATCTTTACTCACCATCTTTTCCTTGAGAGAGAATTTGACTCCAAGAGAGAGAGAGTTCCCAAGAATCCATTTTCACTCAACCAATCTTCAATCCATGAGCATCTAGCATCTTCCAAGCATGGTTTCTCTTGTTTGTCATTGACTAGGTAATCTCTACATGCCTTAGAATTTCTTGTTCCATTCTTATGACATGTATGCCTAGGTTTAGCAATTATTGTTCATTAAATGTATGTTATTGAGTTTAACTGCATTTATAACATGCTTGGGTTGTTGATTGTTGGTTGAGATTTATATTTTGTGATAGCTAGGGTTTGTGACCATTTTTCCCTTCTAGCTAAATCTGTATGCTTTGCATTTAGATTTTGTTTAGGACTCATTGATTGCATTTTGTGATTACATTATAGTCCTTGCCATGTTTTATGACAACATGTGTTGATTGGCTCTTTGTTTGATAACTAGGATATATTGTTTCATAATTATATCTAGTTATGTCTTAATGAACATTCATTTAGACATTGATATCTAGGAATTGTTCTTAGTGACATTCTTAAATTCCTAAATAAGCATTTAGTGTTGCCTATCATTACTTGCATGTTTGAATATTTTATCATATTCACTTAGGTTGTGTTTGACTCTTCATTGAGGTTAAGTCTTGTGACTAAGTGGTTAGGGCACAAGCAAATAGATCAAGAATTACTATTCAGGCCGTTGGGTAGAGTGAAAAGGTTAGTAACTGGAGGGTGTGACGGGAGGTCAACCTAGGTTATAAACTTTCATTCAATAGTGGATTTGAGGATCTAGTGTGGCGCACATATCAGCCCGTGGTTTTTCCCATTTGGAGGGTTTCTACGTAAATACTTTGTGTTGTTATTGCTTTAAGCATAATGGATTTTATTGAATGCTTGTTTACTCGGGGTAATTTGTGTTAATGTTGATTAATCAAAAAATCGGTAATTGATTCGATTAAAACCTATTAACCCCCCCTCCCCCCCTCCCCCCTCCCCCCTCTCTAGGTTATAGACACGTTTTTAGGGAACTTTCAGCAGAAAATTTCTTTGTTTTTTCTCTCAATTTTGAATCACCATATCTCTCTCATTATTTATCCGATTTGAGTGATTCAAGTTGGAGAAGTTTCAAATTGAAGTCCTCTATCATCTCCAAGCAACCTTGAAGTCATTTGTTCAAGCTTTCTGGTGGAACGTACCATTTTCTTGACTGCACTCGAAATTGACTAGGTATTTTTTTTTATCTTTTGATTTCTTTGATTCTAATGTTCAAATATCTTGGATATTCTTCCTACTTGTGTGTATTTGACTTGAACATATGTTGATGAGTGATAGAGCTTCAATTAAAGGCTAGATTGAGTTTCAATTGAATTCTAACATGTTGAGTAAGGTTTTGTTTTTACCTACGTTTTCACATGTTTAAGATTGTATTGTGCTAGCTTTGAATCTAGGATTATTTGTCCTTTGATTGACTTTACTTTCATGATTAATAGTCTTGTCATGTGCTAGAAATCATTTGTTGAATAGATCTAGGATTAGCACATTTGATTTTATATTTAGAGTCTATTAGAGTTTAATTGACTATTTTCTGAATATATGCTCTGAATGATTGCTAGAGATTTGATTGATCATATCTTATGTTTCTAGCATTTTGTTTTAGTTCTAAAGTCTTGAATATGTGCTTCATAAACATGTTTATTTCAATCTTTAATAACATGAATAAAATCTAAGTTTAAAGTGTGTGTTTGGAAATTTGTAATGCACTATATTTTTATTCATATATAAGAACTAGACAATCTTGTTTTGTGAACTTTATTTCCTATGTCTCTTCATGGAGTGTACCTAATCCATACATTTCATATGCTCATGCATCATCTTGTGTGGTGTCATTTTGGTTTATAAACTAGAAAACATACTTTGTGTGCTTATTGATAATTAGAGTTTCTTTAGATTTTGTTGATCATCATTTTCTATATTGTGTGCTTATTTGCTTTTTGCATTCATGATCACTTAGATGCCTTGTGAAGAGGAAGTCTGTAGAATAGGTGTGAGGCCTATGATTTGTTGAACATTTGGAAGTCTTAGCTAGAATCGGGAGGACTCGGATAGATAAGCAAGTGGAAGTCTTGACAAGAGGTGGGAGACCTCAAAATGTTGAGCAAGGAAGTCTCAACACGAGGTGGGAGAGCTCGGAATGTTGAGCAAGACGGTGACATTTTCATGGGTAGGATAGGAGGGTAGTTTCTAAGTGAAGGGGTCACTTGGGAGATTGTACTTGTCTTATCTACTAGTGGATTTGGTTTGCCGGTGGTTGCTAACCTGTGAATGTTTCCTCTTCGAAGGTTTACCAATTTATCTTGTGTCAACTTTCTATATCTCTTTCTCTCTCATATATATATATATATATGTGTGTGTGTGTGTGTGTGTGTGTGTGTATGTTTGTGTGTGTGTGTGTGTGTGTGTGTAATTGATATTTTGTATATTGTCAAATTTGTAATTGACTTCCTTACACAATATTGTTAGATAACTTTATATCTTATGATAATCCATTCAAGTTGTGAAGTACCACATTGTAATACTCTAACTACAACTTATGGAATTTGGTTCTACACTGAATATATTTATTGATAAGATACATTGATTATTGCTGTATGTTTTGTAGACTAAAAGTGGTCATTTGAGCATACTTAAATATATTGTTTTCTCATATCAATCATGTTGAATGATAATTTGTATGCTCATCAAGGTTTTGTCACAAGTCTCGAAAGAATTTTTCAAAAGTGAGAGACAACCTATTCAACCCCCCCTCTAGGTTGTTAAGTATAACCTTGTAGGTATTTTTCAATCTGTCGGGGAGCATATTGACCTACAAATGACTCTTTATAGATAGACGGTGAAAAAACTACCCATATTTTTGGTATATGGATGAGCTGAATGAACCACATGAGGGTGTTTTTAGATTTGGGCGAGCCTTTGGGGCTTCAAGCACCCAATTCTCTGCTTTTTAGGATTCGAGCACACCCATTTTAGGGCAGCTAGCACTGCAGCTCTTTCAATGTCAGTTCCATCATCAACAACTTTTGAAGATTCACATCATATACACAAAAGAGGAAAAGTTTTAGGTAGACCATCCGTCTTTGGGCGAACACAAATATCATCCGTTGGGGAACAGGTTGTCCTAAAAAGAACTCTTTATAGAAAAATGGTGAAAATGTCAAACCCATTTCTATGGCCTAACGATGAGTTGGATGAACCATAAGAGGGTGTTTTGAATCTGAGGGATCCTTTGGGGATTAAAACACCAAACTCTCCATTTTTTGGGGATTTAAGCACTCCCACCTTTGGAGCAGCTAGCTTTGCAGCTTTTTCTATGTTAATTCCATTACCAATAGCCTTTGGGGATACACGTCTTATACACAAAAATGTAAAAGTTACCATCCATCTTTGGGAAAGCATCGACTTCATTCGTCGGGGAGTCGGTTGACCTAGAAAGGACTTTGTTGATAGATGGTGAAAAGGTTGAATCCATTTTTATTACCTGAGGATGAGCTGGATGAACCACATTTGCTTTTTGATCTGGGGGAGCCTTTGGGGCTTCAAGCACCCAACTCTTTACTTTTGGGGAAACAAGAACGCCTACTTCTATGGCAACTGGCTTTGTAGATCTTTCAATGCCAGTTTCATCACAAGCAGCCCGCACTGTAACTTTTTTAATGAAAGTTCCAACATCATCATCTTTTGGGGATACACATCATTAACATACAAAAAACATAAGTTACAGCTGAACCATCCGACTTCTGGCAAGCATCAACTTCGTCTACCAGGAAGCATGTTAACCTAGAAATGACTCTTTATAGACAGATGGTGAAAAGAATGAACCCATTTTTTATTGCATGAGGATGGACTAGATGAACAACAGAAGGGTGCTTTTGGATCTAGGGGGAGCCTTTGTGTCATCAATAGCCCAACTCTCTACTTTTGGGGAGTCGGGCACACCCACTTTTGGGGCAACTAGTTTTGTAGCTCTTTCAATGTCATTTCCATTACAAGTAGCTAGCTCTGCAGCTCTTTCAATGCCAGTTCCATCATCAATAGCTTTTAGGGATGCACGTCATATACATAAAAAAACAAAAATTATAGACAAACCATCCATGTTGAGGCAAGCACTAACTTTATCCATTAGGGACCAGGTTAACCTAGAAAAGACGTTTTACTGGTAAATGGTGAAGCAGTTGAACCCATTTTTGTTGCTTGAGGATGAGCTGGATGAACCATATGAGAGTGCTTTTGGATCTGTGAGAGCCTTTGGGACTTGAAGCACCCAATTCTCTATATTTGGGGATTTGAGCACATCCACTTTTAGGGCAGCTACCTTGGCAGCTCTTTCAATGCCAATTTCATCACAAACAACCAGCTCTACAACTCTTTCAATGCAAGTTCCATCAATAGCAGCTTTTGGGGATATAAGTCATATACACCAAAAAAGTAAAAGTTACAGGTGGACCATCCGTCTTCAGCCAAGCATAGACTTCATTCGTCAGGGAATGGGTTGACCTAGAAAGGACTCTTTATAGATAGACGATGAGCTAGATGAACCATGTGAGCTTTTGGATCTGGAGGAGCCTTAGGTCTTCAAGCACCTAACTCTATACTTTTTGGGATTTGATCACACCCACTTTTGCGGTAGCTAGCTCTACGGCTCGTTCAATGTCAAATCCATCACAGATAGCTACCTCTGTAGCTCTTTCAATGCCACTTCCATCATTAACATTATTATTGGTATAATTTGGAGAATGTGACACGTCAACAATAGACAGAAATCCTTTAGTGCCATATCACCAGAAGTCAACAAGACTAAACCCACCTAAGATGACCAAATATGACTTCACAACATCCGGTTGGGATTACTTGAATGAACAAGTAAAGATAATCCAATTAAGATAATTTGATCGACCCGATAAGGATGATCTGGTCAGGATTATCCAAATGATCGGGTCAAAGCCTGTGGTTGGTATCATACCACCGGTCGAGGAAAATAGAGTTTGGTCGAGATTATAGATGGTCAGTTGAGAAACACGTGGATAACATCGAATTCAATGCAATTATGACTTAAACACTCAGAAGAAGAGTCTGGCTTGAACAAGGCATCTAGAAACACACTTTAATAAGGAAATAAACTTCTTTATAGATATCAGAGTCCGGATTAGGCAAGAGACCTAAAACAATCGGAATATGATTGATGCGAAACAGGAAAGAAGAATAGAACGACTCTAATAAGATAGAGTTTTATTATAATACGACTTGTACATCAAGAATCAGGCTTTTATACATGTATAAATAGACCCTAAACCACCCATGTAGGGGTGAACACAGTAAATAGTTTACAAGAGTGCGAGAGAGATCGAGTGTGTAACAATTCAATTATAGTAAATTCTTCACGCCAATAACCGTGGACGTTTCCCTACCATAGAGTTTTACCACGTAAAATCTTGTGCTTTGTTTGCTTATTTGTTTTTCTCAATTCAGAATTTTATTATCATTCCGTATTCACATGTTTGACACGTGACCAATTAAACTTAATCTAAAATCACCGTCAACATGCATATTTTAGGGATACACGCCGTATACATAAAAAACTAAGGTTGCAAGAGGACCATCCGTCTTTAGGCAAGCACCGACTTCTTCTATTGGGGAGCAGGTCGACATTGGAAAGACTCTTTATAGACAGATAGTGAGAAGACTGAACTTATTTTTATGGCCTTTGGATGAGCAAGATAAACCGCAATAGGGTGATTTTGATTCCTAGGGGGAGCCTTTGGCTTCAACCACCCAACTCTCTTCTTTTATGGATTTGAGAACACCCATTTTTTAGGCAGCTAGCTCTACAACTCTTTCAATGCCAGTTCCATCACAAGTACTAGCTCTGTAGCTCTTTCAATGACAGTTCCATCATTAGTAGCTTTTAGGGATACACGTCACATAAAAAAAAAGCAAAAGTTATAGGTAGACCATCCGTCTTAAGGCAATCATCGACATCATTTGTTGGGGAGCAGGTTGACTTAGATATAACTCTTTTTATAGACAACAGGTGATAAGGGTAAACGCATTTTTATGGCCCCGGGATGAGCATAATTAACCACATGATGGTGCTTTCGGATCTGTGGGAGCTATTGAGAACTCAATGACTCAACTATCTGCTTTTAAGGATTCTAGCACACCTACTTTTAGGGCAGCTAGCTCTGCATCTCCTTCAATACTCATTTCATCATAAGTAGCTAGCTCTGTAGCTCTTTTAATGCTTGTTTTATTATAAGCAGCTTTTGGGGATACACGTCATACACATAAGAAAGAAAAAAGTTACAGGTGGACCATCCGTTTTTGGGGAAGTATTTATTTCGTCCGTCGAGGAGCAGATCGACCTAGAAATGACTCTTTATAGACATACAATGAAAATTCTGAACCCATTTTATGGCCTAAAGAAACACTGGATAAACCACAAGATGGTGTTTTTAGATATGTGGGATCCTTTGGGACTTTAAGCACCCAACTCTTTACTTTTAGGGATTCGATCACACCCACTATTGAAGCAGCAAGCTCTGTATCTTTTTCAATGTAAGTTCCATCACAAGCAGCTAGCTCAGCATCTATTTCAATGCCAGTTCCATTATCAACAACTTTTGGGGATACACATCATATACATAAAAAAGCAAAAGTTGCATATGGATTATCCGTCATGGGCAAGCATCGACTTCATTCATTGGGGAGTAGATTGACCAAGAAAGAACTCTTTATTGATAGATGGTGAAAAGGCTAAACCCAGTTTATGGCCTGAGGATGAGCTGGATGAACCATATGCGGGTGCTTTTGGATCTGGGGAGCCTTTAAGGCTTCAAACAGCTAACACTCTGCTTTTGGGGATTCAAGCACACCTACTTTTAGGGCAGCTAGCTCTACAACTCTTTCAATTCCTGTTCCATTACAAGCAACTAGCTTTACAGTTATTTCAATACTAGTTCTATCATCAATAGGTTTTTGGGATACACGTCATATACATAAAAAAACAAAAGTTACAGGTGGACCATCCGTTTAAGAGCAAGCATCGATGTCGTCTGTCGGGGATTAGGTTGACCTAAAAAGAACTATTTATGGACAAACGGTGAAAAGGGTAGGGGTGAATCCATTTTTTGTGGCATGAGGATGAGCTAGATGAACCACAAGAGGGTGCTTTTGGATTGGGTGTGGCATCAGGATTTAAACACTTCAACTTTTGGGGCAGCTAGCTCTGTATCTCTTTCAATGTCAGTTCTTTCACAAGTAGCTGGTGATGTAGGTCTCTAAATGTCAGTTCCATCATCAACAGCTTTTTAGGATACACCTTATATACGTAAAAAGGTAAAAGTTATAGATGGACCATTCATCTTTGAGCAAGCATCGACTTCATCTATCGGGGAGCAGGTTGACATAGATACGACTCATTATAGATAGAAAATGGAAAAAGGTGACCTCAAAGTGACTCTTTATAGACAGACGATGAAAAGGCTGAACCCGTTTTATGGCCTGAGGTTGAACTGGATCAATAACATGAGGGTTCTTTTGGATTTTGGGGAGCCTTTGGGGCTTCCACACCCAACTCTCTGCTTTTGGGGATTTGGGTGCACTTACTTTTGGTGGTTTTATTTCACCCACCTTGGAGGCACATTTGGAAATAGCGAAGAATAGTACAATAATAGCAGGAGACGACGTGTACATGACAGGATAGAGAAAAATGAAGTCGTAATGTTTCTCATATATATTTTGCATTTTACCAATGAATATATTCCTATTTTCATTTTAGGGCATTGTTTCAGGTTGTTACTATATTTGTATGTTCTAATTATATTATAGAACAAACTCAACGACGTGAAGAAAGAGTCTCAATAGATGGAAGATGAATCTGTTGGGTTTCAGGAGATGGAAGTCGACGATGCAGCTCTTAGAGAGATACAGAACAATGTTGAAAAGGAGATGGATCCTTGACACGGTATCTCCTTTGTCATGTTTTCTCCTTACCAAATCTTTTATTTTTTATTTAATTTTATTATATACAAGTACTTGATTTTTAATAATTTCTATATGCATTTGAGATTTTCTGTTATGTTTAGAACCGGATTTCACTGTAATGTTTTGTAATGATTCAACAATTTTCCTATGATATTGAGATTGATTTTGAGCACTAGATGTTAATTTAGTGGTATTTCAAAACAATATAATATATAAATTTTCTTGTTAATTATATTGTTAAATTATGTCTACTGTAAAAAAAATGCGTAGAGAACTCATACTTTCATATTGATTTTATATGTTATTTTGACAAAGTTGTTAACGTTGGTTAGTCATATATGAATGAAATATAGTTGATTGAGTTTCTAATGTGTTATCTAGCATTCAGTGCTAGCAAACATGTAAGTATCCAACAGTCGATGTGGCTCACAAATTTTGGAATTTGGAAGACTTGCACCTTGATAGTCATGTTTGATCAACTTTTATTTAGGAAAGAAATGTTGAATACATCTTCATATCCTTTTTATCTCAGCTTTTTCACAGCTCAAGGAAAAGCACAATGAATAACTCTCTGTTTTGATGGTAAATGGTATTTTATTATTCTAATCACTCTAACCGATTTTCTTTTTTGGCCAATTGTTTGATGTATCTTTTGTTATCGATAAATCCAAATAATAATTAAGAGTAACAATCAACAACATGGATGTTTGCATCTTGATATCTGTTTCTCATTCTGTCATTCGTATTGGTTACTCGTGTGTAACCAGATCCTGCTACTGGAGGTTAAGCATAGCTGAATAAAGATGAAGTAGATTCTCGATCAGTCATTGCCTTTGAACTAATCTATCAAGCCATTGGATTGATCTATCAACCAGCACTCCTACGTTTGGTGCAACAAGCACCCCTGCCTTTGAGGCCTCAATCAACACAAGGACTGCATTTGGCATATAAAGTGCCTTGGCATTTGGATCTGGGGGGAGCCTTTAGGACTTCAAGCACCAAACTATTTGGATTATCAACAACCCTTGCTTTTGGGGCATTATCGAGTACTTTATTGTTCAGTTCTCTACCATTTGACCAATTGATTTCTGGTGAGTTTCTTATATCAACTTTTTATAAGCATTTGAAATACTAGTGGTTGTACATTTTGACATTTGTTTCACACGATACAGGTGGACCGCTTCCTACACCAACAGTCTTTCGACCACGACACTACTTATCCTCCCATGATTATATGCAATTCTTGCTAACCCATGTACGGTAAATAAAAACCCAAAGTCGATTAGGTATAATACATGGTCCGAGTCCGACACATGGGACGAAGATGAGTTAGAATTGTGATGAGGCATAAATTTGCACTCAGAAAAAGCATGCAGAACAAACATCGGCTTGTTTTTGATACAGAACAAACAACAATATGATCATTTATTGTACCTTACTTTCAAGCTAAGTTCTTACCATATGTGTTTAGTATCTTTAGAAACACTAGATCACCCTTCTTAGGATGCATACCATATGTTTTTTTACACAAAGAAACCTTAATGAAGAATTCATAGGTACTGTATCCGAACAACAGTTGTGGGCAACACGATGCTTGGATCAATCTATTTGTGTTCGGCATTTATATATGTTTATTATTTGAGAAAATGTTACTAACATACTTAGCACAAAGAGACAGAGCATACTCAAACAGGCATATGCACTCAAAGAAGCGTTAAAATTTGAACCTAGTTCGACTAAACGTCTAAAAAAACATTAAAGATCGAACCTAGTTTTGTCCTAAGAAATGTTAAAAATCGAACCCAATCAGGCTACACATCAAAAAACTCAAAAGACAATGAAAAATGTTAAAAACAAAGTTGTCATCGCTTACAAAGACAAACTCATAGCACCAAAGCTTCCCAGGGCAACCAAGTGCTCGAACGGCCAAGTGAGGGAGCTAAAAGCAAGGTCTTAAGACAGTGTATACTGGGTGCATAAGAAGCATTGTTAACATGCCTTCAGGTATTAGAAACCTGATAGGATGCGTGAAGTTGAGTTAGGTCGTGTCTTAACATCCCGACTTAACAAGTCTTGAGTAACATACAACTGGGAGACATCCCAGTGACTTAGTTACCAGATAAAAGACTATGGTTTATAAATAAAAAAGACCAAGTGTACAATCCATAAAAGTACACAAAATAACAATACTTGGAAAACATTACGATTGATCAAGAATCAGTATAATAAGACACTTGATCAGACTAAGGTAATCAGATACTCCGTATAAAACCAGTCAGTAAAATACATGGTAAAATATTCAAGTTTTCACAATGTAACTAGATCCTTGGATAAACCGGTCAAGTCTAACAAAAAACTTGACCCAATTAAACCAATGAATTACCCAAACTTAAATGCCAGTTCATGAGATACTTGACGAAATTAAGTTAAATGAGATATTCAGCTTTCACAAAGAAACCAATAATACACTCGGTAAGAACAAAATGTTTGAATATTTTTATTATTTACAGGTTCATGAGTGTGTAGGTATACAAAAATTGAACAGAAAGATCGATTAAAAAGAAAATTGACTAGGTGCAAGTAAAACACTGTCAACGATATGGTATTCTAAAAAGAAAATGGGTTTCTGATTAAATTGCATTTATTTTAAGTTTTAAATGTGTAGGTACAAGGCTCAAATGGGCAAGTGCACATAAAAAATCAGGAAGCTTTCAAACACAAGATCTAGGCCACATGAACCGAACACCTTGAGGTTGGCACCACTCGCTAAAAATCAAGTAAAAAGAAAACCATCCAAAAGTGGGTGGAAACTTAGATACATTGAGTCAAGACCCCCCGAAGTGCAAAATAAATGTTCAGGTTACCTTGAGCCAAAAAGTCTAAATCCTTGTCTGTTAGTAGAGTGAGCTTCTACAACAATTTGCAAGAAGTGTAAAAACCAGGGAATAATTGTAAAAGATCCAATAATGATTGAAATCAATACAACTAAGTCAAAAGTCTAAATTGTATTTATATACAAAAAATGTATTTTTCTTTACTGAAATATTAGCCGGAAGGTCTAAAAATATTAATAATGTAAAATAAAATGAAAATGACCGATCTAAAAGAAAAATCGGGCAAAATGAAGACTGATCTATAAGAAAGATCGGTCAAAAAGAAGACCAATCTATAACAAAAATTGACCAAAAGGAAGAATCTGATCTACGAGGAAAGATCAACCAAGAAAAAGTTCAAATGGGCAAGAAAGATCCAAGGCAAGCGTTTGGAATGTCCCATAAAAAAAATAAACTTTACTCGAGCCAACAAACAATGGAGAAAGTCTACCCGGACCAACGAAAGGAAACGAAAAGCTAGCTTATGTGCCTAAAGCATGGTTCCTACCCTACACATCGACATCAACATCAACTCATAAATGACAATGATGCTAGGGGAATATTCCAAGCAACATAAACCCCTAGAGAACAAGAGCCCCCAACTCGCAATGAACATGTAAATATATATATATATATATATATATATATATATATATATATATATATATATATATATATATGGCAGTGGCCTTAGAGGGATGCTAAGAAACATGATCTCCATGGAGCACCAACTTACCTTGCCAAGAGCAACAATATCTACCATATTTTTATGGCCATAGGGGGTGGTTGCTAAGAAACACAATCTCCGTGGAGCGCCAACTTACCTTGCCAATAGCAACAAAATCTACCATAGTTTTCTCAACTTGTGAGGAAAGGCGCTATTCAGGGAAACCTTATTTAGTTTCTCTTATGGTTTTCAACCTCAAAATTTTCAAGTTGTGTTGAGCACTAAAACTTCGAAAGATCATCAAAACTTGCATTTAAAAGATATTACATTCGCTGCAATAAGAGCATTAGGTGATGGAGTATTGTACGACAAGAAGAAAAGATGTCCCGTATAGAAGCAATACAAAGAAGCATTTTTTGTCATCAAAAAAAATTCAGAAGCTAATCACTAAAAAAGATGACTAGGATCATTTGTGGATCAGTAGTGGTCTGATAAGACCAAGTGCAAGTTCATTTCACAATAAAGTATTCAAAGGCATCTCAACGACTTGGTTTTTGTCCTGAAGACACTTGTAGATATAGGTCCAAAAGTGTATCTCAGAAACGTAAGCTGTCTTGAAGATTCTTAGTCTGGAAGAGAACAAAAATGATACTGTTAGAGCGTTAAAAAATCAAGGGAAAACAGTTCAAATCCCATTCATCGAGTCACCAAGAACTCATCTCGTGGATTTAAAGGGGTATTGTTAAAGGAATTTTTTAGTAGCATGACATGTCAACCGAGATGGCGGATAATCCAGAATATATGGCAGACAACGTTATCAAAGAAGAAAAACAGTTGCTAATGATTTGTGAGCGGTCAGATAAACCGATAGGCAGGACAAGGTCTTAATGAAGTAGATCTAGTCTGGTTGAACAATCGATCAGGTAAAAAAGACATGATCAGGTATACTGAACCAAGCAGGTAAATAAGCTTGGTCGGTAAAGCAACCGATCTGTTGGGGTTTATGCTCTAAAGATGTAATTTGTAAATGGAATTATGAAATAAATAAAAAGAAAAATTCAATTCATTCTTGTTGTGTTGTTTATTTTATAACCTATGCATATTCAACGTCCAAGATTGTCGGATGTAATCTCAAACTATATATATGAGTGTCATATACAAATGGATATAGTAAAAGATGTGCAATCTAAAGAGTCCATAGATATCAAATAAAGCTGGGTACTTTATTTGTGGTTAGTCTATAGTTGCGGTTCATTCCGTAATGTACGATGAACTATCCTGAATCATTCATATGAGATATGAGAATGGAGGCACCTTGTATGATGTGACCATATAGGACTGGGCTATGATCTATATGAATCTCTCACTGAGATCCGTTTACCGATGAGATTCATATATATCAACTAATTATGGCTATATGTGGATGATCTTAATCCTGAGTGTCTTGTCGACTCCTCAGGTTAGAACGTGGTATTTGATATACCATGGGTGAGGTCAGATACATTTCCTGATCAATATACTCCATATGTTAAGATTGCGGTTTGGCTTGTTGCTGGGAAGGTTTGTATACAAAAGTGGAATCCACTCCTTCTTGTGAGAAGTATATGGTAGTTCCCTTAAGGTTTGATTCGGGGCTCAGACAGTTTGAGCGCTCTCCTAATTCCTTGAGGAAATAGGATTTATTGTCCACTAGAAAATCAACGGTACTTAAAGGATATATGTAATTAGATGGGTATAATAGACATTATGACCCAGCTCTAAATATGAACTACAGTAGAGGATCACACCATATGTAATAGCTATATCGATGGACACCGGGTTGTATCGGTCTATGTAAAAGCATTTGCAGTTAAGAGAGTGTAGTTTCGGGTTTTTAGTGGAATAACATCGGAGTTAATAATCAAGAAATATTAATTAAAGAGTTTAATTAATGATTCTGATGATTATTGGAGCTCAAAATACTGTGGGTCCATTAGGTCCCATTGCTAACTCGATCGATTTAGGTAACAAGGGTCACGGTAAATTAATTGGATTATCCAATTAATTGTGTTACGAAAGTGATACGTATTTATTTAGGTAATTAATTGAATAATGAGATTATTTAATTATGTTATTAATCACTAAATGGAGGATACTTGTTGATATTTGTTTTTTTGATTAAAATAAGATAATATGATTATTTTTAGTTTATTAAATTAAATATTTAATTTTTGAATTTAAATATTTTAAATTCAAAATAGATGGTATCTTTTAAGAAAAATAAAATAAAGATTTTGTTTTTAAATAAAAAGATATCATGCGGTTTTTAAAAGAGAAAATATATATATGATATATATTCTTTGAAAACCGACCAAAACAAGATATCAATTTAAAATGAATATATATATATTCTTTAAAAAGAAATAGACGAGATATACATGCAATATTCCTTTTTTGCATAAGATGCAAAATAGGTAAATATGTGTGAGAGAATTAATTATGTGTGTGAAATGATATTGATATTAAAAGAGATATCAGAGCACGTGTTGCTTGATATTAAAATTGATATCAGTGGAAACGTGCAAATATGTGTATCAATTAAGAAAAGTTGCATGCAAGAGTTGCGAAAAAACAAGAAGAAAAAGTTTCTTTATTCTTATTCTCTTTTTTACGTCCTTTATTGAAGTTCCTGAGATCGTGACACTCGCAAACGCAGTTACCAGTCTCGGGAGATAGCGAAGAAGATCGATTGGTTTAGACAGGAGCATATTATAAAGCGAAGGAGCCTCCAAACGTTGGTATGTTTTTCTTCTCCTTATATTGATTTCAATTTCCTGTATATACATATATTTTATTATTATAATAATTTTATATGTATTAGTTCCGAAAAAGAATTATGATCCCAAGTTTGCTGGTCCCAGTGAGTTTACGATCTGTATAAAAATTTTAAAAACCTACTTCCGCTGCGTGACTGGTTAACAGGGCACCAACACGATCGACTAGAAAATGATCAGCCAAGGCAGCAACACCAGTTCAAATACAACTCAATTATGAAGAGGAAGAATCTCATTCAAACAAGGAATCTATGACCGCATTTCAATAAGAAAACATTACTATTTCCTACTACATATGAAAGAGTTCAAATCAAACAATTACTCTACTCTTTTAGATGATTACACACTAATCAGAAAATAAGTCCTAAATGGATCGCTTAACTAGAATCCTGTGAAGGTTCTAATTCGATGCGTGCTATCTCCGAAACAAAAAAGGAGTTAAATATGAATTCAACAAATAACAAGTGTTGGAACCCAATTCACCAGTCACGCAGCGGAAGTAAGGTTTTAAATTTTTAGACGGAACATAATCTGTATCTGGGACCAGTGAACTTGGGATCATAATTATTTTTGGAACTAACACATACAATATGTAAACACAGGAAATTGTAATCAATATAAAGAGAAGAAAATCATATCAATGTTTGGAGGCTCCTTCATTTGAAGTTATGCTCTTATTTGAACCACTCGATCTTTCTCGCTATATCCCGGGACTGATAACTGCGTGTGGGAGCGTCACAATCTTAAAAACTTGAAAGGAGGATGTAGAGAGAAACCTTGAAGAAACTCTTTCTTCATGAGAGAGAGAAAACTACGTAGAACACTTCTAGTAATTAAAACGAATAGCATCCAAGCACACACATTAAGCTTTTCTCTCTTTGATAACATGAATACACTTGCATATAAGAATCTCACGCACACGCACTGATATATGTGCATTGTTCAATCTGTATCTCTCACGCACATATCAATTGCACCAATTTTTTTGTCCTTTTGTGCATTGATGTGTTTCATTTCTTCTCTTCTTTCAAGCACACCCAATTTGCTTTTAATGCAAATTGTTAGTTGTACGTACTATTGATTTTTGTTTTATCTTATTATAAATAAAACATATATATATATATATATATATATATATATATTTGATAAAACTAATCTATTTTAATCTTTTAAGATATCTCATATCTTTAAAGATATTAATCAATTTGTTTTGAATTCAAACTCGTTAAATTCAAAATTAAATATCTAATTTAATAAAAATAAAATAATTATATTATTTTATCTTTAAAAATTAAATATCAATCAACACCCTCCAACTAATGACTAACTACACAATTAAATAATCTAATTATTTAATTGACACAATCATTATCTTTTATTAATTAAATAATCTCATTATTTAATTAATTCCCGAATAAATACGTGTCACTTTCGTAACACAATTAATTAGATAATCCAATTAATTAACTGGACCTTTGTTACCTAAATCGATTGGGCTAGTAAAGGGACCTAATGGACCCACAGTATTTTGAGCTCCAATAATCCTCGAAATTATTAATAAAACTCTTTAATTAATATTCCTTGAGTATTAACTCCAGTGTTATTCCATTAAAAACCAGAAGCTGTACTCTCTCAACCACAGACGCTTTTACACAGACCGATACAACTCGGTACCCATCGATATAGCTATTACATATGGTGTGATCCTCCATAGTAGTTCATAATTAGAGCTGGATCATAATGTTCGTTATACCCTTCTAATTATATATGTCTCTTAAGTACCGTTGATTCTCTAATAGACAGTAAATCCTATTTCCTCACGGAATTAGGAGAACACTCATATTGTCCAAGCCCCGAATCAACCCTTAAGGGAACTACCATCTACTTCTCACAAGAATGAGTGGATTCCACTATTGTGTACAAACCTTCCCGACCATAAGCCAAATCTAATCCCAACATACGGAGTATATTGATCAGAAAATGCATCTGACATCGCTCATGGTATATCAAAGACCACGATCTAACCGGAATATCTCGATAAGACATTTACTATTAAGATCACCTATATATATCCATCATTAGTTGATATATATGAATCTCATCGATAAACAGATCTTTGTTAGAGATTCATATAGATCATGGCCCAGTCCTATATGATCACATCATACAAGGTGCCTCAATTCCCATATCTCGTATGAATGATTCAGGATAGAATTACAGTACATTACGGAATGGACCACAACTATAGATTAACCACAAATAAAGTATCCAGCTTTATTTGCTATCTATGGACTCTTTAGATTACACGTCTCTTATTGTACCCATCTGTATATGACACTCATATACACAGTTCGAGATTACATCCGGCAATCCAGGATGTTAATATGTGCACAAGTTATAAAATAAACAACAAAATGAATTGAACTTTTCTTTTATTTATTTCATAATCCATTTACAAATTACATCTTTAGGGCATAAACCCAAGCAATCTCCCACTTGCACGAAAGCATGTGAGGCATGTCTTGTAACCCTAGACCATCTAGGTGACCCGAAAACACTTTAGTTAGTACGATCTTCCTGAGGCTACCTTAGTGACAGTCACATCTCCTTTATGCACTAACTCTCTAATGAGATGATACTTTCTCTGTATATGCTTCCCTCTTTTATGGCTTCTTGTTCTTTGGAATTAGCCACAACACCACTGTTATCATTGTAAAGTGTGACGAGCTTATTCAGGTCTAGAACAACTTCCAGATCACTCAAGAACTTATGGAGCCAAACAGCCTCTTTAGCAGTTTCACAAACGGCTACATATTCTGCTTCCATGGTGGAGTCAGCACTATAGGATTGCTTGATATTTCTCCACACAATGGCTCCACCACCCATGGTGAAAAATGATCTAGATATGGATTTTCTAGAATCCCTGTCTGACAGAAAATTAGAATCCGTGTATCCTAACGAGATCAAAACCTGCAGGGAATACACTAGCATATAGTCCCTCGTTCTCCTAAGATACTTGAGAATTGTCTTGACAGCAACCCAATGATCCAATCTTGGGTTAGACTGGTATTTGCTGACTACTCCCACTGTATAGCAGATGTCCAGTCTCGTGCATAACATAGCATACATGAGACTACCTACTATCGATACATAGGGTACACGTCTCATATCCTCAACTTCTTGAGGTGTCTTAGGACACTGTTCCTTAGACATGTTTACTCCATGCATGGAAGGTAAATTACCTTTCTTGGAGTTCTGCATCAAAAATCGTATAAGAATCTTATCAATATATGATGTCTGAGACAATGCTATGAGTTTGTTCTTACGATCCCTTATAAGTTGTATCCCTATAACATAACTTGCCTCTCCCAAATCTTTCATTTGGAATTGGCTAGCCAGCCAACTCTTTACATCAGACAACACTACCATATCATTTCCAATGAGTAGGATATCATCTACGTATAAGACCAAGAAAACTATTTTCTTGTCAATGATATGATTATAGACACAAGGCTCATCGATGTTTTGCTCGAAGCCATAGGTTTTTATCACATCATCAAACATAATGTTCCAAGATCTAGATGCTTGCTTAATCTATAGATGGACCTTTGCAGCTTGCAAACTTTTTGCTCTTGATCTGGAGACACGAATCCCTCTAGTTGCATCATATAGATGCTTTCATCAAGATTATCCATTTGCCAAATTTCATAATCGAAATAGGCAGCAATGGATAAAAGAATCCGAATAGACTTAAACATGGATAATCTGCCCCTTCTTTCTAAGTATAACCCTTAGCCACTAGTCTTACTTTGAAGGTCTCTACCTTCCCATCAATTTCTCTTTTTCTCTTATAGATTCATTTACACCCTATGGGTTTTACCCCATTCGGTAAGTCTACAAGATCCCAAACTGATTTAGAGTACATGGACTCCATATTGAGATTTATGGCTTTAAGCTATTCCTCTTTATCAGGATCTTCCATTACATTCTTAAATGTCAGTGGATCATCCATACTATCAGTAGAGACAACACCTTGTCCTTCACATATACCTAAATAGCATTCAGTTTGTCTCAAAACACTCTCAGTACGTCTAGGTGGTAGTGTATCCTGATCAGGAACCATCTGAATCTCAAAAGTTTATGGATCAATAACTCTTGTTGATGCAGCACTAGTCTCACCAGGATCCAACTCATTCAATACAATCTTAGAACGAGGTTTATGGTCACTAATATAATTGTCCTCAAGAAGCATTGTATTTATCGATACAAATACTTTGTTATCTTTGGGACTATAGAATTGTCCACCTCTGGTCTCCTTGGAGTATCCTACAAACAGGCAGACAACAGACTTGGAGTCCAGCTGTCCACTTTTGTTCTTCAAAATGTGTGTTGAACAACTCCATATGTGGAAATGTCACAAACTAGCTTTACAACCATTCTACAACTCTAGGGAAGTTTTAGGAACATATTTGGATGGCACTACATTCAAAATGTATACCACTGTTTGTAACACATATCCCATAAGGAATTTGGTAATGATGAGAAACCAATCATAGATCTCACCATTTCCACTAAGGTTCTATTTCTCGTCTCCGCTACACCATTTTGCTAAGGTGTACCGGGAGCTGTGAGTTGGTAAACTATCCCATACTCGACCATGAAGTCTTCAAACTCTTTGTCAAGGTACTCACCTCCACGATCTGATCGTAGTGACTTGATACTTCTTCCTGATTGATTCTCAACTTCAGGTCAGAATTCTTTGAACTTTTCAATTGTTTTCGACTTTCGTTGCATTAGGTAGATGTATCTGTATCTTGAGTAATAATCTAAAAAGGTGACATAATACTCATAACCACCCCTAGCTTTAACATTCATCGGTGAGCAAACATCTGTATGTATAAGCTCTAACGGTTCTTTAGCTCTAAGCCATTTTCCAGTAAAATGTCTCATAGTCATCTTACCTTCTAGACAAGATTCGCAGACAGGTAAGGTGTCAACCTTTAACTCACTTAAAGGTCTGCTTTTTACTAGTCGGTCTATCCGGTCAAGGTTAATATGACCAAACCTTTTATGCCAGAGATATATGTCATTATCTGGAGAAATCTTATGTCGTTTATTTTTTGGTTTTTCAACCTTAAACATTTCGGTGTTAAGCAGTGTAGTATGTATTAATGGCCTTAACACATACAAATTGTTTCCATTAATTCCTTAACAAATATTCAACCCATTCTTTCCAATAATAACAAACTTATTATTAAAAGAAACCGAATATTTTTGTTCTAACAACTTAGAAACGGAAATCAAATTCCGTGTAAATCAAGGAATATAAAATACATTGCCCAACAATATATAATTATTACAAAAGGGTAATCTAATTACGCCCACTGCTCGTGCCGACACGACATCCGCTGACCCCACACGCATAGAGAAGGTTCTCTCCTATAGTTATGTCCAAGAATCAGTCCATTGTAAAGAAGAACAAACATGGTTAGTGGCCCCCAAAACAACTATCCTGAGTGAAGAATCATCTTCCACTAAACATTACTCAAGAACAAGTAAATCATATTTACCTTTCTTGAACTTCATCTTGCCTTGGGCTTTTTTGGGTTTGGGCTTACCCTTCGCCTTCACAACAGACCTCTTCCTCTTCCTCTTCCTCTTCTTATTATTGGAGGGAGATTGTTCGGCAACATTTACCTCACTAGTCTTACCCTTGTTATCCTTAATCAAGAACTCAAAGGTAGCAAGCTCATTGAGCAACTGTGTAAGATTGAACCTTAACTTGTTCATCTCGTAGTTACTCTTAAACTGATCGAAACTCTTTGGAAGAGTCATTAGTATGATGCTAACTTGACTGGGTTTGTCAATGGCCTCGCCAATTAATTATGTCGTAGTGAAGTAGGACATTATGCTCAGGACATGTTCCTGAACTGACGTACCTTATTTTATGCGAGCTAGCATAGCGGAACGAATAGCTTCATGTCGCTTTTGCTCGGAGGGCTACCCAAACATAGCTTGCAATAACTCCATGATTTTGAATGCTGAAGTCATTGCTTCATGCTATGTGACAATCATGTCTCTCATTGAAGCCAACAGATATGTTCGGGTCTTCTTATCAGATGAGACCCATTGCTGGTTTGCCTCACGAACAATTCGTGTGGCATTGGCAATAGGCGCTAGAGGACATTCCTCCGTAAGCACAAACTTGAGGTATTTGGTGACCAATATTGCATTAATGTTAAGTTTCCACTTACTGTAGTTATCACAAGTTAATATGTCATTTGCAAGAATTTGAAGTAATGCAGAAGACATTTTTGCTGAAATATATAAAACATTCATTCGGTCATTTATTTAAAACAAGTGCGAGTGCTTTTGAATAAATTTAAACATGATGCATGCATATGTTTAACGAACTAGAACTATCTTAAAAGTAGTTACTATACCACGACAATCCAACATACCACAAAGAAGTGCTGTCTTAGGGTAAGTCAAGTGTTTGCATGTTGGACCGAGACATTCCCAATCTAATGATATTCTAGAATAACTCTTATTCCATATCATTCAACCATCGTTTATTCATTCAGGTTTTTAATTAACAAACTTAATCAAAATCTTTGTGAGTGTAACCCACCATTTCAGATCTCACGAGCTTAGCTCGAGAATTGCAGCCTTAGAGTCGGTCAATCAAAAATACCCTCAGAAATCCTATATGTTAGGAAGTCAACCTTGGTATGTGGAAACCCTCCTTAGGGAGGACAAAGCAAAGCCGTCACGAGGCCCCACTCAGATCTCACAGTGTTGAACAAATGATGGAGACCGCGGGATATATATGTCATATATCCCTCTCCCACTCACTATTTTAAAAATAGTGTTTTCTATTATCTGTTAATGCACCTAGACTCTACAGGATCAAACGGCTAACTTTAATCAAGTTATCTAGTGCATTAACTAATTCATTATTATAATCATATTCTAATTAACTAATAAATTATTAATGATTTTTAACAATTAAAAATATAATATATTAGTGAATAATCTAAGCTTTTGTAAACTATTTACTACGGTCAAATTATAATGTTAGTGTTTATCAAGTTTTAACTATTAAAACTCTAACACTTGATTCGGATCATTTATTATTAGGTTATTAATCAAATTTAATCCTAATAAATGACCCTATTAATCTAACTTATTAAACAATTTACAATTTAATAACTAGATAATATTAATGAGAATTATCAAGTTTTCTAACCATTAAAAATCTAATCTCATTATTCATAGCCATTTATGTATTTACCCATTTTAATCACATTAAAAAAATACATAAAATATCAGGCTATGATGCATGTATGACATATCAAATATATTTATGTAGGCACATCTAATCTAAATGACATATGTATGCATAACAATGTTTTTATCATCACATAATATAAAGTATTTATGAGTTGACCGAGTACTGTAGATTATTTAACCTAAAAAAATTGGAATCTAAAATTACAAATACCCCCAAGGAATTCCTTGGTCTTTTAGTAACTTCAGATATTTTCCAGTCTCTTCAGGTCACTCTTATTCATCTCATGAATCCGAAACGGGAAATCTGCACGGAACGCACTAGGCAACACTTGCCAACGGAACCGTGAACAATACCGCATGAACAGTACCCGGTGAACAGTGTTTGGTGAACATTACCGTGAAACAATGTTCGGTGAATAGTACCTATGAACAGACCGAACAGTGTTGGTGAAACAGTACCCCTCGATAAACAGTGTAGCCGTCATGCGCGTTTCCAGTTCTTCGTTTACAGGTTACAATTATATTTATTTACAATACAATAACAGTAAAAATAAATAAAATAAAAATTATACAACCCATAAACCCTAAATCCACAATACCATAAAATAGAAACATCCATACAATCATAAAGATGATACCTACACATTCATACATACAGGAGCATCGAAAACAATTTCCTTTTCTGAAAAATAAACCAAGCTCTGATACCAAATGTTGGAACCCCGTTCACCGGTCATGCAACGGAAGTAAGGTTTTAAAAGCTTATACAGATCATAATCTGTATTTGGGACTAGCGAACTTGGGATCATAATTATTTTCGAAACTAATACATGCAATATGTAAACACAGGAATTGTAATCAATATAAAGTGAAGAAAATCATACCAACTTTTGGAGGCTCATTCACTTTAAGTTATGCTTTTGTCTAAATCAATCGATCTTCCTCGCTATATTCCGGGACTGATAATTGTATGTGGACGTGTCACGGTCTCAAAAACTTGAATAGATGATGTAGAGAGAAACCTTAAAAAAAACACTTTCTTCTACGTAGAACACTTTCTTCTACGTAGAACACTTTTAGTAATTAATATATTTATATAAAGTCAACAGTGCACGAATATTATCCAAGCACACACATTAAGCTTTTCTCTCTTTAATACCATGAATACACTTGCACATAAATTTCTCGCACACATGCATCGATATATGTGCATTGATCAATCTATATATCTCACGCACGTATCAATTGCATCTAATGCAATTTAACTCCACAAAGACAAAAACCAATTTTTTGTCCTTTTGTGTATTGATGTGTTTCATGTCTTCTCTTTTTTCACGCACACCCAATTTACTTTTAATGTAAATTTTTAGTTGTATGTACTATTGATTTTTGTTTTATCTTATTATAAATAAATCATATATATATATAGATTTTGATAAACTAATCAATTTCAATCTTGTAAGATATTTCATATCTTTAAAGATATTAATCAATTTGTTTTGAATTCAAACTATTTAAATTCAAAATTAAATATCTAATTTAATAAAAATAAAATAATCATATTATCTTATCTTTAAAAATTAAATATCATCAACACCCTCCAACTAATGATTAACTACACAATTAAATAATCTAATTATTTAATTGACACAATCCTTATCATTTATTAATTAAATAATCTCATTATTCAATTAATTTCCGAAAAAATACGTACACTTTCGTAACACAATTAATTGGGTAATCAAATTAATTAACCGTGACCTTTGTTACCTAAATCGATCGGGTTAGCAAGAGGACCTAATGGACTCACAATATTTTGAGCTCCAATAATCATCAAAATTATTAATTAAACTCTTTAATTAGTATTCCTTGAGTATTAACTCCGGTGTTATTTCGTTAAAAACCCGAAGATGTACTCTCTCAACTGCAGAAGCTTTTACACATACGGATACAACTCGGTGTCCATCGATATAGCTATTACATATGGTGTGATCCTCCACAGTAGTTCATAATTAGAACTGGGTCATAATGTCTGTTATACCCCTCTAATTACATATATCCCTTAAGTACCGTTGATTATCTAATGGACAATAAATCCTATTTCCTCACGAAATTGGGAGAGCGCTCATATTGTCTAAGCCTCGAATCAACCCTTAAGGGAACTATCATTTACTTCTCACAAGAAGGAGTGGATTCCACCATTGTGTATAAACCTTTCCGGCCATAAGCCAAACCGCAATCCCAACATACGGAGTACATTTATTAGGAAAAGCATCTAACCTCACCAATGGTATATCAAATACCACGATCTAACCTGAAGGAGTCGATAAGACACTCAAGATTAAGATCACCCACATATATCCATCATTAGTTGATATAGATGAATCTCACTAATAAACAGATCTTGGTGAGAGATTCATAAAGATCATGGCCTAGTCCTATATGATCACATCATACAAGGTGCTTCCATTCCCATATATCATATGAATGATTCAGGATAGAATAACTGTACATTACGGAATGGACCGTAGCTATAGATTAACCACAAATAAAGTACCCAGTTTTATTTGCTATCTATGGACTCTTTAAATTGCACGTCTCTTACTGTATCCATCCGTATATGACACTCATATACACAGTTCGAGATTACATCCGGCAATCCAGGATGTTAATATGTGCAAAAGTTATAAAATAAACAACACAACAAGAATGAATTAAACTTTTCTTTTATTTATTTCAAAAATCCATTTACAATTTACATCTTTAGGGCATAAACCCCAACAATAAGTTCTAATTAAATACCACCACATTTCCTTACTTGTACACCAAGGATTGGGGCCATATGCACGTATAAAGAGACCCACAATCTCATTGCATTATGGGGATCAATCTATATATCTATATATGTGTAAAAAGCATAACAATTGCTCAAGAGAATGAGAGATTGAGAGCATAATCATTTTATTCATAGTGGATCTATTCTCACCGTCACCGGCACCGTTGATGTCTCCCCGCTTTAGGGTTTTACCACGTAAAACATATGTTATGTGTGATTTATCTTTTATTTTCTACTTTTCTTACATTACTATTTTCAAATACAACAAATTGTATCGCATCCATATGGAGAAAGAGGCTTTGATTAGTAAACCCTAGATAGGTTAAAGCTTCATTCTGCGTACATGTTAATGTTTGGCGGTTGACTTTTGAATGATCCAAAAATCGTCGTCACTAGTACTAAAATCAAGGTATTATATTATGAATTATATGACGAATATCTTAGAATTGATAGTCCATCACTGAACATTAATATTCCACAAACCGGAACTACAGCTCATGTTATTTACTCCTCCATATTAAAGGGGTTAAGGTCTCGACTTTTATCCTAAAAAATAAAAAAATTACGAATCGATTCTTTATTAGGGTCAAGTTTGTATTCCAAGGTTTAAACTTATCTGAAAACCTCTTTTGAGTTTACGGAAGACGAAAAATTTAAAATATAACAATGGTGGAAGAAGCATGAAAGGCATTTTCCAATTTTAACTATTACAGCCAAACAAATTCATGGAACGCCGGTTTCTACTGTGGCTATGGAACAAGAGTTTAGTGTCGATGGAAATATTTTGGATGAAAGAAGTTCAGTTATGAGACAAAAATCAATTCAAGTCTAAGTTTGTGTTGATGATTGAACTAAGGCACAACACAGACAATACGAAATCGATCAAGATTTAATTTACCATTTCTTCGACAATGACCAAACCACGGGAACGGAAGGCAATGCCAGGGATCAGTTACGGTATTGGGTCCCAACTTCCAACACCAAACCTTGAATAAAATATAATAAGAGGAATACGTGGTCTTTGATTCCTCTGAACCGAGGGTACATAAGCAACTTAATTGTGGTAAAAATTAAGTAGAAAGCCATCCTAATTTAAAAATTTTAGTTTTATTTCAATTTTTATTTTAGTTTATCTTGTATATATGTATATACATACAAATATATATATATATATATATATATATATATATATATATATTTCTAGTTACCCAACACACTGATTTAATATGTTTTTAAGATTTTCAAATAATTATTTTTTAAATTAAATTTTTAAAATTTATTATTTTAAATTTTAAAACAAAATGGAACCAGGAAACAGAACCACCGGTTTCGGAACGGAACCGAGCTGGAACCAGGGTCACCTCTAATTGAAGGTCTATTTCCATTTTTTTTATATAAATTCATTAAAAAAAACGAAAAGCATAATAATTTAAAATAATATAGATGGGTATTTTTGTCACGTAAAGGGATAGAGTTGAAAACATTAGAAATATTTTTGGAATTTGATAAAAATAGAAATCCATACTATTTATTGGCTATTTCTAGCTATTTCCTCTATTATAATTAATATTGAAATAAACAACACAAAAACACTGTTTTATAAACTGATAATCCACACGATAACTAGTAAACACTAAATCAAGCATTACATTGGTAGTCCTCACACTTGAAATCTTTCTTTAATATATATATTTTTTTTTTCTAAAAACAATTTTTTATTGATAAAGGAAAGAAAAACAAAATATAAAAGTAGGAACACTGAGAGTCAAGGAGTAAAGAATACATCTTGAAGGTGTATCCCACCAAATTAAATCTGGAAAATTCAACCCCTTGTTATAAAGAATGTCCAGCACCAAGTTTCCCTCACGAAAGGCATGAGTCACCACCTTAAACAGTTATTCCTTGACTCATGTTTGACTCTTGTTCAGAGCTTCAACATATTGTGTCAGTATCATTCTTACTTCAAGTCATCGTCCTCTTCAGGTGGTGGTGGGAAATTTAAATCAAATCTAAAAATCTTTGTCAAGTTATTATTATGATCTTCCTTTCGAATGTTATCCGCCTTGTCGATCTCCATAAGTATTGGGGATGGATTGTTTTCTGCTTTGTTTTCCCCCACATGTTCTGGGGAAGGACTATTATCTGCCCCATTGGCCGCCACAATTACTGATCAGGAAAATCAGAAGGAAAGGATTAAGTACTGACGATATATAAGAGAGTACGTGCACAAGAATTATGGAGAAAGAGAAGGACCTGCATGGAGTGCTCAGTTATCCCGAAAGGACGTGCCTTAATGGATTTAAGTAGTGTTACGGCTCCTGGGAACATCAATGTATTGCAGCAGACCAACTCTTTCATTAAGTGATGATTTTTTTCAACAATGGAAAAATCGTATCGTTTTAGTCGTCCACATTTCAATCACTTCTGGTTCAGAAGGAATAACTAGATTTTCGACTCCAAGATCATCTATGTTGCACGGATACGGACACGGACACAGCGACACGATACGGAGTCACGGCAAATCTCTAAAAAGTAGGACACGGCAGGACACGGTAATTAAAATAATATATTTTTTATATTTTAAAAAATAATATATAAAAATAATAGTAAACTAATAATAATAATGTTATATAATATCTCTATTGTCAAATAAAGACAAATACTAATAAGTAATATCTATCCTTATCTACAAAATTGACTATCAGATGAGTATTTGACAGACATATTTAAGTATATATAAACTATTTATAAAATTGACTCAAATTCAATCACTCCATCACACCGATGAAGAATGAAGATCAGAGACTTGAAGACTTGGAGTTATTGGCAGTCATCACTTCGTCGTCGTCTGCCTCTTCGTCGCCGTTCGTCGTATACTCAAGTCGTCGGTGTCCGTCGAGGCGTCAACTTCCTCTTCTCTTTCCTTCGTTCTTCTTTTCTTCTTCTTCTTCTTCTCCTCCTTCTCCTTCTCCTTCTTCTTCTCCTTCTTCTTCTTCCTCTTTTCTTCTCACAATTCTCATAACTCTGTTTTGTTCTTCTCTCCAAATCGAAAGTGTATCTAACCCCAACATTACAATTTTGTAAATTTCTGATTTAACCCCTAAACTTTTTAAAATTTATAATTTGACTCCATTTTTTATAAAACTTAATTGCAAAACTGTCTCTGCTGTGTCCTAACCGTATCTTTGCCGTGTCCACCCGTGTCTCCACCGTTGACCACCGAAAAAAGTCAGCTGGCACGTTTTTTTTCGTGTTAGACATGTGTCCAGCCGTGTCCAACGCGTGTCATACACGGACAGGTGCCTCAGCATATTTTTACCGTGTATGTGCTTTAGAGTCTTGCAGAATCTGCAAATTACATCACCATGTATATATTAATAAGAGCTTGTTCAAAGCAGGATGCCACAATGACATAGTAGCGATAAATGGCATCTCTCTTATCTCCCTTCCTAGCACCTTGCAAAACCATCAAGTGATCGAACACTCCAAATTAAATCCCTACAAGGGCGGAATTAAAAGTCCGGAATTTGAGGGACCAATTGATAAAAACATAAAATTTATAGAACTAAATTGTAAAATGCCATTTTTTAAAGTTTCGAATTGAAAAATGTTGTTACCTTATGGTTGCCACAGAAATGATACCATCGTTCCTTTCCAGCACTACAGTGTAAAACCTTTTAAAATTTATTTTCATCATGTTGGACCTGGAAGACATAAAAAATTGGAATAAGTCACGTTATTGAATGCGTTAATTGTTGAATTTTTTAGATGTAAGGAGAATAAATGAAAATGGTTACATGCCTAGAGTGTTAGATCACCTGCTCGAGTACATTGATTCCGGTGCGTTGGTCAATTTTTAGATTGAAATATTTGTCCATGATAGTACATGCTACTGCAATCTTGCCGTTGCATTCTGTTATATGTGTTTTTCATCAACATGACACGTCATCGAAGGTTGCGGGTAATGCAGAAATATAGTGATTCAACATCATCAAAAGTCAACCAGTCAATGAGAGGGACATTGGCCAATGACATGTCATCAAGAAAATTAATATGGAAGTTAGAAGCGTATGCGCGAAGTAAAGTCGTCTAGTAAAAGAAGTCTTAATGAGCGAAGATCTCTACTCAGCGAGAACTACTCGACCAAAACAGGAAATATGACCATATCAAGGCACGTCGTATCAAGCGAAGATTCACTCAGATACTAAATCAAAGAATCATAATCCAATAAGGGAATATTTCTATTTCCTCTTTAGTATCATAGAATTCTAATCAAGAAGAAACTCATAACTTCCAGAAGGATAAACACCAAACGAGAAATAAGTCCTAAACGGACTACATTACTAGAATCCTATAAAGATTCTAATTAATGAACCCACCACTCGTACGATAATAACTAGGGCAACCCTAGATCGAACCATATAAACACAACCATGTACTTATTATAACAGAACAAGGTCATCATCAACAATTTACGCTTAGATGAGAAGGATGAGCAATCATATGAGAGAAAAGCGAGTATTGAGTGTTGTAATTATTCTATCTATAGTGGATCTCTTCACACTGTCACCGGCACCGTGGATATTTCCCCATCTTAGGGTTTTACCACGTAAAACATGTGTTGTGTTTGATTTATTCTTTATTTCGTACTCTTCTACATTATTTTTTCTCAAATACGAACAAATCGTATCGCATCCACATGGAGAATGAGACTTTGATTATTCAACCCTTGACTGGTCAAAGCATTGATCTGCCTACGTATTAATGTTTGACGGTTGACTTTTCAATGATCCAAAAATCACTGTCAACAATTGGCTCTAGAAGGAGGGGGCAGAACTCAACTTCGAGGAACCCTCATGAACATATTACAGAAGGGATTTTGATGTGGATTCTACATCTGAAACATCATAGCAAACGACCATTGGAAGCTCTAAGAGGTGGATCATCAACAATACCCGCAGTAGAAGGCACGATCACGTCAAAATTCTGAGGTATGATATTTAAAGAGCAATTCTCGCAAAGCTTCAAGGTGGCCATAATGGATCCGATGAATTGCTCTCCCATTCCGATAACTCACAATGCAAAAGACGCAGCAAGTTACAGAGCATTTGACATTCAGATACTAAAGTGAGTTTAACTCTCTCTACAAAACTCGGAATCGTAAACTGTAAAAACTACCGAAAACTAGACCTCTAGACCTTTCCAAGCATATATGGTCCAAAACCTAGTTTGATTCATACATTTTTTTGTGGCCCCCGTAACACTGCAACTAGCAACTCGCGGATGATTTTCTGATCTGACCATCGAGTGCCTAAACAGTCATATCTCCCTCCACAGAACTCGGATTCACAAGCCATAAAAACTTCTAGAAAGTAAACATCTAAATATTTCCAAGCATATATGGTTCACAGCCTAGTTCAATCTAAGCAAGTTTTAGTGGCTCCCGTAATATTAAAGAAGACAGATCGCAGACAGGTTTCTGATCTGACTATCAAACACTTAAATAGGAATATCTCCCTCTACAAAAGTAAAAATCACAAACCGTGAATTTTTCTATAAACTAGATGCACGTATCTTTCCGAGGATAAGTGGTCCACAACATTGTTCATTCTGAGGAATATTTGACGACCTCCGGAACATTGCAATCCAGCAGTAAGAAGGAATAAAGAACCCAAAATCAATTCTCGGCTAAAGCTCACTCAGCTCTTCGGTACCGACTAGTCTAACAAAGGATCCAAGAATAAAAAAACTAGACACCTGGCTCGGTAAGGGGTCGAGGTAAGCCAATTCACACAAGTTTAATTTTACGATTTTCTTACGCAAATAGAAAATATATATTTGCTTATAATGATTGAATATTTATTGTCTAAGACAAAAAATACTACGCTCATGACATACATAGCTTATTTAGCATATAACTATTTTGGGAAAATGTTTAAATCATTTAAATATAGCGATAAAACCAGTTCGATATAGTTAACAGTGTTGTGATCTGTTATGTATGTCTTTAAAAATAATTATAGTCCCTTACAATGTCTTTCGAATAAGTGTTATTTAATGAATCAACCAAGACTTAGATCATGATAAAAAAACACTTCCGAAAGCGCTTAACAAAGTTGTCAAAATTGATCGGGTACGAAGGTACATCTTCGCTCATGTTATTTATTGACATCTTACTACATCTCAATCAGTAATTTAGAAAAATATAGTTTCGGTGTTCATTTTTATATACTAAATGTGTTGCTAATTAGTATAATTCATGATATTTTGTCAATATATTTATTTCTATTAATTTGGTAGGCAAATCATCCTACTTTGGGAATGTATCGAAAGCTATGCTGTGTAATTTTTATGAGCTAGAACACATTGACTGATACTTGAATATTTGCGTCATTTTGATTGATCAAGCAATATTAAGTCTGCCCGAATCAATCCTTGAATCAAATAGACATGGGTATTTATTGTTGTTTGCAACAGAGGTCAAGTTTGATACAAGGCAATTATATTCTTAGGTAAATAAAGCTACCTAACGGTGGGGTCTAATTAGTTAAACCCGTGACTCGTGCATCAATTCTAACTTTTTATTATTATCATTTTAGTAAGCACACACAGAGCCACCGGTTATAACTTGACATTCAAAGAAGAGAGGGTTGAACTGCTGCTAGGTCTAGATATTAAATTTTGTCTACCTCTTCGTATTGCTATACTTCCAATATGCATAACTTTTGTGTAATTCTCTTTGTTATATTGCACACAAGTTATTTATACATGTTTCTCTCGAACTCAATACATAATACGCATGCATAAGTCTATGAACATGTAATGCATGCTTAATTAGTTTGTACAACTTGTATGACTTACACGCATGTTGTCTATCATAGATCTATAGATGTCGAATTTCAACACCAATCATTAATAGTACCATGTGTGAGTTGATCGCTCCCAATTATTTGGTCTCTTAAAATGCATGATTATTTATTACTTGTACGAACTCTACTCACCTGTTTGGTATAAAAATCAAGTTGAGAATGCTAGCTCAGGAATCGAGCCTTGCCTCGGCGTGCTGGAATCGAATTTCATCTCGACGCAATTAAAGGTTTCAACAAATAAGAAACCATATAACCCTTGTGAATCGATCAGAGATGGAAGAATAGCATTGGTCATGCATTGCTAAAAACTACTTTAATCAATCCGGGTTTGATCTCTCTCACTAATATAAAGATTCTGCTCTCTATGAAATATGTTATGCTTTATACAAATAAGAACTCATTTATCTTTTATTACCTGAGTAAGCATATCTTATTATTTATACTCCATAACCGTAAATGGAGCCTGACGGATTTAAAAAAAAAAAAGAATCTGAGTAAGGGTCACTTCGTTCTTTGACTAATAATTTTGTTGAGAATTTCTATAGTGAAAGGTTTGAGGTTTGACTCAAATTAGGTTCCTTTCCAAAAGCATCTTGATCAGACAGGTCAGGAAAACTCCAAACAGTAATCACATTTATCAATTACCGGGTGGCACCACGTACACTAGGTCAAAGAATCTGTTCGAAAAAATCTTGGTCAGTTAAAGTTCCTGGTCAACCAAAGATAGAATCTAATCGGTAAAGGATAGAATATAGTCGGCAAAAGGATAGAATATGGTCGAAGAAACACGAAACTTGTTTGGCCAAAATTACGGTCGGCCAAAGATAGAGTCTTGTCGATTAAAGTTTCTAATCAGTCAAAGATTTGATTTGTCAAAAATTCCAGCCAAAATTAATAGTCGAATATCAACCCGAGCAAAGGGTCGGGACACCAACCAAATCAATTACAGAGAGAGGATCCAAGCGTTAGTAAGATCTGCTCAAAGTTGGATCCAAGAAAAGTTGAGAGAGGATCCGTGTGTCAGTAAGATCCCCTCAAAGAAAGGTACAAGCAACGTTGAACCTGGTTGAAAGAGGATCTGAGCGATAGTATGAACCGCTCAAAGATAAAAGGATCCGAGCAAAGCTATAAAACGTTAAAATGGGTCTCAGATTCACCCAAATATGCGAGAAGATCCAGGCACAAAAAAAACTTTGATATAAACATTTGGTGAATAAAACAGTCATAGTTGAGTGTCATCCTATTCGGATCGCAGTAGCTGCTCAATTTGGTGGAACCACTGAACTCATCACAACTGTTTGGTTCACCAGAAGTTTTCAACTATTCTAGATATTTCAAGCCACTGCTCTATTAAATACCCTGACCGGCTACTTAGCAAAGCATCTAAAAAAAAGGACGTGATGTAAAAAGCACTATGCTAGAATAAAACTACTTCAACAACTACTAGGGGGCTAGGGGATGGCATATACAACAAATGAGCAGATGACTTAAGAAAATAAAAATCGTAGTTGCAAAGCAGTTGTAGCAAAATCGTATCTCCATCAGCTGATGTATATATTTAAAAAAAACATGAACTAGAATGGAAGTCAGGAGTATAAGACAAAAGCCTATGATCAATCACAACCTCTCGGCACATGCAAAAAGTCGAATAGCAGCGGACCAATAAAGTCTTGGTGTTTTGATCAAAAGATTGCTCACAACCATCATTTCTTGCCAAAAAAAAGGAATTAGATGGATTGTTGCAATTCATGGAAGGTCTTTATGGAATGTTTGACAATATTCGGAGCATCACAACTCTACATCAAAGATGAAAACACCTACCAACACAGTTAAAGGTAAAATCTAGTTTATTGTCTAATTATTTGATGTCTAGCGGATGCGTCATAATACTCTAGAATACACGGTCGAATAACGATAACGATGAGGTAAAGGATTGTGAAACACTTTCTTAACCCTTATTTATCGAGATTTCTGATTATGCTTTCAACATAGTATGCAACACATATAGCTTTTGCATGTTTCTCCTAATATTAGACCATGCATGCATAAGCTGTCATAGTATGATTATTTATTACATAAAAGATATCTTACACACAAAATGCATACCGTGTGTGAAAGTTCCCTAAAAACGTGTGTGTCTAAACCTAGAGGGGGGGGGGGGTCAATTACCAATTTTTCTTTATTAGTCAATATTCAAAATTCACCTAGTAAAACAAACATACAACATCAACTGTATGGTGCGGAAATATAAATAACACAAGATGTATACGTGGAAACCCGCCAAATGGGAAAAACCACGGGATATTAAAAACGCCACTCTTGATCCTCGAAATCCACTATTGAGTAAAAGTTTACAACCTAGGTTGACTTCCCGTCTAACCTTCCAGTTACTAACCCTTTCACTCTACCCAACAGGCCTTAATAGAGATTTTGGATCACTAGCCTTGTGCACTAACCACTTAGCAATAAGCTAAAACAACAATGAAGAGATAATGACAACCTAAGTGAATATGCAAGAATATTCATATATGCAAAAATGCAAGGTCAAGACATTCATGCTTATCTAGGATTAATAATGACAATTAAAACAAATCCTAGATATCAATATTCTAAATGCAAAAGCAAGAAGAATTAGCTGGAAGGGCAAAATCGTCCTAAATGCTAGCTATCACAAATTAATGCATCTTAACCAACAAAAATGCTTGATGATTTGGATTTTAAGGATGGTTGAGTAAAAATGGCTTCTTGGAGCTTTTCTCTCTAAAGAACCTTGTCTCTCTCTTAAAAATAGGTTTTGAAGATCTCAAAAATCAAGTTGGGAAGAAGATGATCTATATATATGAAGCCTAAAGTGAAACTATATCGTTTTGGGCAAAAGGAAAATAAAACGCGTCAGGGCCGCTGGCTGTACCGCGGTCCAGACAAGTGTCCAGATCGCGGCACAGAGAGCTGTGTATCTTCTGGACAACGCCGCTCTGTAGGTCGCTGTGCATGCAACATGCACAAACCGCAGTCTGGACAGCATGCATCCTCTGTGAAACTCCGTTTGGGAGGCCGCTGCGTAGGCAACACGCACAAACCGCGGTAGACACAGCGTGCATCCTCTATCAAACACCGTTGTGCAGGCCACGGCGGGGGTACTGCACATAGAGCGGTCTAGGCCGCGATAGAAAGGAAAATTTCCTTTCTTTAATGCACAAACATACATTCAAACACTCAAATAAAAATAGGACACACAAGGCACACAAAATGACAAATAAGCATGCAAGCAAGATAATTAAAATAGAATGCATGAGTGTGAGTGTGTGCACTAAATCTCTTCAATGAAGTTAAGCAAGTGATTTTACCTTTGATGCCTGAGCTTGGTTACGAACAATGAAGCCCTAAAATACCCTTACATATTGATCCCAAAGTGTGGTTGTCAACGAAATAAGCCAATCAAAAACTGAGGAACTTACAATCTCCCTCTTTGGCTATTTCGTGACAAAACCACTCACTCAAAAGGTATCCTCACAACAATCAACAAGAAACAACAAGAGGTCAACAAACAACCATTCTATGTTATAAGAGATACATAAAACTAAATCTTCAAATCTTTCATCTCTTGTAGCATGATCATCCCTACAAAACAAAGAACTACACTTTCCAAGACAAGTGTATGAGAGGGATCAAGAAAAATAAAAACAAGTGCAATTTGCAATCAACAATGCACAAAGTAAATTCTCCCCCTAAATAGGTCAACTCCCTCACAATAGGTCAATCCCCCCTTAAAACATGCCAATATCAACTCCCCCTAAATCCAACACTACTCCCCCTTTTTGTCACAAGATAGATAAAAGAGAGACATTTGTAATGTAAATCCATAATCATATACAACAACTTTATGCAGGTTAATTAAGAGAGAGAGAAATTCATGAAAGTTTTATTGATTGGAACATGTGCGAAAGATTTCCTTGAATGAAGTACATGTAACATCAACTTCCAAAAAGCATGGTATTTGGCAAAGGAAATAACACATGAGGTTCCAAGAGAAGTCAAACCAATTTACACCAAATTGACAATGGAATACAAGATATAGTTCAACCAAAAACATAAGAGCAACTATCAAACTTTACAAGTTGAACAAGACATGAGTGACTATTGCACCCTTTTTGATTTGTTCGGGCAAGATGCCCGTATGATAGTAGCCTTGTTCAATAAGTAAAGAGAGAGAGACTATGGGAATGTGAAAATCCTTGAAATGGATACAATATCCTTATTGAATGAAGTCTCAAAAGACACATGCACACAGATTTGCAATCATTTTGTAAGCATTCAATAAATTCATCATGCATAACACTTTAAGCATGTCAAGATTAAGTTTTCACAAGCACGGAGATAAACTTTGGGTCAATCAAATGTACTTCCCAAACAAATTTCATAGTCCAAAAATACATGTTTGAACATAAATGAGACATGCATTTCAAATAAGGAAAAAACACACTTATTGAATAAAAAGACATATAATAATATATGCATCCAAGATACTCAAGCAATTAATTAAAGAGCATAAAATTGAACAATTATTTGCTTATTAAGATGCAAGTTTGCTCTCTTTGCTTGAGCTCCCCATATGGGGTCAACCACAAAAACCCATCAATGCATACTCTTAGTTTACTTTCCTTGTTGACAAGGTCCACAAACTCCCTCAATCCTATTTCCAAACTTAGGAAAGCCTCTCACAACTTTCAACCTCTCAAGAACTTTCAAGTCTTTGAAATTGATATGACCTAACCTTTGATGCCACAATTCAACTTGATCACAACTAGACAAATTACACGAGATTTCATTGGAATCAAGACAATAATAATTGTCACTTGATCTCTTACATTTCACTAGGACTTGTCCATCTTCTCTCATAATAGAACAATCAACTTTACCAAACATGACCGAAAACCCTTCATCACTTAAATGTGATATGCTAATAAGATTTGCTTGCAAGCCATCTACATAAAGAGCATTAGGTAAGGAGGGCAAACCGGGGATGGATATGTTCCTTTTTCCTAAAGCCTTCTTTCGTGAACCATCACCAAAGGTGACAAATCCACCATCCTCCATAACAAGAATCTCAAAGAAACTCTTATTTTCGGTCATGTGCCTAGAACACCCACTATCAAGATACCAAATGTTAGAGGCTTTCGCCTTCAAGGCCACTCGGTCCACATGGCAAGCATACTCATTTGTTCTAGTCCACCTAGTAGCAACATTGTCATTTCTAGGAGCCTTGGGTTCATTGGCTCTAAAATTCCTGGGTGCATGCATTTTGCCTCTTCTAAGCATATTCTTCTCAATCATGCTTTCAAAATGACACAACTTAATAAATTTAAAACACTTAGGCCTTATGTGGCCTTCAACACCACAATAATGATAAATGGGAGTAAAGTAAGAATTCATACCATATCCTTGTGCAAGCATGAAAGACGTCACTCTTCTTTGAGTTGTCCTTTGGTGTTGAGCTGAATCTCTTCTTTGAAACACCATTAGTGATTGAGCCAAATTAGCTTATCTTCTTGGTTGTGGGTTAAAACTCCTTTGTTGACTTTGAAAGCTCCTTGGAAGTTGAGATCTTGTTTGATGAGTTCTAGCTTTTGGTGGATGAGCTTTATCTTGAGAATTTGTTTGAGCCTTCATTTGAGCTTGCTTTGATGATTCTCCAACTTCATTCGAACTCATTTTTTGGTGTGAACCTTGAGTCTTTTTATCCTCTTGACTCTTGACAAAAATGGTCTTTTTCAAGAGAGTGGCATCCTTGCCTTCCATATATCCTAAGCCAGTTTTATCACTATGACTCTTCCCACATGATAGCATCTTATCAAGTCTCTCGGTTCCGGATGTCATATTGGCAACTAATTCTTTCGCTTCCTTAAGCTCATCCTTTAAGTTCTCTTCACTCTTCTTAGTGATCACAAGTTCCAACTTCAAATTCTCTTCTAACTCTTTTCCACTCTTTACTTTCTCACTCAAGTGAGTAATCTTGAAAGTCAACTCTACATTCTCCTTTTTCAACTCTTGAATCTCCTTCTTCTTTTTCAATCTAGACTTTTCAAAAAACTTTATAAAGTCTACATAGTCCATTTCCTCATCAATATCAAATCTAGAGTTGGAAGGGGTACTCTTATCACTGGAGTCACTTATTTCTTCCTTATCACTCATAACTTCCTTGCCATTATGAGATGTTGTGAAGGCAATGAAGTTGGCAACTCTATCTTCATCATCCGAAGATTTTTCTTTCTCTTCTAAGTCTCCACTGTCACTCCAAGTAGGCGTCATTGCCTTCTTCTTCTTCTTCTTTTTCAAATTTGCACATTCTGGAGCAATGTGACCAAAACCACTGCATTCATAGCATTGAATGCTTTTCTTGGAGTCACTTTCCTGAGACTTTTCCATCTTCTTGAAAGGAGTTTTCTTTTTCACTTCCTTTCCCTTGGACCAAAATCCTTTCCTCTCAAACTTCATAAATTTCTTGGATCTTTTAACCATGAGGGCCATTTCTTCATCTGAGTCCTCCTTCTCTTCTTCAACCTTAGTAGTCTTCAAGGTAATGCTCTTTTGCTTCTTCGGAGGTGGAGGTGTGGTGTTCCATCTTGACTCATAAGCTAGAAGTCTTCCAATGACTACACTTGGCATCATATTCTTGTACTTACTATTCTTTTCAAGTGCCATCGCCTTTGATTCGAACCTTGACGGAAGTGACCTCATAATTTTTTTCTTGACTCTCCTATCCTAATATGGGTCACCAAGTTGATGGCTTTGGTTGACAATATCCATCAACTTCACTTGAAAGTCATTGAAGCATTCATGCTCCTCCATCCTAATCATCTAAAATTGCATTTGGAGGACTTAGAGCTTTGAGTCCTTGACTACCTTGGTTCTCTCATGTGTCGTTTGAAGAATATCCCAAGCTTCATTTGCAATCCTAGTGTTTTGGACCAGCTTGTACTGATTATCGTCCACGGCACAAAGGATGGCATGCATAGCCTTGTTGTTCCATTTGGATGCTTCAAACTCTTGAGTACTCACATTAGACTTGGGCTTAAGAACTTTATCTCCTTCTTTGGTGGTCATTGTTGGAGAAGTGTAGCATCTTCAATTGCCATCCATGCACGGTCATCTATTTGGCAGATATAAGCCTCAATCTTGCCTTTCCATGAGGCATAATTATCACCCTTAAGCAGATGTGGTCTTAAGCTTAAAGCTCCCTTTTTACTCATCCCAGGCTCATTCATAGTGTTTGGGTTATAAATGAGATGCAAATGAAAAGCAAACAACCAAAATGCACAAGGTAAGACACACACAATGCACGGATCACCTAAGTATATCTATGCACCGGGTCTGATACCAATTGAAAGTTCCCTAAAAACGTGTTTCTAAACCTAGAGGGGGGTGAATAGGTTTTAATAAAGTCAATTACCAAATTTTCTTGATTAGTTAATATTCAAAATTTACCTAATAAAACAAACATACAACATCAAGTGTACGGTGTAGAAATATAAATAATACAAGATGTATACATGGAAACCCTCTAAATGGGAAAAACCACGGGCTATTTAGAGTGCCACTCTCGATCCTCAAAATCCACTATTGAGTAAAAGTGTACAACCTAGGTTGACCTCCCGTCTAACCCTCCAGTTACTAACCCTTTCACTCTACCCAACGGGCCTTAATATCGATTTTGGATCACTAGCCTTATGCACTAACCACTTAGCCATAAGCTAAAACAACAATGAACAGATAATGGCAACCTAAGTGAATATGCAAGAATATTCATATATGCAAAAATGCTAGGTCAAGACATTCATGCTTATCTAGGATTAATAATGACAATTAAAATAAATCCTAGATATCAATGTTCTAAATACAAAAGCAAGAAGAATTAGCTGGAAGGGCAAAATCGTCCTAAATGCTAGCTATCACAAATTAATGCATCTCAACCAACAATCAACATACAAGCATGTCATAAAAGTAATTAAACAACCAAGCAAGCAATTAATATGCAATAAAGACTAAAATCCTAGGTATACATGTCTTAGTAATGAAAACATAAAGTTTAGAACATGTAGAGAATACCTAGTCATGAACACACAAGAAATCCATGCTTGAAAGATGCTTGATGATTTGGATTTTAAGGATGGTTGAGTAAAAATAGCTTCTTGGAGCTTCTCTCTCTAAAGAACCTTGTCTCTCTCTTAAAAATAGGTTTGGAAGCTCTCAAAAACGAGTTTGGAAAAGAAGATGTATATATATGAAGCCTAAAGTGAAACTGCATCGTTTTGGGCAAAAGGCAAATAAAACGCGTCAAGGCCGCTGGCTGTACCGCGGTCCAGGCAAGTGTCCAGACTGCGGCACAGAGAGTGGTGTATCATTTGGACAACGCAGCTCTGTAGGCCGCTGTGCATGCAGTATGCCCAGACTGCGGTCTTGACAGCATGCATCCTCTGTGAAACTCCGCTTGGGAAGCCGCGGCGTTGGTAACACGCATAAACCGCAGTAGACACAGCGAGCATCCTCTGTCAAACACCGATGTGCAAGCCGCGGCGGGGGTACTGCACGTAGAGCTGTCTAGACCGCGGTAGACAGGAAAATTTCCTTTCTTTAAGGCACAAACATACATTCAAACACTCAAATAAAAATATGACACACAAGGCACACAAAATGACAAATAAGCAAGCAAGCAAGATAATTAAAATAGAATGCATGAGTGTGAGTGTGTGCACTAAATCTCTTCAATGAAGTTAAGCAAGTGATTTTATATTTGTTGCTTGAGCTTGGTTACGAACAATGAAGCCCTAAACTACCCTTACATATTGATCCCAAAGTGTGGTTGTCAATGAAATAAGATAATCAAAAACCGAGGAACTTGCAGTGTGGTTTTTATACAAAGCACCATTCATGAAGAATTCATGAGTACAGTATCCCGAACAACGGTCGTCACTAATAACATGCATTGATCCAACTATTTTTGTTCGGCATTATTAAAGCATATAGTTGTGCAAATGTTACTCATATGTTTAACAGTGATGATGAAAATTTTAGTACATAAATCGAGCTTAGTCTTAATACGCACAAAAAGAGTTTTATCTTGGTGCATCGACAGAAGCTCCTCAACAAGTGTTTAGCGTCTATAGTATAAAAAAACATGGTCTATGAGAGATCGGCACTACAAAAAAATGGGGGAAGACAAAAAGAGAAGAACTCTTCGCAAGTGCAATAAACTCGAAGATGATTGTCCACAACGACATAGAAAAAAGCCAAAGTGGCTAAAATTTTTACCAAAATAAGCCTCCAAAAAAGGTTAGCATATGATAATAAGAACATATAAAATAAGAATCATATCATAATAAGAACATATGATAATGACTTGATAAGAATCATATGATAATAAGAACATATGATAATGACATGATAATAAGAACATGTCAATAAGAACTCGGGCGCCGTGAAACCGCGAAGGGTGGATGGAAAGTGTTCGAAAGGGGCTGAGAAGCTAAAGTAGCACGCTCGCCGAGTAGATTAAGTGTAAATACACCTATTGTCTAAAAAAAGCAAACCCGAGGCACCAGGTTACCTGGAAAACTGCTTGGGGCACCGTCGGGCGAGATGCGCAGCTGTGTTGGTTGGTATACACTACCCCAACGATTCGGTAAACCCCTATAACAGACAAAACCGGGAGACGTCCTTGGTGACTTGTGCAGCGACCTGGGTGTATGATCGTGGTGAGCCTCGATGTAACACTTGGGTAAAAACTGATCGGTTTAATAAGATACTTGATCATTCTTAAAGCAAAACTGATCAGTTTAATAAGACATTTGATCAGTCTAAAGATGATCAGTTTAATAAGAAACTTGATCATTCTTTAAGATAAGCTGACCAGTTTAATAAGACACTTGATCAATCTAAAGATGATCAGTTTAATGAGATACTTGAATCATTCTCAAGACCATCATTCTTGAAGTCAAATTGATCAGTTTAAAAATATATTTGATCTAAGGTATATAAAATTGATCAGAAAGATCGACCGAATAGCACTGTTTAACCAAACTATATATATATATATATACAAATCTATACCGGTCGAAATCAGGACGAAGAACCAACTCAGGCTAAATGCATTGGATGTCCTAAAAAAAAGACCGATCTATAAGAAAGATCGGCCAAAAAGAAAATATGAGTGGGTGCAAATAATGCATTGTCAACTCAAGAGTTGGCTGGGTACGAAAGCACTGTCAGCGATCCGGCATTTTAGAAAAAGAAAAGAGGTAAATACTTCTATTTAAATTACTTTTCTATTAAGTTTAAAATATGCAGGTACAAAGCTCCAATGGGCAAGTGCATGTAAAAGCAGTAAGGAAACTTTCAATTGCTAGATCAGAGCCATTTGGGCCGAACACTTTGAGATTGGCCAGGTTCGCTAAAAATCAAGTAAAAACCCCGAAGGTGGGTATAAACATAAATATGGCCAGGATCCCCGAGGTACAAAATAAACACCCAGGCTGCCTTTAGCTAGAGCCTAAATCATTCTGTCAGCCGAGCGAGCATCTGGAACAATTTACAAGCAGTACAAAAGCCAGAAAGCAATTGCAAAAAGAACCAATAATGGTTAAAATCAAATACAAAAAGATCGATCAAAAAGATTTACAAGATCAACCAAAATGAAGATCGATCTATAAGAAAGATCGGCCAAAAAGAAGACTGGAGTATAAGAAAGATAGGTCAAAAGAAAGAATCTAACCTATGAGAAAAATATCAGGGAGATCTAGGGCGAACACTCGGAATGTCCCGTCTAAAAAAAATCTTTACTCGGGCCCACAAACAAGGTAGAAAGTCTACTCGGACCAATGAAGAGATGCGAGCTTATGTGCCTAAAACATGGTTCCTACTCTACACATCGACATCAACTCAAATGATGACTATGCTAGGGTAGATTCCGAGCAACATGAACCCCTAGAGAACAAGAGCACCCAACTCGCCATAAATATGTATACATGGCAGTGGCCTAGGGGGTGGATACTAAGAAGCACGATCTCCACAGAGCGCCAATTTACCTTCCTGAGAGCAACAACATCTACCACATTTTTCTCAGCTTGTGACAAAAGATGTTACTCAGAGGTACCCTAATCAAGTTCAAGCTATCTTAAGCCTTAAAACTTCAAAAGAACATCGGAACATGACTTTAGAGGATATTTTGAGCGGCAATAAAAGCATTATGGAATACTGCATTTAGAAGAAGAGGCGAGAAAGATGAGAATATGATGGTGGCAAGAAAAGTGCTCGTGCAAGGGGAACATAATGAAAACAAACGAAGCAAAAAAAAAAGAGGGGGTCGAAACGTGGTGAGCAAAAAAAAATGATGCTTAAATGACCGAGTGAAGTATTAAAAAGTTGGGACCTTCTCGGAAATAAAAAGACTTAAAAGCACCCGAGCATCAAATCATAATTGCCAATCTATTCAGCTCGTTGTGGCAGTTCAACTCACCATATTTATTCAACTCGGGGAATAGCTTAACACGCCGTTGCTATTCCATTCGGCTCGTTGGCTTTTTACCTCTTCAAAAAAAAAATTGCAAAGCTAATCCCAGCGCACGGCTAATTCACAAAAAAAAAGATCTCAAAAATCAAGACTTGTGGAGACAACAGTTCATCGAACATGATTAGAACCAAATGCAAGTATGAATTTTCATTTATGTTAATACAAACAAAGTGTTTTTTTTATTGCAGGAATACTAGTTAGAAGGCCTTGAAGAAGAAAGGTATGCCACGTACCAAATCTATATAGCATAGAAGTGCACACTTGGGCATTACTGAAGAAAAGGTAAAAATTATAAGAAAGGAAGTGTTAAAGAAGATATCTAAGTCCCCCATCTCAACATTTCTTTCGACACTTCCCGCAAGAGAGCCACAAAAAAAAAATCGGAAGCCGATCAATTAAAAAATGGCTGGTCATTTGGTGATTAGACATGGCCTGACCAGACCAAGTGCAAGTTCATCTCACAGTAAAGTATCAAAAGGTATCTTAGTGACCTAATCGATATCCTGAAGACATTGACAGGTTTAAAAATTTATCTCAGCAACATAACATGTATTAAAGATTATCAGTTTGCAAGAGTAAAAAAAAATCAGAGAACTTTTCAAATCTCCTTCGTCGAGTGGTCAAGAACTCATCTCGCGGATTTGACGGGGTATTGTTATGTGTTTTTTGTCAGCATGACACGTCATCGAAGGTTGCGGGTAATGCAGAAAAATAGTGATTCCACATCATCAAAGTCAACCAGTCAACGAGAGGGATATTGGCCAATGACATGTCATCAAGAAAATTAATATGGAAGTTAAAAGCGTATGCGCCAAGTAAAGTCGTCCGTAAAAGGAGTCTTAATGAGCGAAGATCTCTACTCAATGAGATCTACTCGGCCAAAACAGGAAATATGACCTTATCAAGGCACGTCGTACAAAGCGAAGATTCACTCAGATACTAAATCTAAGAATCATAATCCAATAAGGGAATATTTCTATTTCCTCTTTAGTATCATAGAATTCTAATCAAGAAGAAACTCATAACTTCCAGAAGGATAAACACCAAACGAGAAATAAGTCCTAAACGGACTACATTACTAGAATCCTATAAAGATTCTAATTAATGAACCCACCACTCGTACGATAATAACTAGGGCAACCCTAGATCGAACCATATAAACACAACCATGTACTTATTATAACAGAACAAGGTCATCATCAACAATTTACGCTTAGATGAGAAGGATGAGCAATCATATGAAGCGAGTATTGAGTGTTGTAATTATTCTATCTATAGTGGATCTCTTCACACTGTCACCGGCACCGTGGATATTTCCCCATCTTAGGGTTTTACCACGTAAAACATGTGTTGTGTTTGATTTATTCTTTATTTCGTACTCTTCTACATTATTTTTTCTCAAATACGAACAAATCGTATCGCATCCACATGGAGAATGAGACTTTGATTATTCAACCCTTGACTGGTCAAAGCATTGATCTGCCTACGTATTAATGTTTGACGGTTGACTTTTCAATGATCCAAAAATCACCATCAACACATTCTACCCTACCATGCTTCTCAAGCTCTGAGACAGTCATCAGTGGCACCTGATATTGGAGGAATGTCCAAGACAGTCCATGAGTCCATCTTCTATTTTGTTGTTTACTCCAACCATACTATTTAGTTCTTTGAATATCTTTTTACAAAAACTCATTAATGTCAGTAATTATCCTCACATTTATCACAGATGCATTTGCAAGAGAAGAAGAAGTATACCTTTTTCACATGAAGAGCCACAAAGATGATGCTTCTTGTTATCAATAACACAACACGAGTGAACTATATAACAAGCGCACGATACAAGTCAAGGGTTCAGTTGTATCTAAGAATAAAATTCTATCTCTCATTTAATAATAAAATAAAATGAGTATAACTATGAATTTACTAAAATTAAAGGAAAGCATCGGAAGTGGAAGAACTTACATTTCTTTTGGCATTGCATGCAGGTGTGCAATTTAGTGTTCGTTATGTTACAGAACTTGCAAACTCAATTGTGACACAACCACTCTTCTTTTGGAATCTCCTGATTCAAAATCTGTTGATTCCCAAAAACAAATGATGATAATTAATAACAAAAAAAAAATACCAATACAATGATCAGCAGTAGAGAATCTGAACTATCAGTTCAAAAGAAAAAAAATGAAAGAGAAAATGTTACCTTCATGCGCATGCAAGAAGAATGGAAAGTCGAAGGGCCTTTCTGGCAACGGATCAATTCTCTACCATCACCGCAAACCATACAGGTATCGTCACTCCAGTCAGCAAAGCCATGGGTTCTTGGACGCTCAACTATAAAACAACGGTACGTGGCTAGCCGCTTCTACTCTACTAAGCCAAGCATTAGTGGTCAACAGATCCAACAGTGATCCCTGTAACCTCTTTTTAAATATTTTTTGGTATGGCATATTCTAGCTGCAGCTGGAAGCATGTTCCTCAAATTCATGCACATCGAACACCTCATTGCAGCAATCTCATAGCACACCTCCCTTGTGAATGCGTCCTTTTATACCTCCCTCATGATTGCGTCCCTTTGCAAGACCTTTACAATTTCTGTAGGCTACTGCATCATTTTCTTTGATCATCTTCTTTTCTATCATCCATGAAACGATGGTCTTGTTTTCGTCTCGGATGCCAACTTTCATTTTTTACTTCTCTCTGTAAGCACTTTATTTGTGCTGGAACTTTCAGCAGCAACCACATTTTTGACGTTCATGTTTTCCTGAAACTAAGAAAGAAAGCATTATAGAGATAACATAGAAATTACAAAATGAACATTTTTTAATACTAATAATTAATAAACAACAAAGATCATTACGATTCGTTTCCATTTTAACTGGTATAATAACTTATTATTTTGTAATGATTTATAAATGTACAAGATTTTATTTTATTTGTTTATATACTACCTGGCGTGTGGCGACTGAATCTGGAATTAAGAGGATTTTTTTATATACTACCTGGTGTGTGGCGACTGAAACGGGAATTAACAGGGTTTTTTTTTACCACAAAACAATCAGAGAAAACAAAACTAGGCACATCAGCCTCAACAGCTCTTTTAACACGGAGTGGGTAGTCCTCCATCCAGAAGATATCCTCGTCGGAAGACAAGGCATTTTAAGCAAGACCACGGGCAACTTGGTTAGCCAATCTAGGAGCATAAGCGATAGACACCCCACCCAAATCAAATATCTGCTTCAAAATATCAGAAAGGATCACCCCAAAAGTCGAGTCCTGGTGACTCCCCTCATTAAGCCATTTCATCACAACAGCCGAGAACACAAGCAAGCAACCTACATTCTTTGGCAAAAAGAAGACCCCTGCAAATGATCATCACCTCCGCCAACTGAGCCGAGAAGCCCGTAACAATTTTTTGAGAGCACAAGGCCATCACAAGGCCAGTCGAATCACGAATAATAGAACCTATGCCAATGAAATCCCCACACCACCCATTACCGCATCACAATTAACTTTGTATAACTCAGGATCCGGTGGTTTCCGGTTGATATTCACAGCTCTCCCCGAAGGCGAAGCTGATGCCTCCCCAGTCCACTCTCCTAGGACTCAGCTAAGAAATTATGAGCCCAACTCACCACATCCACCAAGTCAATGTTATGAGAACCATGAACTATCGAGTTACGCCCAAACCACACTCTCCACATAACATCACAAAAGAAGGCCAACTCTTCACTACTCACAAGAGCAAGCCAATCCAAAATAAAATCTAAAAAGGAAGGGTAGTTACCTCTTAGCACCACATTACTTGGAAGCCATCCTCTATGCAAAGACTTCAACTTTCGACAAGCCCAAATTGCATGAAAGTTCGTTTCATCTAAACTCCTGCAAAAAAGACGTCTATAATCGATACGTACCCCGCGACAAGCTAAGTTAGCAGTAGACAGGATCTAATCATGATATGCCTTCCAAACAAAGGTTTTGATCTTTAATGGGATTGCCAATTTCCATGGACTTTTTCACCAAGTAGACATTCAGATTGAATTGGAAGATATTAGGCCAACTTCTAAGGAAAGACCAACACGATTACCGCTTTTCACTATATATCCACCACTATCCTCATACTGCCACAAGACAGAATCATCCACTCTACTAGAGCCAATCGGGATTTGGGTGATGGTCAAAAAGCATCATCACCGGAGAAATTACGTAGTGCCACAATACAGAACAGAGTCATCCCCTCTACTAGAGCCAATCGAGATGTGGGAGATGGTCAAAGCATCATCACCAGAGAAACTACGTTTGATGAGTTGCATATCCCATCCACCTGAAGGAGACAAAAGCCAATCAACCGTAGCATCATCACCCATACTCAACGCGATGAGGATTTTGAGAGTGGAGGGCCTTGGAATCAACTTATTCTTGTAGATACAGATGGAGTTGCCAGGACCAACCCTCCAGCGCGGAGACCTTTACCCTACATCATACTATTCCAAACGAAGGAAACAGAAGACTTCCTACGCCACACCCCCCCCCCCCCCCAACCCAATCCAACCCAACCCAACCCAACCCAAATATATATATATATATATATATATATATATTATAAAAGTAGCAACCTTTTAACACTCACGCAGTAAGAGATCTAGGATTTTTCATCACCCTCCAACACTGTTATGCCAGAAGAGCCCTTTTAATGGTCTCTAAATTCTTGAATCCCAAACCTTCCTGCATCTTGGGATTACAAAGCCGAGCCCAAGTACACCAATGGATTTTTTGATGGACAGTGTTGCTGCCCCACCAAAAGCGGGCATATAACCTTTGAATTTCATGAATCAAACCCTTTGAAAGGAGGAACAAACACATGGTGTTGGCATTGGCATTGGACGGAATCGACTGAACCATCACTTTAATGAGAATCTCTTTCCTTCCCACCCGAAGAAACTAGTCCCCCAACCTTTAATCTTACCCCAAACACGATCAACAATATTAGAAAACAGTTTCCTTTTTCTTCTACCCATAAAGCACGATAGACCTAAAGACTTCTCATGGCATTCCACCAGATTAACATTGGCAATCATAGCTAGCCTCGCCCTCTTGCTAACAGAAAAGGAGGGGCTCACACATATAGCTGACTTATTGAAGTTAACCACCTAACCAGATGCCTTAGAGTAATCATCAAGTACTTTTCTAATCACCAAATAGTTAGAATTGTCGGCCTTACTGAATAAGAGACTATAATCCAAGAAAAAAAGTAAGTGGGGTATTACTGGCCCACTCTTGTTGCACTAAAAACTCGAGAGCAATCCCTGCATCCGTGTCTTATAAATCAGGCTCGAAAATCCCTCCACACAAATGAGGAACTTATACCAGGATAAAAGATCCTTTTGCCTGAGCCCCTTAGTAGGATTGATAGAGCCGCAGATGACCTTATTTGGCTGAAAAGAGTAAGAGACTGAGGTTACTCACCTCATGATAAGGTTTACCCAACTGCCTGAGAAACCCATCTACATCATCATTCTTTCTAAGAATACCCACTCAACTCGATCATATGCCTTAGACATGTCCAATTTGATTGCCATGGATCCATGTTTCCTCTTTCTACATTTTAATCTGTGCAAACATTCGATCCGAAATCAGACGCCCTGGAATGAAAGCACACTGCGTTTAGTGATCGCATCACCCAAAGCTTTTTTCAATCTATAGGCAACTGTTTTAGCAATAATCTTGTAAATAACATTGTATAAATTTATTAGGGCAATAATTTGAGATCTTCCTCAGATTTTGCACTTTCGGGATCAACAAAATCACGGTACCATTCATATCTTCCACTGAAGCACCCTCATTCAAAACCCCAAGAGAGTAGTCATAATACTAGGCATAAAAATATCCCATAACTTATGATAGAAAATGGCTGAATGGCCATCCTTACCTGGTGCCTTAGTTGACCTATATCAAAAATCGCTCTTCTGACGTCCACCCATGTAAACCTCGAATCAAGAAACTGTGACACTTGGTTGGACACCATTGGACGAATCCTTTCAAGCACATATTCAATACTCTCATAGTTCGCGAAACTAGTACTGAAAATACCCTTGAAGTACTACAAAATAACCTTTTCCATATCAAACTTTGATTCTCTCCACACTCCATCATCATCCCATAAATCAGTAATTGGGCTCGTATAGGTGAAGTCTTTGAGTGAAAAAATCCCGTATTATGGTCACCATTTTTCAATAAATCCACTCTCATTGTTTGCCTCCAATATCTTTCCTCAGTATTCAAGACAGAATCTAACTACTTCTCCAGCAAAGAAATAACTCTTCACGAAGGACATTAGTCAATCTTGCAAGCATTAGAAAGTGCTTTTTTTTTAATAATCTTCTATCGAAGCTCTCTTATTTTATTTCTGTTCCACGAATCCAATAATAATTCACACGATTCATTATTCCCTAACACACCAACCATGTTATTTCTCACACAACTTGAACTCCAAGAAGAAGAAACAATCTTTTAGCATTCTGGTTCATCAGCCTAACATTCTTCAAAGAAAAATCATTTGCCTCTCTTCGACTAGTCCTTCCTAGCTAACTACAACTCCTCAAAATATTCCAGCATCAATGACCGGTGATCGAACCCCTAAAACTCCAAGTGGTGGACCAAATAGTTAGGGAAAAGATTGGCCCACTTCTTAGTACAAGTTCCACTGTCAAGACGCTCCACTTTTCCCATCTCTATTATTGTTGCAGGTGAATTTAGGACTCAAAATACCCATATCACTCAAAGAACAATCTTCTAGAGCCTTACGAAAACTGGTAACATCCCGCCAATTATTAGGCATAACCCCGCCCCAAAAAAAAATCCTCATAGTCATGCTGGATTTCATTGAAATTCTCATACATACCCAAGGTAAGTTTGACATACCTGCCAAGAATGGACGTAGAAGCCGTGAAACCCCAGACCTGACTACTACTATGAATAATTCGAACATCTATAAGAGCTTGAGAGGAAAATAAAAGATCGACTAAAACATTGCTAGACCAAAACAACCATAAGCCACCAAACCTCCTTGCACTATCGACAACTAACTTCCCATAAAAACCCAATGTAACACGTCATTTCTCCATATTTATGTGATTGCATCTAGTCTCCATTAAGAGCTTTTGATATTGAATGTCTGAGAGCTCCTCAAACCCCGGACGTTCCAAACAAAGATTTTCATTATAAACGTCAGGTCAATAATTCACCAATATAGTCTTTTTTTTGCTGCTGACAAAAACCCCATCACTGGTAATGTTAATAGCCAAATTCGGCTAAGGACGAAAGGAAAATTTTCCACTCTCCAAGCAAGGGTTCATATCCAGAATCACATAGCGAGGTACCAAGGTTCCTGGGGTCGAGCTAGCATACAACACAACCCCGCAGAAGCAAGGCGAGGTCGCCTACATTCTAGGAATACCTCAGGTAATGCTAGATGGGATCAAATCGAGTTCCTTACATAGGAGCCCGAGGAAAGGCCGATAGGGGAAGACCTAAGCTTCCCGAGGTCGGGATATCTCACGACCACCCAGAGCCTACTACCATTTCTGTTTGTACAAAGGGACCTTTAGGGTGTTGCATTTGTCCTACAATGTCTCTTCGTTTCATCGAGGGAAGAACCGAATCTATCCAATCAGATAAGAGGAAGTTCGTAAAGCTCTATTACCACTAAAGAGCGCTAACACCGTCATTTCAAGCTCCAAAAGGGACCTATGATGGACAGATCAAGCTCCTAGCGAAAAGACTGGAACATAGATGCACATCACCCTTCAAGATAACAAACGCCATATTTGATGACCTCCATGATGCATCTCACCAAGGCAGCATACGGGGATCTTGTGTTGGTACAAAACTTGCAATTGGGCTAGGTTGTGAAACCTCTTGTTGAATTGTATCTCCTTAAAGCTCATTCAGGACAATTGTACTTTTCGACACAAAATTATTCATATAGTCCTCTTACAAAAATTTAGCATTTGTAGAAACAAAAACTTTATGATTTGAAGAACAATAAAAATAATATCCTTTAGCTCCCATTGGATACCCTACAAATATGCATGTTTCTGAACGAGACTCCATCTTTTGTCTTTCCTTTTAACATGTGCGCAGGGTATCCAAATATCCTTAAGTGTTATAAACTAGGTTTTCGCCTAATCCATAACTCATGCGGTGTTTTAGGAACCGATATAGATGGTACATCGTTAAGAATGTACATAGCGGTTTGTAAAGCACAACCCCAAAAAGAATTAGGGATCATTGAATAACTCAACATAGACCTAACCATGTCCAGAAGAGTTCTATTTCTCCTTTTCTGCCACCCTCTTTTGTTGAGGTGTACCTGGCACAGAAAACTGAGAAATTATCCCGTTATCAGTAAGATATTGCTAAAACTCACCAGAAAGATATTCTCCACCACGATTAGACGTCAAGATTTTTATGTGTTTCTTAAGCTGATTTTCAACTTCAGCTTTAAATGCTTTGAACATGTCAAAAGCATCCGACTTATGTCCCATTAGATACACATAGCCAAATCTCGAGTAATCATCCATGAAAAAGATGAAGTACTCATATCGACCTCTAGTTTGAATGCTTATAGGAACACATTCGTCGGTGTGTATCAATCTTAAACATTCAGTGGCTTTTGTGCCTTTGGTCATGAAAGACCTTTTGGTCATCTTACCTTCCAAACAAGATTCACAAGTTGGTATATCATCAACCTTTAAGTCACTTAAAGGTCCATCATTAACCAATCTTTTGATTCTATCAAGGTTAATATGACCTAAGCGCAAATGCCAAAGGTAGGTTTCATCTTTTGATAATTTTAGACTTTTATGATTAGGTTGCATTGATGCAGTGGTGCTACAACAGCTGCAAACTCCGCTATATGGCTTCACTGGGGACTCGATCATCCTAGTGAGGTCAAAGATCCTTCTAGTTATCGCACGAACCATACCTCTACAACAAAACATCATGACAAATGTTATTGTATTTAATACCTCGTCAGCTTACAATGTTATACTATGAAGGCCAATCCTGTTAGCCTTGACGGGGGTCTTGTCCTTTTACTACAATGTCTTAAAGTTTCTGGTTGGGTACAAAGTGGGCGAGGTGTGCGGAGACCAGCAATCTACCAAGAAATGCTATTCAGTGTCTGCCAACCCTTCAGCTTTGGTAAAGCATTTCACTCAGGTTGCCTAAGTTTGTGAACAGGGATCGCCAAAAGAGGATCCCGAGATCCCAAAGCTAGAAGGAGATCCTGAGGATAACGTCCAAGAAGAGGACAATGTAGAGGAAAATCGGGAGTGGGCCAGCGGATACCCCGTAGATGAGTTAGAGAAAATACCAATCTGAGATGATGACCTCTCCAAGGTAGTCAAGGTTGGAGCTACCCTATAGCAAAGAGTGAATGAGAGATTGATCAAGCTTTTTTGAGAATTTAATGACATCTTCACTTGGAGCCACGATGAGATGCCAGGATTCCCAATATCTTTGGCAGCTCATCATCTAGTAGTAGATCCAACCATCAAACCTATTAAACATAAGAGGCATCACTTTAACACCGAGAGGAATGATGCGGTTCAAGAAGAAGTTAACAAGCTAATCATAGCTGGTTTCATCAGAGAAGCCCGGTACCCTGAGTGGATCGCCAACGTGGTCATGGTCACCAATGCAAATGGGAAGTGGTAAATGTGCATCGACTACACCGATCTCAATCGGGCATGCTTGAAAGATAGCTTCCCTCTACCAAAGATCGACCAGCTGATGGACTCCACTGCTGGAAACAAACTCCTAAGCTTCATGGACTAGTTCTCGGGGTACAATAAGATCATGATGCACCCCGTCGACCAAGACAATACCAGCTTTATTGCGGGCCAAGGTCTGTACCACTACAAGGTAATGTCATTTGGCCTTAAGAATGCTAGGGCTACATACCAGCGGTTTGCCAACCGGTTGTTCAAGCTAAAAATTGGGAGGTCGATGGAGGTGTACATCAACGATATGATCACCAAGTCCCAAACCGCGGAAGAACATCAAGATGACCTTCACAGAACTTTCCTAATCCAAAGGGAAAACCAGATGCGATTGAACCCTTCCAAGTGTGCATTTGGGTTAACTGCGGGAAAGTTTTTGGGCTTTATGGTGAACGAGAAAGGAATTGAGGCAAACCCAAAAAAGATCAGAGCTATTCTGAACCTAGATTCTTTGACCACTCTCAAACAAGTTCAAGTACTGGCAGGGCATATAACAGTGCTCAACCAATTCATTTCGCGCTCCACAGATAAACGTTTTCCCTTCTTCAAGGCCATCAAGAAGAGGAAGAACATGAAATGGGACCAAGATAGCGAGCGAGCTTCCTAAGCCTTAAAGAATTACCTCGCTAGCCCGTCACTGCTAGTTAAGCCTATACTGGGAGAGGAGTTACAAATCTTCTTAGCCGTGTCTGAGATGGCTGTAAATGGGACCTTTGTCAAGGAATACGGGGATGGGATCTAGCGACCTATCTACTATGTCAACCACGCACTGTCCAAGTCCGAGAAGAACTACCTCCTCTTTGAGAAGCTCGTCCTTCCCCTGTTTACCATGACCAGGAAGCTTCATCCCTATTTTCAAGCATATTCAGTGGAAGTGGTGACAGATTAGCCCCTTCGCCAATTCTTACAAAGGCCGGATGTATCCTGAAGGCTAGTCTTGTGGGCCTTGGAGCTTGCCCAGTTTAATCTAAAGTACAAGTCTCGAGCAACAATCAAAGCTCAGGCCCTAGGCAAACTTTATGGTAGAGTTCTCAGCTCTCTCAAATGAAAAGACCTCGGTAAAGTCGAATCTGGCTCCTGGAAAGCTTTCGGAGAATGACAATTGACCAGAAGACTTTATTGCCTGGATCCTCTACACAGATGGAGCACTAGGACAAACGGACATGGGAGCCGGTATAGTCCTAACTGATCCAGAAATGATGAAATGTTGCCACAGTTTTAGGTTCGAGTTCAAGGCGACCAATAATGAAGCAGAGTATGAACCTCTCTAAGCTGGGATGAAGGTCGCCATCGAACTCGGAGTCGACCATTTGCATGTTAAGAGTGACTCACTACTCATTGTCAACCAGGTAACAGGGCTTTACCAAGCCAAAGGTGACAATATGGATGCCTACTTGAAGTTGGTCCAGCGACTCAGGAAAACGCTCAACAAGTTTAAGATTGAGAATATACCTCGACAGCAAAATCATCGGGAAGACGTCTTAGCAAAGATAACTGCAAATGCGGGACAAGCCCGTCCTAGGGGAGTGCCCCTCCAAGTGATCTCTCAATCAAGCATAATAGTGGGCAAGAAGATCTGCCCCGTTGGACGACTTCCATGTTAAATGGACCCAATACTTGTCTGCCTCCAGGAAGGAAAAATCCCAGAAGATCCTGACCAAGCTCAAAAAGTAAAAAGGGTCTCAGTCCAATACTGCCCGGTGGATGTGAATCTCTACAGGAAGGGAAGGTCCCTAGCCCTGGTTCGCTTTCTTTATCCCAACGATGCCAACTGGGCATTAAGAGAGGTCCATTTTGGTGATTGCGAAAATCACATTAGCGAAGAGGCTCTAGCTTACCATGTGCTCCACGTGGGGTACTAGTAGCAACTATCCATTATGATGCTAAAATGTTGTCCGGTCTTGCGAACCATGCCAAAGGACCTCGAACATGAACCACCTTCCTTCTGAACGGCTATCCTCAATTAGCTCACCATACCCCTTCGCCATTTAGGGAGTCGACTTGATCGGTCCGTTTCCCACCGCTCATTGGCAAGCTAAGCATGTTATAGGCGTCATTGACTACTTTACCAGGTGGGTCGAAGCAGAACCTCTTTTCCATATTTCAGAGGAGAATACGACCCAAGTTTATCAAAACCAATATGGTCTGCAGGTTCAGTACCCCTCTCATCATAATCATCGTCATGGGCAAGTTGTTTGACAATGCTTGATTTAGGGACTACTGTGAAGGTTTGGGTATTGATCTTCACTTCGCGTCAGTAGCCCACCCTCAAAATAATGGGTTGGTTGAATCTACCAACAAGGCCATTAAAAAGTTGTTGAAAAAGAATTTACAGTAGAATAAGGGAAGATGGGTTGAGGAGCTCCCCGAGGTTCTTTAGGCATATTGAACCATAAAAAGGACAGCTACCAGAGAAACACCCTACTCTCTGGCTTTAGGGGTAGAAGCAGTCGTTCCCATTGAGCATAAGTTGACCTCGTTCAGGGTACAGCACTTTGAGACAGGGAGCAACGATGTCAAGCTCTAAGCCAATTTAGATCTTCTGGAAGAGAAATAAGATCAGGCTGCTGGGAAAGTAGCAGTTTGCCATAGCAAGATTGCCAGGTACTTTAACAGAAAGGTTAGAGTCAAGAGCTTTAAGAAAGGGGACTTGGTTCTGATGAAGGTGACCCAGAATACCCTGGTAAAATCGAATGGAGTCCAAGGACCCAATTGGGAGGGGATATACTTGGTGAAAGTAGTGGCTGCAATGGAGCATACAAGTTTGAAGACATAGATGGTCGACCCATCGACCACACTTAGAACGCATATCACTTTAAGAATTTTTATCCCTAGGTTGGGGACTCCTTAGCAGACAAAATCCATTTAGGTATTAATCAGTTTCTCAACAACAATGTACTCCATCTTGATCATCAATAAAGTCTGCTATTAATTTCTCCATCTACGATTATATTCTCCACAAATAAATTTTCCATGAGCGCAATGAACCAAGGAAATCTAGATAGCTTCATTGATGCCTTGGCCGGGCACCACCCCCCCCCCCCCCCCCCCCCCCCCCTTCCGGTGCTAAAAAAGGTCTGACTGTAAGAGCATAGTTGCCATCTAGATCTCGAGACCAGGATTGTTAGATAGTCTTCCTAATGCCTTGATCGAGTTACCACCCCCAAGAAGGGTCTGAGTGTAGGAGCATAGTTACCATCCAGATCTCGAGACCAGGATAGCTAGATAGCATTCTTGTTGCCTTGGTCAAGCTACCACTCCCAAGAAGGGTCTGAGTGTAAGAGCATAGTTTTCATCCAGATCTCGAGATCAGGACATCTAGATAGCCTTCGTGATGCCTTGGTCGGGCTACCACCTCCAAGAAAGGTCTAAGTGTAATAGCATAGTTTCCATCAGACCTCGAGACCAGGTTAGATGAGGAAATTTCCCGACACTTTAGTCGGGTTACCACCCACCATACGATGATCAAAACCTAACTACACAAAGTCTGCCAAACCAAGGTCTCTATGGAAGGGTACCTCTTATCCTTGATACAAGGTGGTGAGGTACCTAAAATATCACAATATGAATTTTGCGTAAGTATCAGAGTTTGGCATCAACTCTGTCATCTGACAAAGAAAGATCCTTCTAGGGTCCAACATGTACCACGGTAGAATGTCGTTAAACTACTTGTTCTCCATGTTTTCTTTTAAACTTTACAGGGACATAGTTATGAGAGACCGCTACAGAAGCTTGGTTGAAATACTTCAAGTTAAAGCTGTGGACAAGGTCGACACTTGTCAGCCTAGACTCAACGGATTCGAGGTCATTAATTGACAGATTTAATTAGGTCAGGATTACGTTGAAGGCTGCATCTAGGTCAAGATCAGAAGTGAAACAAGGAGTATTCAACTGAGGTAAAAGTGCATGACCAGAAACCAGTCGGAATAAGCATGGAGGAAAACAGAACCGATTTTCATTAATGGCAAGGGAGCCTATCAACTCAGCAGGCTACATCAGAGCAAATAAAGAGTCTATCCCCTCACAAGGCTGTAGACATCAAACAGGGATCCCAACCCCTAGTACCGGGCAATGTCTGTAAATAAAAAAAAGAACTGGTCATGATTATAGTAGGGTGCTCACCCTTTTTTCTAGGCAATCAAGATAAGTTGTCAAAGGAACCAAATCAAATCTGGGCATCCTTCTGGCCTCCTCCCACCGCTCTTCCTTCATGATGGTCTCTATTTACCTCCCCTCCATCCGGTAGTGAATCAACCTAATTGTCTCATCCTACTACTCTTTCGCTTGGAGGCTGCTCGTCTGTTTGCTGCTCGGTCTGGTCCTCCTCCAGGACTTTATGTACCACAACCATAACCTCAGGGGGAATGATTGTATCCTGAGTGGTAGCAGCTACCTCTATTACCATCGGCGTAACCCTGACTCTGCTCTAACAAGCTCCTCAAGGCGATTTATGGCTCTCTCCTAAACCTTAGATAACCCATTTCCTACCCTTGTGACCGTAGAAGAATCTCCCTCAAGTCGGATGCTATCAAAAGACTCATCTGGTCCTAAGCTTGGAAGGACTAGAGGAGGGAGATGAAGATCTGCTTCAATTACTTGTTTCCCGGTTCCAGCTGTGTTTGAGGTGCCCTGCTCTATCGCTAACGGGAAAAGAACATCTCCTCGACCTTAGCCATAATCTCATCCCTCTCCCAGCCATCGATGACGGAGAGGTTGAAAGGTGGAGGCAGCACTTCAGTAACCTGGTAGGAGTCGTAAAAGTGCCCATTCCCGAATGAGGCCTCCACCCCAGTCTGTAGCTTGGCCACTTGAGCATGTAAGCTCTGGTTTTCGACATCCATCATCTTGACCTCTACTTTCTAAGAGTCTCTCTCTATGGAATGGCGTTTGAACTTGAGGCTCCCTTGGTCGTAGGTCCGCCTCAGCTTCTCGTGGTAGCATTGAAGCTCGACAAGCTCCTTCTCCATCAGCTTCTGGTTAGTAGTCATCTCCTGTACAAATCCTGGCCTTGAGCGACAATCCCATGGCCCTCTTAGCTTTGCCTTCAGCTTTTATAGTGCAGTCACAAAGAGAAGCCACCTGATGCCCCATAGCAACACTGAATTGGAAAGGTTGTAGGTCGAAAAGTTCAAGTTAGTAAAAACAAAACTAGCTACCGCGATTATAGGTAAAAGAAGATGGTTACCTCGGATAAGAGAGTAAATGCTTTAGAGATCAAGATGTTAATAGGCATCGAAGCAATTCGAGAAAGGCCACCACCTGGACTAGAAGTGACGAACTACTCTAAGACCTCGTCTTGTCCAGCAGAACTTAGCTGATGTCGAAGGTCAGCAAAAGGACCCTCCACAACAACAGACCCGAGGCCTCTAGAAGCTCGAGAAGCCGGAGATACGGATGGAGGAGCAAGAGTATCAGGTAGACTAATCACGGGGGTAGCAGAAGTAGTAGCAACAACAGGATAGGCAACCGGGGTAGAAGCAGTGGCGGCTAAAGCAGCTACAACAGCTACATGAGGGGCGGTGGTCCTCTTGCCTCGTGCCTTAGAAGCCCAAGATATGAAGACCACTATCAGAGACCTAGGCTAGAAAAGAGGTAAGATAGGAGCAGGTACAACCCTGGCTGGAGCGGATGGCCCCCCTTTCTCTGAGGTGGCCGAGGAAGAGAGGTGCTAGCACGGTAAACTTCATGAGTAGCTAGATCAACAACAGAAATTGTTAAAAAAATGGGAGATAAGAGTCAAAATCAAAGTGACTAGTATAAAGGAAGCGAGCTAGTTCAGATTTCTCTTTCTTACTAGGAGAAGCAGTAGAGATGCGTAAGTATCGATTCACCTTGCAGGGATCAAAAGAGTCAGCAGTGGGAAATTTCAAGCTTAGAGAGTTATGAGAGATGGTAGTCTTTAAAATTGATTTAGACTCAGCGGGCAGAGAAACCCTGTCCCACGAGGATCCCTCGTGGGACAGGGGTTTATCGTTGAAAGTAATAAGAACCTTGAATTCATGCCTATCGATGCAAATCGAGTTTCCCAATCATCTTCCACCAAAATCTATTCTTCCTTCCAAGAAGGGTCTTTCTTGGAAGCCCCGGGAACAATGAAGTTGAGCTTGTTCTTCGCTTTCGTGTAGAACTTTAAGTCAGTTCTACCCGGTCTGGGCTCCCTGGCTACCTTGCTCAACTCAAACTATGTCTCCAAAAGCCAGGGATTAATTGGAGAGGGGTCAGTTGCAGAGTGTTAAGTGCCAGTCGGAGGGAAAGGTGAGGAGGAAGCCTGACCCAGTTCTCGAGAGCTGCGACGTGGATCAGGAGTACGCCTTTAGAAGGGGAAAAGACATTATAGTTCTTGAAAGGAATGGAGACAGTGACGCTGTTAGGAATGCCATACTTAGCCTTCAACCAACTAATCAACTTTGGATCAGTTGTAGAATTGGGAATGACCTTGAAATCATAGGGAAGAATTTCTTCCGGAAGGGTGAGCTCCCCTTGAAGGGCACCAGAAGCCTGGACCGAACCATTACCAACCACTTATCGCTAGAGTCACCATTCAAATCTTCGTTAGCCAGTTCTAATGGATTCTTAGGTTTTCTCGAGAAGCCAGACCCTATTGAAACATTCTGCCCCGAGCAGCGACGTAAGGGAGGGGGGAGATCGTCCCCACTGTCATTACGGTTTCATTTCCCTTGAGCAAGACTGGAGACCTCATCGCCCTCTACCATTAGGTCGACTGTATTATGACTAGAGTTCGACATGGTGATAAGAAAATTTAGAGTTTGATGAGACGACGAAAGGTTGAGGAACTTCTCGCGAAGATAAAGAGAGAAATAAGCTTTTATGAATTTGAAGTTTGAAAGAGAGAAAAAAGTGTAGGAAATAACGAAGTAACTGGGTTTAAATAGGGACAAATGATATAGTAACCAGTAACTTCGGTGACGAAAGCAGGCGGAAATGTGAGATCTTTAGTGATTTCCTCGATTCTCGAGGACTGACATAACACGATTGTCTTTGTTTGAAAATACATTGTTCCTTGTTCACCACGTTTCACTTGCATTTAATGAAAGGATTCCCTCCCGGATTCTAGCAACTAAAGAAGAGGGAAATTTTTCCAATTAAAATAGGAAATCAGACTTTAACCCCAACTCAATCACCGGTGTTTAAGTCAAAGAGGACTTCTGTTAATAGCCAACTTCCTCTAAGGACCAAAGAAAAATTTTCCACTCTCCAAGCAAGGGTTCATATCCAAGATCACACAGCGGGGTACCAAGGTTCCTAGGGTCGAGCTACCATACAACCCCGCAGAAGTAAGGCGAGGTCGCCTACATTCTAGAAATACCTCTGATAAAGCTCGATGTGATCAAATCGAGTTCCTTACATAGGAGCCCGAGGCAAGGCCAATAAAGGAAGACCTAAGCTTCCCGAGGAAGGGATAACCCGCGACCTCCGGAGAAGCGTGCTACCATTTTCGTTTGTACAAATGGACCTTTAGGGCATCGAATTCGTCCTACAATGTCTCTTCGTTTCGTCAAGGGAAGAACCGAATCTATCCAAGAAAGTAGGAGGAAGCTCGTAAATCTCCGTTACCACTAAAGAGCGCTAACACAATCATTTCAAGCTCCAAAAGGGACCTAAGAAGGTCAGATCAAGCTCCTAGCGCCAAGACTAGAACATAGATGCACCTCGCCTTTCAAGATAGCAGACACCATATTTGATGACCTCCATGATGCATCTCACTAGGGCAACATACGGGATCACATTCACTCTACAACAAGCATTAAAACAATACATACGTGTAGGATAAGTGATTGAGTCCAAAGAGGAAACAAACTTATCTTACTCCAAGATATTCTCAAATATGTTATCGAGCCAAAGTCAATGATATTTAAAACAAAATATCCTGCCCGATAAGGAAGGATTTGATTCAGAGATTCGTGGCAAGAAGATGACAGGTTTAACCTAATTAGACCATGTATAAAACACACATGGGCATGCATGAAGAAGGGGACTTTTGGACAATGCACAAGTAGAGTAAAAGATATTCACCAGTAGCAAAGAGAGCTTTATTCTTGCCTAAATTCTATTCGTAGAACACGACCTTCAATTTATCTACTTCTCGACAGGCACGAAGCTGTCACCCCCATTGTACCCAAGAGAGATTGAGAGTTTTTTCGAGTAATTTTTTATATGTCACCTTTGATTCATATGCGTTAACAAAAACAATAAGATTTCCTTTACATATCCTATACGTATCTTATCATCACCTATTTGAATCATTCCCCAAATTATACATATAAACCTGGTACCGAAGGTACCACCCCCGACCGCAACCTCCGAGTTAGTGGTCTCAAAGGTGCTAGCTGAAATTCCTCATCCCGAACGAATTTTCGGTTAACAGGTAATGTTCACAGCAAACTCATCATGAGCTACTCTGATCACACAACTTTCCTTCCGCCTCACCACTGATGTCGTTTGAGCCAGAGACTGGCATTCTTTTCATTGTAATACCTAAGGTCTCCAGCGAAGCCTTACCCTTATTGACTCTCTGTTGCCTCTTCGATTCAAACCTACCCATTTGAGAGCCAAATTTTTATTTCTTCTTGTTGACCACTAAGACGTGTTTCTTCAAAAAATCACCTCGCTTTCCCAATTGGAATTTCATTTCACTTGATCTCTCCAGACCATTTTTCCCTAAATTGATTAGCCCAAGATTTCCTAATACATTGTCTATTACCTAATTTCATGATTGGAGCTGGATCCGACCTAAGAGTCTCATCCTTCTCGCTCGTAGCCATTGCCACCTCTTGGCTTAAGCCGTCAACATGACTTAAAAAGCCCCTCGTAGATCTAGTTCCCTTATAGAGATTGAGATTTCCAGGCTTCCCTGGGATAGTTCTGGGCCCACTTTCCATTTACAATGCCCACATCCCCACTCGGGCCTTGCCCCTCTAATTGTGTATCAACAAACACAACTTGAGATTCCACTACATTCGCATTCGGGAGGGATTTAATATATAAGTACTTGGGCCTGGCCCATAATATGTCTCTGATATGTCAATATCCAGCCTACCCTTATAAGGACCCGATTCCGACCCATTTGTCTCTTAACAGAAACACTGGACTCTATTTACATTTCCTTCTCAGAACCCATGAAGTTTTCGGCCACCTTAGCCCTTTGATTGGTTATGGAACCTCGGACATTTGAATATTCCCTTGCTTGCACCGCTATCTTTCCTTGCATCAATCATCATCCTTCTAGCCTGTTCCATCTTGGGAGTTTGCCACACCTGGTTGAGCCACCGGAATCATTCCTCCACCACCAATCTTTTTACCATTCCGGTCATTAATTTAAGATTTCCATAAAGGGCTAGAGGCTCTCAACTAGATTCCAAATGGTAGATTCTCAACCCTCATTAACTATAGGAATAGGCTCCTTATGTCTGAATTAAATCACAATGAAAACTATAAATAAATTCTAGATGCAAACATTCTGGAACAGAATACCAAAAAAAAAAAAACTTAGATCTACATCACGCTAGATTATTAAGGATTTATGGATTGGTGAGATATCTGGATCCATTATTAACGATCGTCTGCCGTTGCGGAAATACTACAACAATTGATCACGAACTGATGAAAAGGAACAGGTGGTTTGTGATCTTTCTCAACCAAATCGCCTTAGTTCCTTAATGGGACTGTTGTCTCTCATCCAAATGAGGAGAAGGGAAACTGTGTTATGATTTTGTGTATTGGGGACCAGAACCGAAAGGGTCTTTATATATTGCCTAATTAAGGTTCCAATAATCTCCTGATTAGGAAATAAATTGGTATATACTCAATTAGTCCATGTCAATTCGAACAGTCTATGGACTTACCAAAATTAGACCATTTAATTTCAACCCATTAAATTAAATAGTTAATATAATTGAATAAAAAATATATTGCCCAATTTAATATAGGAAATGAGACTTCCTAACAATCTCCCACTTGAGCTACATATTATTCACAAAATTCTTTTGGCATGTATCTGTATGTTATTTATCTTTAGACTTCTCCTTAAACAATCTTGTTCATTTCATATATTAGCAATGGAATCAACGTGGCTTTTATCACAGTACAGCCGTGACTAAACCACGATGATCATCATACTAATACACTCAATGACATAGATCAAATATGGATGAGTAGCATGGAAATTACATGTAATGTGATCTCATACATGCATATTTTCAACAAGTCCTTCCTCAGTCTTTAGTGAGATCAATCCAAAGCCTTTAATGCAATGCAAAAATTGCACATAGAAAACATAAGTAAGATCATAAATAGAATCATAAACCATCAACTTTATTCTACAGAAAACTAAACAATCCAATGTCTAAAATAAAACATATAGAGCATAAAAATGACTACTACTAAACCAAGGTATCATCAAAAATAATACCCATATGAGCAATGTGCTCATGAAAGACCTTAGGCGTTAAGCCCTTGGTTAATGGGTCCGCTAGCATAGAATATGTTCCTATATGTTCTATGGAAATCTGTTTATCCTAAACTCTTTCCTTAACAACTAGAAACTTGATGTCGATAAACTTTGACTTTATCGAGCTCCTGTTGTTAGAGTAAAGCACCACCGAGTTATTGTCAAAGTAAATCTTCAATGGCCTACTAATGCCATCTACCACACGCAGCCCAGTGATAAAGTTTCACATCTAAATCCCGTGGTTGGATGCCTCATAACAAGCAATGAACTCCGCAGCAATGGTTGAAGAAGCTATAAGAGTCTGCTTGGCAGACTCCTATGAGACAGCTACTCTAGCCAACATAAAGAAGTAGCAAGATGTGGAGCGTCTGTTATCCTGGCTGTTGGGATTATGCTTGATAGCAAGAGTGTAATGATGTATTTGACAATCTTTTCATATTAATAAAAGGGATTTATAGTTTAACAAATTTTATAGCATTTATAGTTTAATTATCATAATTGTTAAAAGTAAATTATCATAAGGTCAAAAGACAATAACAAAAGAAGAATTGTTCGTACATCTGTACAAGTATCGAGGATAGACTATGCTATATAATCGTACTCACTGATAGCTCAAATGATAAAACTTGCAACCATACGTCCATCATTTATCTTAAGATTGTGATAGACTCTCCGATTGTTCACCAAATAAATCCACCTAAGGAACGCATTCCTACCCACAAAGTAAATCCTTCTTAGGAGAGGATTGGGTCTCCTAAGCTAAAGACAGGAAGAATTTGGCCAACCCTAAATAAATTAGGGCAAGGAATTCGGCCACTACATATACGGGATGTTGAATTCAGCCAAGCCTAATTTTCTTAGACAGAATTTTCGGCCACTTCCTTTTCTTAGAGAGAAATTTCAGGCAAACCCTAATCTAAGGGAGAGAAATTTTGACCAAGAGAGAATTTTGAGTGTAGAGAATCCGGATCTTGCTCTAGATAAATTCTTCCAACTCTAAAGATTGGTGTGTGAAAATTTGGCAAAGAGGAAAAGGAAGAAAGAACGTTTTGTATTCGATAGTGTATTAGTAACATTTACATTAAAAGGTTTTGTGTACAACATCAAATCTATGTTCACGTGAGTTTCAATTAAATTGATTGATAATTCACATGTGACCTAACGTTCTTTGTTTTTCTTTTTGGAGGATTATTGTGACTAACAAAGAAAGAGATTTTGTTTGTTTCCATCCTCAGGTATACAATTTAAAGAAATGGAGCCCACACTCCTATGTGATTCACGTTCATGATTGGATTGGAAGATCTTACGGATTTAATTCGACGATAGTTCAATCGTCACGAGAAAAAGGTATGATATTTTTAATATATGTCAATTAATCTAGGGTTAAAGTTCTTTCTATCAAAGGGGAAATTTTTAAATATACAATCGGTATCATAGCCAGGTTGTACCCTTGATTAATTGATGTATATGTATGTGAATATATTCCTTTTTATTTTAAATATGCATGCTTTAGAAAGAGATGACACTCTAGGTATTCACATACGTATTTACGTTGAAATGTATGGATATATATATATATATATATGTGTGTGTGTGTGTGTGTGTGTGTGTGTGTGTGTGTGTGTGTGTGTATGTGTGTGTGTGTGTGTGTGTGTGTGTTTAAATATGTGGATTGTTATTGCTCGATTTTGGTCATACACTTTCAATGTATTTTTGCTTTGGGATTGTAACAAGAAGGGTGAGATATCATTGCCATAATTTCCTTCTTGGTAATTGCTAAGTTCTTTATTTAATTTGATATTGTAAAAAAATACTGTAGGAAAATATTTTATTTAAAAAAAACTGCAGTATTTTATTATTTAAAATTCTTCTGTAATACTTTCAAGTATCGAATACTGGAAGGTTTGAAGGATTGGAAGCAACCGGAACAAGTTTGGGACTGTGCGAGCCATAGCAACAAACGTGCATGAGAATGAGCACACGGCCACGATTGTTGTGGCATGGGCTGCACATGGCAGCCCTATGGAAGCCATGGGCTGCACATGGCAGCCCTTTATGGGGTTGTGGAGTGCACACGTTCATGGGAGACAGCCAAGGTGTTGGGATTATGCTCGATAACAAGAGTATAATAATGTATTTGACAATATTTTCATATTAATAAAGTGATTTCTAGTTTAACAAATGTTATAGTATTTATAGTTTAATTATTATAGTTATCAAAAGTAAATAATCATAAAGTCAAAAGGCTATGAGAAAATAAGAATTGGTCATACATCTAGATATGTATGAGGTAGACACAATTCTTTAGTAAGTCTTGAATAATATTCACAACTTAAGATAAAGGTTGGGCACCTTTATCTTGTTAAAGTTGTAGATTCTTTTGCTAGTATTTGAGTGGGATCAAATATGTTATGATGAGTCTAAAATCATCAAAGTGTGGTGTATTTAGGCAAAAGAATCTAGTGTACTGGGTGCATTGAATTGGATCACAATGACATACTTTATCTAGAACCGTCAATGGATAAAAGTTTCATTTGAAAACAGTCGGAGAGTCTATCTCAATCCTGAGATAAATGATGGACATATGGTTGCAAATGTTATCATTTGAGCTATCAATGAGTACGATTATATAGCATAGTCTATCCTCGATTTTTTGGTGGTATTCATTTGTTAATCGATAGAGGACTTCATTTATAGATATGGACATCGTAGCTCCATTTCTTAAATGAGAGTAGAATATCATCATATGGATATTTTAAGGTATTGGATATTAAATCTTAACGTTAAATTTTCAATAGTGTCTATTGAAACATGGCTTCAGGACAAGTTAAAATATCCAAGTTCAAAACGTGGTCATATGACTAAATATGGTAACTTGGAGAGCTATAGGCAGTCTATGAGCTCTTGGCGGTTACTGATATTCTTCACGAGGATACACTTTCTCCAATAAGGTTGTCTAGAGTATGAGTAAGAAATATTAACTTATTTTATCTTTATTTAAGAGTTCAATTTTAGTTCTTTAGTGGAATGAACTAAAATTAATAGATAGGACCTAAGTGAATCATTTGTTGATGGTGATTGGGTTGTGTCTATTGGAGCTTAAATTTAGATAGCCCGCCAAGATCCCCAATCCACATAAAATTGTATGGATCACTTGATATATTCTATCTGACCAATTTAGGGGTCCATCTAGAATTGTATTAAGGCATGTGGACTTGTTTCTTTTGTAAGAATGGGTATAGTTCATATGTGGACTTTTTGTTAATGTCCAATAGATTTAATAAAATATGAAAAATAATATATATGCCTATATAATGGTGTTGGGCGGCAAAGCTATATAGTTAAGCTTAATTATATTATTTTTATTTTGTTATTATTTAATTAAATGGAATTAATTTGGTAATTGATTAATTATTTAATTAAAAGTCAAAATATTTTTCCTAGTAGGAGATGGTCTCCTGATATTATACTATTGTTGGTAGTATAATTAATATTAAATATTATATTTGATAAGTAGATAAATAAAAGAAATTATTTATCTAGTCAAATTATAAAATCTTTAATATGGTTACAAATACTCTAATGAGTTGGATTATGAGTCTTGGTATAGAGTAGAACTCTTATTTGAAAAGGATTCTTAACTACCAAGTAAATCCACCTAAGGAAATGATTCTTGCCAATCAAGTAAATCCTTCTTAGGAGAGGATTTATGAGTAAAATTTCGGCCAAGCAAGGTGATTTTCTAAGAGAGAATTCGACCAAGCAAGAGAGAATTTTGAGGGAGAAAAATTTATGTTTTTTGCTCTAGACAAAATTCGGTCAACTCATAAATAAAGGGTGTAGAATTCGGCCAAAGAGAAGAGAAAAAAGGAACGTTTTTGTTTTTGATAGTACACTAGTATCCTTTACATCAGAAGGGTTACAAAATCAAATCGGGTTCACGCGAGTTTCAATCAATTAGATTGATAATTCACAAGTGACCGGATGTTCTTGAAGGATAATTGTAACTAACAATAAAAAGGATTTCATTTGTTTCCATCCTCAGGTATACAATTTTAAATAAGGGAGCCCACACTCCTAGGTGATTCACGTTCGTGATTGGATTGGAAGATCTTACGGATTCAATTCGGCGCTTGTTCAATCGTCACGAGAAAAAGGTACAACACTTTTAATATATATCAATTAATCTAGGGTTAAGGTTCTTGTTATTTAAAAGGGGAAATTTCTATTTATACCAAAACCCTAAAAAAAAATTCACGCTTCCGTTGCGCGATTTTCCCTACAGAAGGGTCCAAATGACGATGGTCGCGTGAAGACATATGTAATTTACATGCTTTTCTAGGATATACCAAAATTGTAGCTATTTATATTTACATAAATATTGCAATGTTTGTCATTGTTTGATAACATGTCATGTAGAATAGGAGTGCCACTCATATATCTCTTTTGGTATGAACATGCATTGAATGGTTTAGATATCTAACTGGCAACTAGATAACTTGGTAAATCATTCTATAAAATTCGATCACACGCCTTAAACAATTAAGTGGAAGAAGGTGTTTCGGAACACCTACGGCCTCCAAGTTTAGTTAAGCTTTATGTTTTGTGTAATAACTCTCCAAAGGGTATTCATGAATGGAATTTAGCAAGATACTTCCTTACAAGGATAGACTAGACAATTAGCCCAAACAATATATACTCTCAAAGGAGGGATATTCGCGAGGGAATGTATTGAAGATCGATAACTTGGTAACACACTCAATGTGATTTTATTAATATCCTCCCAAGAGTTCTTGTTAATAAAATTGTAAGGCTAAAATTGAAAACATTGGTTGTTATGTTAACAATTTGGTGGGACCTAGTCCAACTAGTAAATGGTGCGAACTCCCAAAGGAGGCGTGATATTTATGGGTGTCGGATCACCGTTGAATTTTACGATTGAATTATTTTATATAATTCAAAATAAATATTCGAAAGTGCTTTATCATGATTGTTTACTTATATAATTTTTGTTATTGTAAAGAAATCATGACCCCATCCCTAATCAACATACTAAAAGATAATACTTTAACTGATGATAATTATGTCACATGGAAAAGGAAAATTGGGTTATTGTTGCAAGCTGAAAAACATAAATTCATTATGTCTATTCTGTAACCACCAAACTAATGAATCTATTGAGGAGCAAAGAGATTAGTATCCAGAGTGGAAGTTTTCAGATGATATGGCTAAATGTAACATTATGGCCACCATCTCCTACGTGTTGCAACAACAACATGAAGGAATGGAGAGTGATATAATGATATCCCTAGAAGAGATGTTTTCCATGAAGTCCAGGATGACTAAAAGAGAGGTAGTGACTACTTTCATGAATCTTAGGATGAAACCTGGATATGCTGTGAAAGATCACATGATGAAAGTCATAGCACATCTCAACATTGTTGAACTCAATAGTGCTTAGTAGATGGTGAGATGAAAATTGACATGATAGTCAACTCACTGTCGGATTCCTTAGATCAGTTAAAGTTAGACTACTCCTTGAACAAGGAGGAATACACCTTGCATTGCCTGATGCAAGATGTTCAAATCACCTAGAAATACCTTGTGAAAGGCATGGATTAAGAGATTCATACGGTTAGTGAAGTTGCTACTATTAAGACTTGTAAGAAGGTTAAGAAACAATAGAAGAAAAAGCAACTTGGGTCTAACTAGAAGGGGTTCTAGGTTAAGAATAAACTTAATGCGAATGAATTCAACTTGCATTTAGGCAATGGAGCGTTGGCGTCTACTAGTGCAGTGGCAGATATTAGATTCAATCTAGATTCTAGTTGGATTTTAGATTTAATAAACGTTTATTATATACCACAATTCAGAAGGAATTTAATTTCAGTTTCTTGTTTAAATAAATTTGAATATTCCGTTACTTTTAATAAAGGTTTTATTATTAATAAGAATAACAAATTTGTTTGTAAAGGTACATTGGAAAACAGTTTATTCTATTTACATAGAAATATCTCTCATTTGTTAGTAACAGAATCATCGGAACCTAATCATAAAAGAGTAAAATTATCAAAAGATGAAACCTACCTATGGAATTTGCGCCTAGGTCATATTAACCTTGATAAGATCAAAAGATTGGTTAGTGATGAACCTTTAAGTGACTTAAAGGTTGATGATCTACCAACTTGTGAATCTTGTCTGAAAGGTAAGATAACCTAAAGGTCATTCACGACCAAAGGCACAATAGCCACTGAATGTTTAAGATTGATACACACTGATGTGTGTGGTCTTATGAGCATTCAAGCTAGAGGTGGATATGAGTACTTCATCACTTTCACGGATGATTACTCAAGATTTGGCTATGTGTATATCTTGAGACATAAGTCGGATGCTTTTAACATAATCAAAGCATTTAAAGCTGAAGTTGAAAATCAGCTTGAGAAACACATAAAAATCTTGGGTCTAATCGTGGTGGAGAATATCTATCAGATGAGTTTCAACAATATCTTATTGATAATGGGATACTTTCTCAGTTTTCTGTGCCAGTTACACCTTAACAAAATGGGATGACAATGATCCCTATACGTACAAGGAAGCAATGGAAGATGTTTATTGTTGCCATTGGAAAAAGGCAATGCAATCCGAAATTGATATATATTCAAAAACAAAGTCTAGCTTTTTCTAGACTTGTAGGGATAAAACCCATTGGGTGCAAGTGGGTATACAAGAGGAAAATACAATACAAGAAAAAAGGTCTATTGGGACTTTTTTTTTTCCTCCTAATAGCTCAAAACCTAGGCGATCACTCTCTAGCAAACACATGAGATTTGGAAGTTATGTTCATGGAATCAAATATATCGCATATGAGTATAGTCAATTAAAAACACATATTCTGAAAATAGATCTCATGGAAGGAATTGAAATACCATGAACATGGAAAGAGCATGCATCAATTCATATTCCCAATATAGACTTCCTAAAAGATCAAATGGACTTTCCCTCACTTGTATTGGGGCTAAGATGATTTATGGTGGTGTATGGGATGGAATATATGGTAGTAGTAGGAAGGATAAAGTTACTAACCATGCTAAGGCGTTTATACATTACAATACTTTGATTAGCTCTAAAATACATTACAAATCAAATGACTAGCCATTAAACTTTACATTGCACCTTTGTACTACAATTGTTCTCAACTTGTGAGTAACTTCACATTTGAAGAACTTGAAGGCTTAAGTGTTTATAATTCACACTTATGGCATTTTTTTATAAGCCTTTGCCTTTACACATTTACATGCCTAAGTACACATTTCTATAAAAATTAAAGCTGTATAGAACTTCTCTAAAGCTATACACCTTAACATGATCAATAACTAGGGTATGGCTTGTGTTTAGGTTATGTTGGTGTATGGAGGTTTAGTGTTTGACCCCAAATTTTACGACGTAAGCACACATAAGGACATGGGAGTGTTTGGGCTATATATGGAGTTTATGAACAAACTCAAGTCCAAAATCATTTCTAAAATCCATCTAACAAGAGAATACAAATCTCAACAAGCAGTCCACATGGTGAAGTTCTACGGCAAGCAATGCAAATTTGATGTACAATGAGATCACAATGAAGAATAAAATCGGAAAGTATTTAAAGAGTAGAAACAAAACCCACAAATATCGCTTTCTAGGCTAAGTGTAGCTCATGGGTAGTCTTCACTATTTTCCTAAGCTAAACAAATGATGAGTTCTATCCACCTCAACATCAAAAGATTGGCAGTGTACAAGCAAATTTAAGTGATTCACGGAGCTAAAAGCATACAATGCATGTCTCTACCGACACATAAAGAAAACAACTCAACTAAAATGGACTAGAATTCCAAGATTTTCAAAGATGTTTGAATTGTGCAGAGATTTGAAAAATTTCTAAAACAAACACCCTAAGATCTAAGCACAACACAAATCCACTCTTATATCTAAACAAAAATAAAAAAATCACAAAAGAATAAGCAAAGCATTTTACCCCTGAAGTGCTAGCCATCGCAAGTGATGAACAAATCAACTAAGCTCCACGATACTCTCTTGAGTTGTGCAGTCTATCCAGACTAAAATTTTTCTTTCCCTTGCACAAGACAACTCAAACAAAATCAAACTCATATGCTTAATGAAAAAATACGAAAACAAAAACACGACTTACACCCCCAAACCTAGCCTAAACATTGCTGGCCATATAATGAAAAGCAAGAGTAAGAGAATTGTTTATTTTTAAAATAACGAACTACTCCGCAAAGCATTAAAAAGCAATAAAATGAAGCTAAAACTATCAACAATCAATAAATATGCCACCTCCCCGGCAGCAGCGCCACTTTTGATACCCGTGGATTCTATCGTTCGGGAATTACGGATGTCAAAAAGATATTTCTAAAAATTTCCTACACAATGTGCTCTAAACTAGCAAAAGATTAGTAAAGCGGAAAGCGAGGGTATAGTTCCACAGGGAGGTGGGATTCATCGACCGTCTCTAGTTCTAGCTATTATTACAACAAGCCGAGCGGACTCGTGTGGTGCGTATGCAAAAAGAATGTGCGGAAAGTAAATGCTAAACTAACTAAACAACCATATAAATAAATAATATGTACAAAGATAGGATGGAATGGAGAGAATGCATGAAATGTGGATACACTAGGGAAATGACTCAACCGTGACAATCCTCCTAATTAAGCACTGGACACACCTAGTCCCTCAAAAGTGCAAGTATATCATAGGCTTGTGTTCCCTTAATTAATCTCTAATCACTCTCGATGCCTTAAATATCATATCCACACAAATTATGGATTCAATAAATGCCATGGAACACACAAAAAGCCATGTATGACAGCCTAGTGATCTCTCACTTTATGATCATATACACAGGACATTTAGATGGGCATGTAATGCGCAACCGTGTGGGCCATTCCATAACCAATAATTCATCCACAAGGCTAACCAAATATGGGATGGCAACCAAGTGAAAGCATTTAGAATACGAGATACCCATACAACATGTATGTTATATGCTCGTGTCCCCTTAATTAATCTATAATATCTCTCGATATGTCAGAGATTGTATCCATGCATAAGCATGAATCCATTAAGGACCATAGGACACACAAACGAGCTCTACACACCAGCCTAGTGATCTCTCATCTTTCTGGTCAAATGTAGAGGATATCATGCTGAGCATGTAAATGTGAACCACGCGATACATAACACACAACCTAAATGTCATTCAATATGTGGCTAACCAAGTGAAAGCATTAAGCACACTAAATGTCCATATTACAACACAAGCACAAGATGAATTCGGTTTATCTTTAATTCTAAGTCAAGGATTCGGTTTTATCAACTTCCCTTGGATGGCACAAAATGGAGACAAATTCACCAAACAACAATATGTAACAAAGTTGATTATTGTTCATTAAGACCATTCAATTTTAGTCAAGGTTTCATTCTCTTGATTTGGGATTTCACCAAAATCAATTCATCACTCAACCCAAGCCATAGGAGAGCAATTGTGTCTTAATACAAAGACTCGTTAAGCACAAGAATATTGAACCAAGCTTAATTTAGCATATAAATGCATCAACCAAACCTTTCATACTCTTTAGAGATAAATCTCTAGCACTCAAGTCATTCAAAACACGGTATTTTGGCTCATCAACCAACATATAAACAAACATGGGATGCTAAATTACACTACTCCTACTCTAAATTACTCTACTCCTAATCCAGTCAACATACATGTCAATTTTGGCCCTCAACACATATGAATTTCACAGCAAGAGATTTAATCATATATAATCAAAGAGTAGAACAAAACCAAAATGAATTTGAGAATAATCATCATATATTACATAAGTGTAGGTTTACAAAATTCCCCAAATTGGTGATACACATCAAAGAAAACAAGTTATACAAAAAGAAATAAGTATAAAGGAGACAACCCTTGAAGACAACTCTTTCAGGCTCTCATTGGTTTCCTAGCTCGTTTTTATTCCAAAGACCACTCCTTTCTTCTTGTAAACTACTCTAAGATGGGTGGATGAAGTATATAAAGGGTGGTGGAGGTGTATGGTGATCTCCCATGGAAGAAAATTCTCCATGGGTGCTTGGAGCTCTCACTTATTTGGTGGAGAAGATGAAGAAAAGAAAAGAAGATGGAAGAGAGAAGAAAGGTTTTCGGTTGTGTAGTGTGTGTGGTAAAATGAATTGTGTTTTGGATGAATGAAAATGAGTGGGATATGTAGAGAAAATGATTGTGGTGGGGTGAAGGAAAATGCAGGTGTGGTGATTGGTAGGAGGATTCAAAGGATGAATGTGATTGGTGGAAAGTGGAGAATGGGTAGGCTAAGAATGATAGAGAAATGGGTCAAAATGGGGTGTTTATGGAGTATGGAAGTTAGGGTGTGAACGGACAAGAATACCCCTCAAATAGTGACTGAAATTGGCCGAAAACAGGGCATTTTTTACCCCAGAGTTCGTTCGATGAGGGCTTGAAAACTTTTCTCACAGAAATGGCTACCCTAATTTTCGCTGCCACATTCGCAGCTGGAGGGCGCAGAGCTTCCCGCGGAGGCAATTCTCAACTTTGTGCACCGTTACGAAATTGGCCATAACTTCCTTTATAGACCTCGAAATTGCAATCTGTAAAAAGCGTTGGAAAGTAGACATCCAGGGCTTTCTGAAATATAGTAATGGTCAACATATTTCAGTCATAGGAGAGATATATTACCTTACAAATTTGAATGTACCGCTCGAGCAATTCCAATTCCAGCCCTTCTAACTCCAAAACTCTTCAATTTAGCTCAACTCCTTATTTTAAGAGATATAACCTACACAAGACTCACAAAACATATTAAATAACAAAATATGCTTGAAAACGAAAGCAAATGATAGGAAATAGGGACCTCAAAAGGTGTATTTTCCGATGTTATCACACGTCATCACACAATACACCACCATACATTAGCACACCCCATCCATTCCTCCATTATTGTTTTTGATAGGTCTTGAACTCGTGACTGGTGTGAGTGTGAGTGATAGCCTTCACCATTGAACCAAATGCTTCAATTTGTTAATAGTTGCATAATATTAATATATAATGTATATAGGTTGTTAATTTTTTATTGATGATTTTATGTCAAACTCTGGAAAAAACCAATTGATTGATAAATTTAAATTTTATTCCGCTCATCAAAATTTTTATTTCAATGATGGTTGTGCACATTCCTTCCACGTACACTTAGTGGTCAGAGGTTCGAGTCCCACCATACGTATTTTACAAGCATGTATTGGAAGTTTTCTCTCTATTTATAAGATTATCTCTCTCTTTGATTGTGAGAGTTGTAGTCCATATGTAACCTCTCCTTGATAGTGAAAGTTTTATTTTGGATCGTGCTTGTAGAGTCTAATTAATTTCACCAGATCTCGACAGTAGTTGAATTTACAAAAAAAAAATAAAAATTGATAGACATATTAAAAAAATTAATTTCTATCGAGACGATTATTTTTTATCTTTTTACATTCAATGGTGTAGAACTCAAACCAGTACACTACACAACTTCAACTTTGATAAATAATGCAAAACTATTTATATATAAGGTAAATATTTTATTAAATTTATTTATTTTTTAAAATTAAATTTGTATTGAATTTTTTTAAAAAATATTACTATATAATTTAAATTGATTCCAGTAATCCTTATAATTATTTTGTATGATATACAAATGGCTATTAAAAAACACTTTCTTAGATAATATTTTATTAAACTATCAGATCAATGGTTACTAGAATGAATTAAGAATGAAACTCCCACTTCAGTAGAGATTTTTACCCACATTTACGATTTAATGAGTAAATTCGTCCCAAATTACGTCGCCTCAAGGACGAATTTTAATTTTTATCCCATGGCTCACTCTCATCACAACCCTTCCATCGCAATCGAGCCTCATTTAATATTTCGTTCACCACCAACATTAAACCACTCACCTGAAACTGAAGTAAAGCTTATCCACTTTGCTACTGTTTCGAATTTATTAATTAAAGCATACTATTTATATATAACCTCTATATGTTATTATAATTTTATTGTAAATCAATTCAAATAATTTCTTTTCTTGTTAAAAAACGTTTATTGTAACATTTAATTAAACTTTTTTTTTTCAAATCACATATTTTCAGATGAAATGGTCTATCGTTAATCGTATACAGATTAGAGAGACTTTCTTTACATTTTTCAATTTAATCGAAAAATGTAATATTTGAATTCCTATCACAGAGGGAATGATAAATGTACAACAACTTTTCTAAAAAGTAGTTTTGTACTTTAGATTTTTATTTATTATATTTATAAAAGTACATATATAATATTTTGAATTAATCTATAGTAAGTAATATAAAAAAGTGAAGCAAATTTAATTATTATGTTTGTCTCTTGAATTTTTTTTTTAAAATAAAGATAAAAATTAAAAAATATAATCCCAATAAATCATTATCAACAATAAATATTATTTTTTGTCTCAATAAAATAACCTCTATAATTTCAATTTTTTTTTCTTTAAAAAAAAGTGTTAAACTTTTTAGGGATGAATAATTTTTGTCCTAATAGATATTCTGTTGGGGATGAATAATTGATTTCGTTCCAATAGACATTCTACTGGGAAAAATATTTTTCGTCCCTAAAAGTCTCGTCAGGTTTGTCCTCTTTAGGGACAAAAAATTTGTTACGTCCCAATAGACGTTTTGTTGGGACAAATTTTTCCGTCCTTAAAGATATCTTTAGATTTGAAATTTTTAGAGACGAATATGTTATTTCATCCCAATAGATGTTCTATTGGGACGAATAAAATTTGTTCCAATAAATTTCATCCCTATTGCTCAATTTTCTTGTAGTGAGAGGAATAGATGGAAAGGTGGAAACCTTTAAAGCTAGATTGGTAGCTAAAGGTTACACACAGAAGGAAGGTATCGATTATAAAGAAATGGAAGGTATCGATTATGAAGAAATGGAAGGTATCGATTATGAAGAAACTTTCTCTCTTGTGGTCATGCTTAAATCCATTAGGATACTCTTATCCATTGCAGCATCTCTAGACCTAGAGATTTGGCAAATGGACGTCAAGACAGCTTTCCGTAATGGAAATCTTGACGAAAGCATCTATATGATGCAACCATAAGGATTCATTGAAAAAGGCCTAGAGGAAATGGTATGCAAGTTACAAAGATCCATATATGGATTGAAGCAAGCATCCAGATCCTGAAACGTAATGTTCGATCAAGCTGTGAAGAGTTTTGGATTTATTCAAAACCTTGATGAACCTTGTGTATACAAAAGGATTAAAGGTGACAAGTTGGTTTTCCTAGTTCTTTACATTGATGATTTACTACTCATCGGAAACGATATAGGTGTATTGACATCAATAAAAGAATGGTTAGCAAAACAATTTGATATAAAGGACTTAGGAGAAGCAAGTTATATTCTTGGTATCCAAGTCATAAGGGATAGAAAGAATAGAACGATTGCATTATCCCAAGCTTCATACATAGATAAAATTTTGTCTAGGTTTTCCATGCAAGATTCCAAGAAAGGTATGTTACCTTTCATATCTGGAATCAAACTTTCTAAGGAACAAGTTCATAAGAATGAGCATGAAGAGCAATTCATGAGTAGGGCTCCATATGCCTCGGCAGTTGGGAGTTTCATGTATGCAATGTTATGCAGTAGACTAGATATTTGTTTTACTATTGGCATAGTTAGCAGGTTTCAATCGAAACTTGGTCCTAATCACTAGATGTCTGTCAAGCATATTTTCAAGTATCTCAGGAGAACAAGAGATTATATGCTTGTATACTTCGAAGGGGAATTAATTCTCGTTGGGTATACAAATTCTGATTTCTAATCAGATTCTGACTCTAGAAGATCAACATCAGGATTTGTGTTTACACTTGGAGGAGGGGCAGTCATATGGAGGAGTATCAAGCAATCTTGTATTGCTAACTCCACCATGGAAGCTGAGTATGTTGCCGCATGCGAAGCTACTAAAGAGGCTGTCTGGGTCCACCAATTCTTGATTGACTTGATAGTGGTTACTGATACGAATAAACAGATCACTATCTATTGCGACAATAGTTGAGGGGAAACACATTGAAAGAAAGTATCACCTGTTAAGAGAAATTGTGCATAGGGGAGACGTGACAATAACCAAGATCGCGTCACAGAAAATCTAGTGGATCCCGATACAAAGGCTCTTCCACAAAAGAGTTTTGATGGGCACCTGGAGAATATGGGGATAAGAGATATGACATATTTGCTATAGAGCAAGTGGGAGATTGTTGGGATTATGCTCAATAGAAAAGTGTAATGATGTATTTGACAATATTTTCATATTAATAAAAGTGATTTCTAGTTTAACAAATCTTATAGCATTTATAGTTTAATTATTATAATTGTCAAAAGTAAATAATCATAAGGTCAAAACAATAGGATAAAAGAAGAATTGTTCGTACATCTGTATATGTATGAGGTCGACACAATTCTTTAGTTAGTCTTAAATAATATTCACAATTTAAGATAAAGGTTGGACACCTTTATCTTGTAAAAGTTGTAGACTCTTTTATTGGCATTTGAGTGGGATCAAATGTGTTCTGATGGGTCTAAAATCATCGAAGTGTGGTGTCTTTGGGCAAAGGAATCTAGCGCACTAGGTGCATTGAGTAGGATCACAGTGAGATACTTTATCCAAAACCGTCAATGGATAAAAGTTTTCACTTGAAGACAATCGGAGAGTCTATCTCAATCCTAAGATACATGATGGACTCATGGTCGCAAGTGTTATCATTTGAGCTATCAATGAGTACGATTATATAGTATAGTCTATCTTCGATAGTTTGGTGGTATTTTTTTGTTAATCGATAGAGGACTTCATTTATAAATATGGACATCGTGGCTCCATTTATTAAATGAGAGTAGAATATCATCATATAGATGTTTTGAGGTATTGTATATTAAATCTTACCGTTAAGTTTTCAATAGTGTCTATTGAAATATGGCTTCTGGACAAGTCAAATTGTCCAAGTTCAAAATGTGGTTATATGAGTAAATATGGTAACTTGGAGAGCTATAGGCGGTCTATGAGCTCTTGACGATTACAAATATTCTTCATGAGGATACACTATCTCCATTAAGATTGTCTAGGGTATGAATGAGAAATATTAACTTATTCTATCTTTATTTAAGAGTTCAATTTTAGTTTTTTAGTGGAATGAACTAAAATTAATAGATCGGACCTAAGTGAATCATTTGTTGATTGTGATTAGGTTATGTCTATTGAAGCTTAAATTTAGATAGTCCTTCAAGATTCCCAATCCATACGAACTTTCATGTATCACTTGATATATTCTACTGGACTAATTTATGGGTCCATCTAGAATTGTATTAAGGCATGTGAACTTGTTTTTTTTAGTAAGAATGAGTCCAGTTCACATGTTGACTTTTTATTTAAGTTCAATAGATTTAATAAAATAGAAAAAAGAATATTTGGCCCATATATATTGGCTTGGGCGGCTAAGGCTGTATATTATATTTTATTATATTATTTTTTTATTTAATTATTTAATTAAATGAAAATTAATTGAATAATAATTTAATTAAAATTCAAAATCTTTTTCCTAGTATGAGTAGGTCTGCTATTGTCATATTATTGTTGGTAATATGATAACTATCAAATACTATATTTGATAAGTAGATAAATTAAAGGAATTTATTTATCTATTCAAATTAGGAAGTATTTGATTTCTATTAAAACTCTCGTTGACAATTGGTCAAATTAGGAAGTTTTAATTTAGTCACAATTTAAGTATATTCAATAAAATTTTTATTGAATAAATACGCTATTTGAGTTGGATTAGGAGTCTTGGTGTAAAAAAGAAATCTTTTTTGAAAAGATTTGTTGGTCACCAAGTAAATCCACATAAGGAAAGTATTCTTACCCACCAAGTAAATTTCTTAGGAGAGGATTGGGTCTCCTAAACTAAAGACAGGAGGGATTTGGCCAACCCTGAATAAATTAGGGTAAGGAATTCGGCCACTACGTATATGGGATGTAGAATTCGGCCAAGCCTAATTTTTTTAGATAGAAATTTCAGCCACTTTCTTTTCTTGGAGAGAAATTTTGGTCAAACCCTAATCTAAGAGAGAGAAATTTCGACCAAAAGAGAATTTTGAGTGTTGTTAAAGGTGATTTTTAGATCGATCACACGTCGAACAGAGTATATATGAGATCACACAATTAATAATTATGAACGATTAAAGAATTAAAGAGAAAAAAAGATTTTACGTGGTAAAACCCCAAGTGGGGAAACATCCACGGTTGCCGAAAATCAGTGAAGAAAGAATTTCACTATGAATAATAGATTACACACTCAATCTCTTCAGTTCTCTCTCTCTTGTTCTTAACCTTTTGTAAGTGCTATTAGGGTTTATTTATACATGTATAGAAACCCAATTTTATGCTATACAAGTAAGTGGAATTGACGTGTTTGAGTAGTTTTATTCTTTTTTCCCTTTTCATGTTCTTCACGTATTGGACTTTTTTCCTAATTTGGCCTCTAGCGTTGATAAGGAAATTTGCTTCCTTATCAAAGTGTGCTTCGAGATACCTTATTGGAGTAAGACTCATTCTACGTGCATATCCACGTGTCAGCCTGGCGAACATCTAATCAAACCCGACTAGACCTTGTTCTCCCCGACCATTGACTTAATCCTGACCTAGGGCTTTGGCCCGACCTGAGGTTTTGTCTCGATTATCCTTATAATCCTGACCGGGTAAAATGAGATCTTCTTTTTTTGCAGGCAGGTTCGGGGATGTTATCTCGTGATGATGTGGTATCTTTCACTCCCTTGGTTTTAGGGTAGTTATGCTGACTCACCATTCTTCAGATTTTACCAATAACAAGTGTAAAGAATCATGATCTTGCTCTAGATAAATTCTTCCAACTCTAAAGATTGGTTTGTGAAAATTCGGTAAAGAGAAAAAGGAAGTACGAACGTTTTGTATTCTATAGTGAACTAGTAGTCTTTACATTAAAAGGTTTTGTGTACAACATCAAATCTAGGTTCACGCAAGTTTCAATCAAATTGATTGATAATTCACATGTGACCTAACATTCTTTGTTTTTCTTCTTGGAGGATTATTATGACTAACAAAGAAATGGATATTGTTTGTTTCCATTCTCAGGTATACAATTTAAAGAAAAGGAGCCCACACTCCTAGACGATTCACGTTCGTGATTGGATTGGAAGATCTTACGGATTCAATTCGATGCTAGTTTAATTGTCACAAGAAAAATGTACGATACTTTTAATATACTTCAATTAATCTAAGGTTAAGGTTCTTTCTATTTAAGGGAAATTTTTTAAATTTATCAAACCCTCATTCTACGCTTTCGCCGTATTTTTGAATCGATGTTTCCTTACACTGGCATCCCGTAAAATCGGAGTCAGAGAGCCCGATGACCTCTAAACTGTCTGATCTCCGATAAGTGAACATGTCTCCTCAAATAATGTATCACGCGTTTGGCTACCTTTCAATGTTGCGTACCTGGATCACTCAAATATATGCCCAAAACTTCCACTATAAATGCTATGTCGGGAAGAGTGCAAACTTGAGCGTACATTAGACTCTCTACTACAGACGCATAGGGAATCTTCTGCATCTCTTTCCTTTCAAGATCGTTATTGGGGCACTGCTTGAGACTAAACTTGTCTTCTTTTGCCATGGACGTGTCTCTTGGTTTACTATCTTTCATGTCGAATCTACTCGGAACCTTAGTGATATAGCTCTTTTGTGACAACCCAAGGATACCTCGAGAACAATCATTCAGTATTTGAATACCTAATACAAAATAGGCATCACCAAGATCTTTCATCTTGAATTTCTTCGTCAGAAATTTCTTGGTTTTGTGCAGCAAACCTATATCGTTGCTAGCAAGCAGAATTTCATCGACATATAATACCAGAAAGATATATTTATTCCCACTGAACTTGTGATATACATAGTCATAAACGACATTCGCCTCAAAACTGTACGAGGTGATGACTTGATGTAACTTGTGATACGATTGATGAGAAGCCTGTTTGAGACCGTAGATGGATTTCTTTAATTTGCAGACCGTAGACTTTGGATCTCCCGATACAAAGTTTTATGGTTGAACCATATAAATTGTATCGGCAATGTCTCCATTGATAAACACAGTATTGACATCAATCTGATGCAGCTCTAGATTAAAATGAGCCACTAATGCCATTATAGTTCTAAAAGAGTCTTTCAAAGATATCGGAGAGAAAGTCTCCTTGTAGTCTATGCCTTCCCTCAGAGTAAAGCCTTTGTTATTTAGACAAGCCTTATATCTCTCGACATTACCCTTTTAATCCCTCTTGGTTTTAAATATCCATTTACAACAAATGGGTTTTGCACCTTCAGGTAACTCAATGAGATCCCAAATGTCATTGTCTTTCATATACTTCATCTCATCCTTCATGGCATCAATCCTTTTCTGAGAGTTAGAACTGTGCATGGCTTGACAGACGTTGATCGGGTCATTCTCTGTTAAACCAATGTCATCCTCATGTTCTTGGAGAAAGATGATATAATCATTTGGAATCGTACTTCTCCTCTCCTTAGTGGATTTCCTTAATGGTACTTCTTGAGGTTGTTGTGTTTGTTCTATAGAAGGTGCTTGAGGAAGAATCTCATTGTTGTCTTGGTCTAGAACAATGTCACGAATAAGAGCCTGAACATTGTTATCTGGTGTCGGAATTGTGTCTTAAACAACAATAAATCTAGAGACCATATCACTGTCAATAACAGATTCTTCTTCAAAGACAACATTCCTTATGTTTTCTTCCCACCCATACTCAACATCCTTAAGGAATCTCGTATTTCCCATTTCAACGAAGTATCTTGATGTGGGATCATAAAACTTGTAGCCCCAAGATCGTTCAACGTAACCAACAAAATAGCACCTAACTGTCCTTGAGTCAAGTTTTCTTTCATGTGACCTATAAGGTCGTGCCTCAGCTGAACAACCCCAAATGTGCAAGTGCCTGATGTTAGGCTTATTGCCTATCCAAAGCTCATAGGGGGTTTTGGAAATTGCTTTGCTCGGTACCCTGTTAAGTATGTATACTAAGGTCTTTAAATCTTCTCCCCAAAGTGACTCTGGTAAGGAGGAATGACTAATCATACTCCTTACCATATCTTTAAGAGTTCGGTTTCGTCGCTCTGTAGTACCAATCATGCTGGGTTTGCTCGGTATGGTGTATTACAGAACAATTCCATACTCATTAAGGAAAATTATTAAGGGTCCTGGACGTTGTTCTCCTGATACATCATACCTCCCATAGTATTCACCACCACGGTCCGATTTGACATCCTTAATTTTCTTTCCAAGTTGAAGTTCAACTTCAGATTTGAAAGATTTGAAACGTCTAGGGATTGTGACTTCTCATGTATCAAATATAGGTAACCAAACCTAGAGTAATCTTCTATGAACGTAATGAAGTACCGTTTCCCATTCCATAAAGCCGTAGGGAATGGACCACAAATATCAGTATGTATGAGTTCTAAGACATAAGGTTGAGGAATTCTCACTTAATTTTTGCTTTGTACCACATGAACCTGTTTGCAGTATTTCATTATAGGAACTGACAACATCAAGCATATACACACTATTAATTAAAGAACCGAAACCAATACAATTTGAATTCTGATAGAGACTAACTTTATTATTTCCAAAAGAACAAGAAAATCCTGATTTGTCCAAACTAGGAATAGAAATTAAATTTTGTCTAAAAGACAGTGCAACAAATGTCTGAAACAAATTCAAATAAAATACAGTTTTCAATTGTAATCTGAAAGTCCCTATAGCGTCCACTGTAACTTTATTACCGTCACCCATAAAGATGAATCCTTCAACATCACTTAGTGGTCGTCTCCACAGGTCAACCTTGCCTAGACATACATATGTGGGTAGTAACACCAGAATCTACCCACCAAGTATCCTTAGGCACATAAGCTAAATTAACATCTGAACAAACTAAAGTTAGAAGCATACCCTTCTTTACATGCCGGGCGGCATACTTGGAACACTTCTTCTTCATGGTCCCTGATTTCTTATAGAAGTAGCAGGTAAAATCCTCATCTTGTTTCTTTTGTTTCTTCTGCTGAGAAGATCCTTCCATAGCAACCTTAGCTCTCTTCATTTTCTCGTTCTAAAAGGTTGAGGCCAAGTGAGAACTCTCAGTCTTATCCCGTTGTTGCCTCTCTTCTTCTTACACATAGTGAGATATAAGCTCATTGAGGGACCATTTGTCCTTCTGAGTGTTAGAAATCACTTTGAATTGCCCAAAGTGTGCAGGAAGAGAGATCAAAATCTAGTGCACAAGCAAGTCCTCAGATAGCTCCAACTTAAGCGACTTGAGTTTTGATGCTAGATGAGACATCTCCATGATGTACTCTTTTATGTTCCCTTTGCCCTTATACTTCATTGCGACGAGTTTAGCCAAATGGTTACTCGCCTCTGACTTTTAGTGGTCAGTTATAGAAGTAGATGTCAGTTGTAGGTCCTTAATGTAGGGAAATATCAATTCACAAATACGGCGGAAGCGTAAAACTAGGGTTTGGTATATTTTAAAAAATTTCCCTTTAAAAGAAAGAACCTTAACCTTAGATTAATTGACGTATATTAAAAGTATCATACCTTTTTCTCGTGACAATTGAACTAGCGCCGAATTGAATCCGTAAGATCTTCCAATCCAATCACTAACGTGAATCACCTAGTAGTGTGGGTTCCCTTTCTTTAAATTGTATACCTGAGGATGGAAACAAACAAAATCTCTTTCTTGTATTAATCACAATAATCCTCCAAGAGAAAACCCAAGAACATTCTGTCACTTGTGAATTATGAATCTATTTGATTGAAACTCACATGAACCAGATTCGATTTTTGTACACAAAACCCTTTTGATGTAAAGGATACTAATGCGAAAACAAAAACTTTCCCCTTTTCTCTTCTCCATGGCCGAATTCAATACACAATATCTATGAGATGACTGAATTTTATCTAGAGCAAAACTAATTTTTTCTCTCTCAAAATTCTCTAGCTTGGTCGAAATTTCCAATAAAAAATTATGTGCTTGGCCGAATTAATTAGGTGTATATATAGGTATACAAATACTCTCTTAAAGAGGATTTACTTGGTGGGCAAGAATCCTTTCTCTAGGTGGATTTACTTGGTGACAAAGAATCATTTTCAAAGAAATATTTTCAAAGAAATATTTTTTTTCCACACTAAGATTCCTAATCCAACTCAAATAGTGTATTTATTCAATAACCAATTATTGAAAATAATTAAATTGTGACTAAATCAAAAACTTCATAATTTGACCGATTGTCAATTAGATTCCTAATAGAAATCAAATACTTCCTTATTTGACTAGATAAATAAATTTCTACTATTTATATACTTATCAAATATAGTATTTGATATTTATCATATTACTAACAATAATATGACTATAGGAGACCATTTCCTACTAGGAAAAAGATTTTAAATTTTAATTAATTTCCATTTAATTAAATAACAAAATAAAAACAATATATAAGACTATTATATAGTCCCTTGCCACCCAAGCTATATAAATATGGGCTAAATGTTGTTTTTCCTATTTTATTAAATCCATTGGACTTAAAGAAAAAGTCCACATGTGAACTAGACTCATTCTTACTAAAAGAAACAAGTTCACATGCCTTAATACAATTTTAGATGGACCCACAAATTGGTTCGGTAGAATATATCAAGTGATCCGTGTAAGTTCGTATAGATTGGGGATCTTGACGGGCTATCTAAATTTAAGCTCCAATAAACATAATCTAATCACATTCAACAAATGATTCACTTAGGTCCGATCTATTAATTTTAGTTCATTCCACTAAAGAACTAAAATTGAACTCTTAAATAAAGATAGAATAAGCTAATATTGTTCATTCATACCCTAGACAATCTTCATGGAGAAAGTGTATCCTCGTGAAGAATATCAGTAATAACCAAGAGCTCATAGACCGCATATAGTTCTCCAAGTTACCATATTTACTCATATGACCACATTTTGAACTTGGATATTTTGACTTGTCCAGAAGCCTTATTTCAATAGACACTATTGAAAACTTAACGTTAAGATTTAATATCTAATACCTCAAAACACCCATATGATGATATTCTACTCTCATTTAATAAAAGAAGCCATGATGTCCATATCTATAAATAAGTCTTCTATCGATTAACAAACGAATACCACCTAACTATCGAGGATAGACTATGTTATATAATCATACTCATTGATAGCTCAAATGATAACACTTGCAACCATAAGTCTATTATTTATCTCAGGATTGAGATAGACTCTCTGATTGTCTACAAGTGAAAATTTTTATCCATTAACGGTTATGGATAAAGTATCTCACTGTGATCCTATTTAATGCACTCAGTGCACTAGATATTTTTCCCCATAGATACCACACTTTGATGATTTTAGACTCATCATAACACATTTGATTCCACTCAAATACTAGCAAAAGAATATACAAGTTTGACAAGATAAAGGTGCCCAACCTTTATCTTAAGTTGTGAATATCATTCAAGACTAACTAAAGAATTGTGTCTACCTCATACATATTCATATGTACGAACAATTCTTCTTTTACCGTAGTCTTTTGAACTTATGATTATTTACTTTTGACAATTATAATAATTAAACTACAAATGTTATAAGATTTGTTAAATTAGAAATCACTTTTATTGATATGAAAAGATTGTCAAATACATTATTACACTCTTACTATTAAACATAATCCCAACACTTAATTGTAGGCATTTTATTTAGTTTCAGTTGGTAATGTTTGTATACATTGTATCGGTTCTAGATGACAAAGGGGAAGATTATTGTCATTGAAGTTCTTTAATAATTTAAAGAATTCTATTTGGAGAGTGGTTCTCTCGAAATAGTCGTCTGGAAAGTGGTTCTCTCGAATCAACCAATTCCAACATTTCAAAATTATCCATTTTATCCTAAATTCCCAACATTGTCATAAAATCCATATTCCCAGAAAACGTGATCGTATCATTTGGTATCAGAGCCTGGTTTATGGTGGCAATGGCAATGGAGCAATGGTTAGAAAAGATCGGGTAAGGGTGCATTCTCTCATTTTGGGTCATCAAAAAATATTGGAAAAGATGTCAGAATTCATACAGAAGATGGGAATGCATATAGAGCAAGCATATGTCCAGATGGATGATCAAGGTCAAAGAAACAAAAATGTAGCAGTTTTATGTACATCCAGCCATCAAGAGACAATTCAAATTCTAGAAAAGGATGATTATTCAAATCAGGTGTGCTTGGAGGAAGCAAATGAATTATTTTACCTTATGAAATTCGAGACCAAAGTTACTGCAGATTTTGAGGTCTCAATTTGGGAATATAATGTTTCACCAGTATTTGAAGTCAAAATTGTTGGATCAATATTAATCTCAAAATATTTCAAGCATGAAAATGTTAAGGAGATTCTCATTTTTTGATATTTATTATATTTTAAGTGAGGTTTTAGCTACAACACTCTGCAGAGTATCCAGAGTATTAAAATTTTGGTCCCAAATTAATCCTATTTTAAAGATTCTTCAAAGAGAAAACAAAACAATTCAACCAGAAACGGTACATCCTTCAAGACAAGGATGATTTCAATGGCGAATGAATGTTACTTGCCTATTTTATGTGAAATTATAGATTAAGTAAATTATTGGATTCCAAATAGGTTTCTTATATTTTCTATAATTTTGTTACCATGTACGTTTAGATTAATAGTAGTGGTCGGTTGTAATGTAGTAGTGGTCAGTTATAGAAGTAGTTGTCAGTTGTAGATCCTTAATTGTAAGCATTTTATTTAGTTTTAGTTGGTAGTGTTTGTATAAATTGTATCGGTTCTAGAAGACAAATGAATAGATTATTGTCATTGAAGTTCTTTAATAATTTAAAGAATTCTATTTGGAGAGTTGTTCTCTCAAAACAGCCGATTGGAGAGTTGTTCTCTCGAATCAACTAATACTAACATTTCAAACTTATCCAAACTATCCTAAATTCCAACATTGTCATAAAATCCATATTTCCAGAAAATGTGATCGTACTGATACGATTCTACTAATTATATTTAGACAGTAAATTTTTTATTTTATTTTGTATGTATGTTATATTTTGTTATTATATCTAATTTTAATTTGTACAATATTAAGTTTATGGGTTTACTGCTCATTAAATTATAGGTGGTGGGTTAGTTAGTTGCTTAAGTGGATTGGTTAGTTGCTTAAGTTTAGGAAAGAATAAGCACTGATATTTTGTATATATCATTAAATTCATTAATGAGAAAGGCAGATAATTATTGTCTACAACTTTTGTGTTGTATTTGGGAGGTTATTGGTTGCTCGAAATACCAATATTTGAGAGGTTTAAGGTTTTCTCAAATTTGCCTATTTACTTTCTCAATTTATCCTTCTATTTTTTATAATTTTTTGTTTTGGACATTTGGGTCTGTAACATTTGGTATCAGAGCTAAGCAATGACAATGACAATGGGCATAGAGCAACGGGTAGAGAGGTTGGAAAAAAAGGTGGAGTTTCTTTCAACTCAACAAAAGGAGATCATCAATCACATAATTGTATTGTTTAACAAACTCAGTGCTTACATTGATCAGGCATCTAGTCCGTCTATTCAACCTTCTCAAGTTACTTCAATTGAAGATACTAGAAAGACTATTCTCAAGTTATTGCAATTGAAGTTACTACAAAGTCTGTTCAACTTTCTCAAGTTGATAGAGAACGAATTGGTGTAAAAACTTCTCAGCAGAATTAAATTGCAGCTTCTGTGGGTTCCTTTTTTATACCTATCAAAAGGATGACAAAAGAAATTTGACCAAAGCATTACAGTGAAAAGTGTTTCTTTATTCAAAAGGTGAAGATGATGCAGAATTCGATCTCAGCGATGGTAGCGACAAGCTCTTCACTGCATCAAATGTTAAGCTGACTTCATATTGCTTTCCATTTGCAACAATCCTCTGTATACGAAATACACCAAGAATTCAACTTCAAATTAATCCCGTTTTAAAAATTCCAGAGGACAATAATTGATTTAAGGGGAAAGGAATGATATGATTCTACTAATTATATTTAGATAGTAAGTTTATTTATTTTTATTTTATATGTATGTTTTATCTAACTTTAATTTGTAAGATATTATGTTTATGGGTTTGCTGCTCATTTAATTATGAGAGGTGGGTTAATTAGTTGCTTAAATGAGTTGGTTAATTGCTTGAGTTTAGGAGAGATTAAGCACTGATATTTTATATATATATATATATATATCATTAAATTCATGGATGAGAAAGGTAGAGAATTAATGTCTGCAACTTGTGTTGTATTTAGGAGGTTATTGGTTCCTCAAAATACCAATATTTGGGAGGTTTAATGTTTCATCGAATTAACCTATTTACTTTCTCAATTTTTCCTTCTATTTTTTATAATTTTTCAATACAGACATTTGGGTCTGTAACAAGAACTTGGTATATCTGCACCCAAAATTTCTTTATGGCTAAAGTTCATCGACTCGAAGGTCCCTTTCCCAACTGGCTTATCCATAACTATTAGTGCATCACTGAAACTCCAAGGACCACCCAAAATTTCTTTATGGCTAAAGTTCATCGACTCGAAGGTCCCTTTCCAAACCTAAACCAATTTTCCCTTCATTCGACCAAATAGCAGATCGCCCATTGCCCAAAGAAGCTTCATGCCGCCTGCCACTGTAAGCTTCTGTCTTCCGTAGCCGTCGCCGTTGCCAGGTCGCATGCCTCGTAGCTTTCTCCAGTTCACCTGTATGTACCCTCTCAACTCTTTTGATTTTCATGTCTCTTTTTGCTCTATATTTTTGGGGAAATCATGGAGTGGGAAGGGGGGGGGGGGGGGGGGGGGGGGGGGGGGGGGGATTTGTATTTTGGGGATGGATTTTGAATTGGTCTGGTAGTTGTTGTATGCAGTTGTGGTATTTTGGTGATGGATTTTGAATTGGTCTAAATTTGTGCAGTTGATGTATTTTGGTGATGAATTTTGATTGCTTTTTTGTTTGTATCAGCTTAAAACGACTTTGACCAATTTTGACAAAAAAAAAAAATTTGTCCAGCACAGAACAGTGATCAAATCTAGTATTAAGTTGGTGTCTGTTTTTTTTGTTTCTCTTTGCTGTGGTTTTTGCCAGGGCCTGCTTTTGCTGCGAGGGCCTCCTTGCCCAGGCTATTTTGTTGGCTCTGTTTGTTGCTCTCTGTTATGTTGTTTTGTTTTGCTGTTGTTGGTCTGTTTCTGCGTTGCTCTGTTCAGCCTAATATATTGCCTTTTAAAAAACAACCTTAAAATGACTTCAATCTAGAGCAAAAGACTTTTATTAATTGAAGTCCAAAGAATAATAATAATAATAATAATAATAATAATAATAATAATAATAATAATTGTATCCTAAACTATCTTCAACAAACAATAAAAGTTAATAGAATCACATTAACACACATAACTATGCTTGTTTATTCGAGTTGGTTTATGTTGATGATCCGATCATGAAAGGTTGTGTGATATATTTGCCAATTGGGTTCTTTTCCATTAACTGTGAAACTTGGTAGTTGCTTCATTTGTTGACTCAACATTGTATATTCCTTCAAGTGAATCTTCTAACAAAATTGTTTACTCAAATATTGAATCGGATGAATTGGATTAAGGGAAAGTTTCAATGAATAAAATGTGAACACTGAATAATTCAAAATTTTAACACGAGTTCAATATTTGGATTTCAGATTTTAACATGAGTTCATTTTCCAATATTTCAAGTTCATCTGAGGTAGAGCATACCGATATCCTTGGAGGAGGAGACTTAGACTAAGTAACTTATATAGTTTTTTCATTTCTTGTTTTATGATTTACATTTTGAATGTTGTTGACTTGTTGATATTTGATAGAACTTAGAACTTGGAATTTGTCATTTTGATTTGATTGTATCTCTATTTTAGATTTGGATTGGTTTGTGATTGCATTTAGATGGATGTTTGGGGATTTGGATTGGTTTATGATTGGATTTTAATAGTAATTTGACATTTATGTATTTGAAAAGAATTTTATTTGGATTTGATAATTGGGGATTTGGATTGGTTTATGATTGGATTTGGAAATAATTTGTTGGAAATAATTTCTTTTGAGTTCTAATTGGAATTTGTGTGTAATTGTGTTTTCTAACTAATCCCCGATTAATTGGTCTAGGCACTGGGTCTCTACCCGACTAGCACCTAGTGTTAGGGATTTTAAACCGATGATTGCGGAATCGTCATACCTAATATACGCCCATAACTCATAGTAATTAATAACGTCAGTAACAGAAAAATAGATGAGAGAAAATAAACCAACCACAACATAAGATATACGTGGAAAAACCCAAATCAGATAAAAAAATCACGGGCCGTCAGGACGACAGAAAAAGTTTCACTATATGTTAAATTATTACAACTATATACTCCCGGATTCTCTCTCACACCTCAACCCCAAACCACTCTCACAATGCTCAAGAGATCCTTACCAAGAAACCCCTAATATCCTCTAAGTCTCCCATGAATATCACCCATGAATCTCTAACTTGATCCACTAATATTTCCTTAAATCCCTCATCGGATATTCCCATGGGTCTCTCACCCACTCTCTCTGATATTACATGGTGTTCTTTTTGCTCCACACCAAATAACCTAATTACAATGTGTACTTATACTAGTTATAGGGAGTTTAAGATAAAAGAAAATCTTACTTATAAATATATAAGAATTACTTGTTCCACACAAATACTATTTTCTATTTATGACAAGTCTTCTTGTTAAGGAAAAATCATTTTCCTTTAAGCACAAGAACTTCCTAAAAGAACACTTTCCTTTTCTGCTGATGATTTTCCGTTTCATGTATGTTTATAATTGACTACGATTAAGGTCACGGTTGCGCACTTGCTTCCTAAACTGTTTCAAGTCACCTGTAATGGACAACGTTCTTCGTTTCTTTAGTTCTTCTGGTCTTCAACCACCCGTAAACAACACCATTCCAACTTCCAAACGTTTTCCACATCTTTAGGAAGTTTCACATCAGTTGAGTCTCGTTTGGTTTATATTGGGTTCACTTAAGAATACGAGCCAAAACCTAACAATTGTCCCCTTTGGCTTGAATTCTCAAGACCTTTGTCTACAGTCATGATTCTCATCACCGAGAATCAACAAACCCCACCACAGGGTATAACCACTTAGGAACAAACCATCCTAACATGTTTTTTTATTCCTTTTTTTGTGTTCTTTGTTCCGGCACCATATCAAAAATAACATGTTGAAATTGTGTTGCAACTTCTCACGTTAGATTACTAAGGAGTTCGTCAGTCATCGACATCTTTTCCACCATACACCTTGCATCACTTTTTGAACAATGTCTTGTGCACAATTATAGACCACTAGCAGCAACATATCCTCTTTCGTGGCTAGTGGGGAAAAATGCCAAAAGGATAAACATGTCCTTACATCACCCAACCCTGTGAAAGACCTTTCATCATTGCATCACATACCTGGTGAAAAACTTGCTACTAGAACCGGGAGTGCTTTGTCGGATAAGCCCTGTCCCATACTACACCAGAGACTTTGAGCATTCAATTTTTTTTTTAATATTCAATCAGCACCTTATGTAGCCTAGATTGGATCTTTATGACTTGTACCTGCCACCATAAGCAAATATATATATATATATATATATCTCCTCCATATCTATTTTTCCTTTCAACAAACCCTACCGAGTTCGATACCACTTTCAAGACATCTCCTTTGCTAAATAAAATGAGGCAACCATGAATCATCATCCCAAGACCACCAAGTTCTCCATACGATCTCCCGTAAAGACTTGAAAAAACACCATCGCCAAACAATAGCTACCAAGTCTTCTATACGGCATCCTGTAAAGACTTCAAACTGTCGTCACTGACTAAGGCTTTAATACCAATTGTTGGGGATTTTGAACCGATGATCGTGAAATCATCATGCCTAATATACGCCCAGAACTCATAGCAATTAATAATGTCAATAATAGAAAAATAGATGAGAGAAAATAAACCAATCATAATACAAAATATACTTGGAAAAACCCAAATGGGATAAAAAACCACGGGCTGTCAGGACGACAAAGAAATTTTCATTATATGATAAATTATTACAACTATATACTCCAGGATTCTCTCTCACACATCAACCCCAAACCATTCTCATAATGCTCACAAGATCATCACCAAGAAACCCTTAATATCCCCTAGGTCTCCCCTTAATATCACCCACAAATCTCTAACTTGATCCACTGGTATTCCTTTAAATCCCTCATCGGATATTCCCATGGGTCTCTCACCCACTCTCTCTGATATTATATGGTGTTCTTTTTGCTCCACACCAAATAACCTAATTACAATGTCTACTTATACTAGTTATAGGGAGTTTAAGATAAAAGGAAATCATACTCCTAAACATACAAGAATTACTGGTTTCATATAAATACTATTTCTTATTTATGATAAGTCTTCTTGTTAAGGAGAATCCTTTTCCTCCAAGCATAGGAACTTCCTAAAATAACACTTTCCTTTTTCGTCGAAGATTTCCCGTTTCACGCATGCTTATGATTGACTACAATTCAGGTAACGGTTGCACACCCACTTCCTCAACCGTTTCAAGTCACCTGGAATGGACAACGTTCTTCATTTCTTCTGTTCTTCTGGTCTTCTACCTCCCTCAAACACCATCATTCCAACTTCTAAACTTTTTCCATGTCTCCATGAAATTTCATATCAGTTGAGTCTCGTTTGGTTTATATTGGATTCACTTGAGAATATGAGTCAAAACCTAACACCTATCTCTTACTAGACCACTGCTTATGACCTATCCACTGTATCTTCTATCCCAATTTTTATATAATTACCATGTCATGTCATAATCGTAAACATCAGCAACATTGATCCTTGAATTCACCTCTATCCATCACGATATTATCATCTATTACAATCATTATTAACAAGGTTTTTTTTTAAACAATCAAAAACCCATTTAATCGTCAACTATCACTGACTATGATCATCAACGCCATCGATGAAAACCATCAATGACTTATTGATAACATAGATTAATCTCCTATGACATATATTAATCGACATTAATTACTATCACTTACACTCTGCAGTAAAATGCTATGTGAAAACTGAATATTTTTTCATCTTTTTCCTTTAAGAAAATGTAGTTTTTTTTTATAAGAAATATTATTTTATGAAGCAAACCAAATATAAATTTCACATTCAGATTTGAATTAGAAAAAGACATTCATACTACCTTCATGAAAAAAAAGAACAAAAAAAAATAGTTTCATCAAAACTGACTCTTAGATATTATAATTACATTTTAGCAGAACTAGTAGTGCATCTGACGCAGTGAAAACGTAACAAGAATTAGACCAACGTCTAAATTCTACTGAAAACTGGAATCCACCAGAATAAAGTTAAACTTCTGAAATTTTTATTGAATAATAAGTTGTTCGAGCCTTTCGGCATACAAGGCTATTTAAAGCGAAAGTCTTATTGGACAATAAACGGGATTACATGCCAAAAGCTGCCATAAATAGTGAAACTGTAAAAAATAGTGAAATCACAAAAGTTACGGAAATAAAATATACTAACGACCATAAACAAGCCGGAATTAACGATAGGTGATTCTGGCTTGTCAAAGTCAACTTATGATAAAAATGGAAATTTCCCAAAAAGGAAAGAATTGCGATTTCGGGGTCCAAATGATAGAATTTAGCCGATTCCCTTCAATTAATATCATTTAATTTTGGATTTAGGATGGTCCCACCAAGCCATGTAGGACTCAGCTACTTGTTCTACATCAGCATCTCCCTTCCACATAAGTGACGAGGGGTTCAAATCCTACTATGCATATTTTACAAGCATATGTGGGGGGTTTTCTTCCCGGTTTGTGGGAGCAGTTATCTCCCGTTATAAGAGTAGATATTCGGGTCACACATCTATTGCTTAATCTCAACATGTCCTGACAGTCCTATTGTAATAGTTATTGTAATACTTCAATATATATATTCATTTTGAACCTTGTACATACACAATTAATAAAACATAATCTTATATATCGAAGATATCGGATTTAGTTATGTCTAAGACAACATTCTCTAATGTTAGAGTTAGTACCCCATATCTCTAACGTTTGGAAGCCTTTGTTCAAAAAATTGTTTGTCCCAAATCCTAATCCTCGGAATTTTTTTATCTATATATTAAAAATCTATATATTAAAAATAATTAAAAATTAATATAGATAAGAGTAAAAATGAACACATATTTTTGATAATAATATATAAGAAACAAGTGATAATATTGTAAGAAAAAACTCTTTTTTTACTACAATGTTAAATTTTGATTTTGATAGTTCATTAGAAAAACATAAACAAAAACAAAGAGATCTAGATAACAGTGCACAATGCGTTTTGAATTAAATCAAATGTTATTTAAAGTTTTGAGTTTTTTTTTTTTAACTATGTATTACATACAATGTAGGGTTTTGAGAGATGGGGCTTAAGATTTTAAAAACAATCAAGGAAACTAAAACAATTATTCAAAAAAAAAAAAAGTTACTCTCACTTATAACACTAGTGATTCGTGCGATCTATTCATTTAAGAAAATTCATGAACTTTTAGGTTAATTAAATAAGTAACTTTAAAGACCGATAACATAGGACATAGATTTATCTCATTCCATGAAACAGTGAACACCGTGCTCGATGACCTCCATGAAGAATCACGCCATGAAGGCACACAGGGTCATATCCATACCTAATAAACATTAAATTGCCACGTACGTGCAGGGCAAGAGATTGAATCCAAAGAGGAAACAAACTTATCTCTAACAAAGATATTCTCAACTCCGTCATTAATCAAAAGTCAATGACTTTTAAATAAAATATCTCGCCCGATAAGGAGGGAATTAATTCGGAGTATCATGGCCGGAGATTCGCGAAGTTTAACCTACTTTAACCATGTATAAATATGCCCAAGCATGATAAAAGAAAGGAGGCAAAAAAAAAAAAAAGCATATAGGAGGGGAGATTCTACTCGGGCCTAAATTATGTGATCAGAACACGGCCATTGTTACTTTCCACTTCTCGACAGACACGAGGTTGCCACCATACTGTACCCCAATGAGGTTGAGGATATTTGAGAGACTTTTATACGATATTTATGATCAATAACAAAGCCACATTATTATTCCCTTTCTCATTGCATTAACATTCTTGTTGAACAATTATCTTTACTCATGCAATCTAGGTACCAAAGGTACCTATCCCAGCCACCACCTCTGTGGTAGTGGTCTTGAGGGTGTTAATTGAAATTCCTCATCCTGATGAGTTTTCCGTTAACATTTTTTGGCGTCATCTGTGGGAACCTCACATCACCATTTTTACATTTACAAGTTTATTGTTTTGCAGTGATGATGAGCTTCGCTCCTCCCAGGGATAACCCAAAACCTTGGGATATCAGTCTGCCCCCTCGGCCAATAATGGGCAGAAGAAGGGAAGAAAATCCAAGCATCACAAGCTAGCCTCGTATTAGCCAAACGTGGTGCGGGCTCCAACCTTTCAGACAATGAACCAAACTATGATCAACCAGCATGTTACGGTCATCGTGTAGAATGTCCGCCTCCGTCTAGTTGCAGAAGGAATTGCTCATCAGTTGGCAGATCTTGGTACCCGAGAAGTGGCGAGCAGACCCGCTGCCAGGCAACTTGCCTTTGATCGGCTGAGACCCCTTCCACCGGTTTCTACCCATAGTAAGACATGACCCACCACTTCTATCCGGGACAAGCTATGGCCTATGCCCCAGTTCTATACAAGCCGACCTATTATCAACCCAGATAGGTCAAGTCAGCAGCCGACGCTCCGTCGAGGGCACCTCGTAGCCCCCCTCGACCGGTGACTTATAGACAGAAACCTCAAGCTGAAACCGGTGGTAGCCGGTAAACTGCGCAAGCAGAGCCCGCCCTTAAAGATGATAAAGTGGAAGTGTCCAGCTCATCGGGGGGATTTGGCCACGAAAGCTCCAAGGTCGATTCTAAGAAGCATGGAAATAAGCGTTTGAGGGATCAACTGGTTAAAATGCAAAAGGAGATCCATCAGTTAAAAAGAGGGAAAGGTAAGGAGATCAAGAAGGACCCCCTGAGTGAGATGAATGCACCCTTTACCAGAAAGATTCGGGAGGCAGAGCTTCCACCAAAGTTTAAGATGCCATCAGACAAGTTCTCTGGCACGGAGGACCTTTTGAGCCACTTAGAGAGCTTCATCCAACAAATGGAGGTTTACAACACAACCAGGGCCGCCATGTGCCAGATGTTCCCTACCACTCTAACAGATCATGCCAAGACTTGGTTCAAAAAGTTACCCACCGGAAGTATGGACTCCTTCACGAAGCTATCAACGGATTTCTGCTAACAATTCCAAGGTGTCAAACCCAGATCAAAGGATCTCATCCATCTGCAATACGTGATTCAGGAAAGAGGAGAAACCCTCCGGGCTTATGTGGAGCGGTTCCACAAAGAGGTTATTAAAATGGGAGTCTTCACAGAGAAGGAGACCCTAGCCAACTTTCGTAGAAATCTGTGGGTAGGAAAGCTATTCCGATCATTCGCCAAGCACTCTCCAGAAACCTACCAAGAAGCATACGATCGAGCTTTGGAGCAGATAAAGATCGAGGAACAGCTAAGTCAAGCTGGAGCATGACGATATGAGAGCGGCGAAGCGCCAAAAGAAAAAGGCGCCTAGGCCGACACTAGTTCAGAGGATTCAGAACAAACCCCATAATAGGTCTACATACCATCCTCCCTCGTTTCAACCTCAACGTGATCGGTTTCTAGCAAGGAAAACTCCTCCACGGGCTTCATTTCCTCCAAAGGATTAGCTCCAATAATCCGAGAAGAGAGGAGGTTCGACCATTATACCCCACTGAATGCATCCCGTGAAACGATCTACCTCGCCATCCGAGATAAAGGGTTGTTGAGGAAGCCGACACTAATGAAATCGACAGCCGATGCTAGGAACCGGTACAAGTACTGTGACTTCCATGAGACATCAGGCAAAACACATCAGAGTGTTACAACCTGCGTAACCAGATAGAGGCTCTGGTAAGAGGATGATGCTTGGTAGAGTTTCTACAACAAGTCAAAGACAACATCCAGATAAGGAAGGAGGTGCAAGCAGAGATTAGAGAAGATGAGGAGAAGCAAAGAGGTAAACATAAGAATTTGATGCAGCAAATCCAAGTCACCATACTATCAGTGGAGGTCCCACCTTGGCTGGATCCTCCAATAATGCTCGAAAGAGCCACGCGAGGAAGATTCCCCACGTGGAGGAAGGTCGAAGGAATTTCAAGCTGGAATAGAGTATTGCAGGCACCTCTCAGTCGGCCCAGATTATCTTCTTTGAGGCGGACGCCTACAATATTGTTCAGCTCTACGACGATCCGTTAGTGGTCACGGTACAAATCGCTAACTATAAGGTTTATCGTGTGCTTATCGATTCCAGCAGTAGTGTGAATGTCCTCTTCAAATATACTTTGGAAAAATTTAACTGAAACAGTGGTGCTATAACAGCTGCACAACTTCTTTGTATGGTTTCACATGTGACTCTATCATGCTAGTGGGATCAAAGATACTCCCCGTGATCGCAGGAACCGTACCCCTCCAGCAAAATATAATAACAAACTTTATTGTAGTTGACCTTCCAACGGCCTACAATGCAATACTAGGAAGGTTATTCCTATCAGCCATCAAGGGAGTCTTGTCAATCTACCATAACATCTTGAAGTTTCCAGTTGGGAACCAAGTAGGTGAGGTACGTGGTGACCAGCAAGCTATCAGAAAATGTAATGCGGTCTCTTCTAACCCGACACTACTAGCAAGACAATTCTCACAAGTGTCAACGACCCAAAACCAGAAAGTTGTAGGGGTAAACCAGGAGGATTCAGAGCCTACTGATCATCCAGAAAATGATTCCCAGGTCATGAAAGAAAAAGAGCAAGGGAGAAAATGGGCTAGTGGACAACCTACTGACAGGTTGGAAAAAGTCCCGGTCAGAGATGATGACCCGACTAAAGTGGTAAAGGTCGGGGCTACACTTGAAGCTGGGTTAAAAGAGGGATTGATCAAGTTACTCCGGGAGTTCAATAACATTTTTGTATGGAGCCATAATGAGATGCCAGGGATCCCCTTGTCTTTGGCATCCCATAGGTCGGCGATCGATCCCACCATCAAACCTGTCAAACGAAAGAGGTGACATTTCAATACGGAGAGGTACGCTACAATCCAAGAGGAGGTTGACAAGTTAATCAAGGCTGGTTTCATTAGGGAAGCCCGATATCCTGACTAGCTCGCCAACGTGGTAATGGTCACTAAGGCGAATGGGAAATGGCAAATGTGTGTCGACTACACTGATCTCAATCGGGCGTGCCCAAATGATAGTTTTCCTCTCCCAAAAATCAATCAACCGGTTGACTTCACAGCTGGGAACAAGCTCCTGAGCTTTATAGACATATTATCGGGGCATAACCAGATCATAATGTACCTCGTCGACCAAGACAAGACCATCTTCTTCACCGAGCAAGGTCTATACTATTACAAAGTGATGCCGTTTGGCCTTAAGAATGCAAAGCTACATACCAGCGGCTGGTCAATCGATTATTTAAGCCCGAAATTGGAAGGTCGATGGAATTATACATTGATGACATGATCACCAAGTCACAAACCGCAGAAAGGCATCATGACGACCTTTCGCAGAACCTTTTTGATTTTGAGGGAAGACCAGATGCGCCTGAACCCTTCCAAATGTGCATTCAGGGTAACTACGGGAAAGTTCTTGGGCTTTATGGTCAATGAAAGAGGTGTTAAGGCTAACCCGGAAAAAATCAGAGCCATCCTAGACCTGGATTCCCCGACTTCTCTAAAGCAGGTACAGGTACAACTCTTAATCGGTTCATCTCTTGTTCCACAGATAAGTGTCTCCCTTTCTTCAGAATCATCAAACATGGGAAGAACATGAAATGGGATCAGGAAAGTGACCAGGCTTTCCGAGCTCTATAGAAGTACCTGGCCAGCCCACAGCTGTTAGTCAAATTGATCCCCGGTGAGGAGCTCCAAATATACTTAAGTGTCTCTGAAACAACAGTGAGTGGGGCCTTGGTCAAGAAGTGTAGAGAGAGAGTGCAGCGACCCATTTACTATGTGAGCCATGCACAAACCAAGCCAGAAAAAACTACACCCTCCTAGAGAAGCTTGCTTTCGCCCTAGTCACCTCAACTAGGAAGTTACGGCCTTACTTCCAAGCTCACTCGGTTGCGGTGGTAACGGATCAACCCCTTCGCCAATTCCCTTAGAGACCGGACGTATTTGGAAGGTTAATTTTATGGCCTTAGAGCTTATTCAGTTCAATTTGAAGTACAAGCCTGGAACTGCGATCAAAGCCCAAGCTCTAGCAGACTTCGTGACAGAATTCTCAACGCTCCCAAGCCAGGGGACTTCCGTGTTATCAGATCTACCCCCAAAGAATCCCCTAGAGCTGAACGGTTTCCCGGAAGATTGCAAACCCTAGATCCTCTACACAAATGGAGTTTTATTTATCATATTATAGCAAAGTTATTTTATTTTTTATGCATTAAATTCATCATTATAATTAAAAAAAAAGCTAAAAATATTATTAATGAAACACCATTTGTATCATTTTTAATTAAAATTTTCTAAGAAATCTAAAAATATTTTAGTAAGACAATGTCAATTATACCCTTATTTTATAAACAAAGTTACCATACATATCAAGTTTAGTCTTTTACCATTTTTATATAATTGTTTTTTTTTGTTAATATTATACAAGCATTGTTTTTAAAATTATTTAAAATTCAAAACCCAAAATTAAAATAAACAAAAGTATACATGTGTTAGAAAAATTGTGCATGTGTCATTATTATATTGTTTAGAAATAGTATACAATTTTACCCCTACGCAGTTAAAATTGACTGACGAAACTTAGTTAGAGGAACTAATTTGACACTTGGAAAAAATGTAAGGACCAATTTGGTCACTTTTATAAAAGTCGCAAACAATTTTTTTTTAAAAAAAAATTTAAGACCTTATTGGTAATTGCCCTTATTATTATTATTATTATTATTATTATCATCGTCATCGTCATCATCGTCATCATTAATGTGATTTCATGGTAGTCCTTAAAGGACCCCTTACGAGAGACTCAATATATATATTCGACCTGCAGTTGTGGTGACTCGAACTTAGGATATTGTCAAACTGAATAAGTGTTCTTACTAGGCTCATTGGGCAATGGTTAGATAACTTAATCGATCACCCAAATGTCAAATTAACTACATTTTCTTTTACAAAAAAAAATAATTACATTATCGGATGGAAAAAGACAAATAAGAAACATGACGAGATGAGGTTGGTCTGGTGGTAAACCTTTCGCATCTGTACCACGAGATTGTGAGTTCGAGTCTTCCCGTGCCCAAAAAAAACCCCGAATTTATGTAACACTTCAGTATATATTTATTTCATGTTGTAATACAATGTATCATTCAAACTTAAGATATTATTGTCAGCGTAGATAGAGTCATTTACCAAAAAATCACATAAGACGATATGATTAAATTATTTTCTGAATACATTTATGTTTGGTCAAGTATAGAGAGATTTTATTTATAAAAAAAAAGTATAGAGCGATTTTTTTTACCCACGTGGAAATTTAATGTGCATATATGGAATTGTCTATAAATTTTATATCATTTATAAACTTTCAAATATGAGAAAACTTTAATCATTTTGTTGAATCTTTTCTGTATTTAGTGACCATATATTTAGTAAATAGAAAACAGGTATCAACAATCATATTCCCTCATACTCACGTTTTTATGGCGACACTTGGCACTGCTGGCCCCACATTTGACTATTATTTTATTATTATTTTGCCCTTCCATTTCAATGTAAATAGAAAAACAGTATTGTAATTTCGAATAGCTTAATTATTAAAAAAAATATTCAATTTAATATTTTATGCTGGTGTAAGAAATTTAATAATCAAACCATCAGTCAGGGTTAAATTTCATTTGTAATTGTATATTTGGTGGGAAAACAAAAGTAGTCAAAAAATTTTAATATACAAATCCATAAAAGTTATATTTACTTAAATTTGAAAGTTATGCTATAAAATAATTACAATAAACAAGAAAATAAAACATTAATTAAACTTAAATTAGAGAAAGAGAGAAAAGTAGTCCAAAATAGAAGAGATCATTTTATTCCTCAATAGTTCTCTAGTTACAAATACAACATGTAAATACTCATTTTATTGCCTTACAATTTAGTAATAATGTAATTGTTACAAAATAAAAAGACAATAGCAATAAACTTGAGAATCAGTGGAGCCATAGACTTGAGAATAAATAGTACTATAGATTTGAGAATAAATTGGGGAAGGTGAAGAATCACAAGTTACATTGTGAGATTGGATGAACATTCATTTATATTATTTTTTCATAATATTCCCCTTGGAATGTCTATTTTACATAAAATATGTCTCGTTAAAACCTTTACTAGTAAAAAACCCAGTGGAAAAAAAATATTATTGAAGAAAAAAGAGTACATTATTCAAATGTTTCTGAAAAATAATATGTGATATGATAACAACTGCCTCATTAAAACCTTATTGAGAAAAATCCAGTGAGATAAAACTCAATGAAAGAAAAAGAGTACATTTTATAGATTTTCCTCCAAAACAATTTATGCTAATATGATGCATACCTTATCATTATCTCATTTGGAGTTAATGTGATGGTGGGGAGATGAAGAATTTGCAATTTATTTGTATAATATATATGAATGTGGACATCCACTTAAATAATATTTTAATAACTCTCCCTTGGATATCCATCGTTTAGAGAATATGTCTCATTAAAACCTTTACTAGTAAGTGAGAAAAAAACTAGCAGAGAAAAAAGAGTAAAGTATTTATCTACATATCAAATTAACCTCTAAAGATATTTGGGGTACAAAACTGCTATATCTCATTAAAACCTTTACTAATAAAAACCCAATGAGAAAAAAACTAGTAGAGAAAAAAGAGTACAGTATCCATCTACATATCAAATTAACCTCTAAAGGTATTTGGGGTACAAAACTGCCACGTTAAAACCTTACTAGGAAAACCCTATGGGATAAAAACCTAATGAAGGAAAAACAGTACAATATGTATATTTTCTCCAAATCAGTAACTCTCTCCTAATAAAGTGATAAATACGCTCCCCCTCATTCTTACGTAGATGCTTCAATATTTTACAAAGATATTGCATCACAATATTATGTACCAAGATTTGCAGTTAGTAGTGTATTTATAAATAATCTGTAGGATTTAAAGTTAAGCGTATTTTTTATCACTGCCTTTTGGAGAACATATGTAAAGAACTTTAAGAAAATAGTCTTTTGAATTGATCAAACTTATTATATACGACATCATGTTGTTTTATTCTAAAAATACTAGTTGAACTTACATTGGTACTTCATCACCTAAAGTTCTTCAATAACGAGAGAAGGTCATACACCATTTTAATTTATCGAATAAACATCGAGGACCCATTCGATGTGTTTTATTCATGGTAAAGTACTTCATGACTTTTTCCTTATATATGTTGATTCATGTTAATACCAAACTCATTAGCTGAGACTGAATATTATTTTTCAAGATTTTTCATCTTAGAAATTATTCCACTGATATAAATATATATATAATTTATAAACTTAGCATTATTTTTAATAAACTTTGCACAATCAACATATAATTCTTTTAATAAATATTCACCATGCGTTTCGATTGTTTAATTTTCACTATATAAAACTTCATATAGCTTTAAATAGCTTACTTTAGGTATTTAAATTCTTCAAGGATTTTTATTCATTGTCAAACTAGGTTTTTGTAGTAAACCTTTTATTTTATTAATTCGTAAGAAAAATAATTTATATTCAATAAGTTTGATGCCATTGAACATGTGGACTACAGGTTCAAGGCGTTCAAATTTTACATGAATATAGCTCTGTTTTTTATTTGCAAATAACTTATATGTTGACATATATATGATTTATAGTATAATTACCCTTATCATTTTACATAATATGTAGAGCAAAAAAAAAATATGGTCTGAATTTCTATACCAATATATGAAACAAATTATGGTGTGTTTAATAATAATCTAGGGGGGTGAATAGATTTTAATCAAATTTACCCAATTTTCGTTAATATCCAATTAGACGAAAATACCCCTAACAAGTCACAATCATAAACAAGTGTAATAATAATTAAAATGAACACTTGATTTTTACGTGGAAACCCTTCAAATGGGAAAAACCACAGGCTGTTAAGTGCGCCACACTCGAACAATGAATCCACTGATGGTAAAGGTGTTACAACCTACTCCCGGTATATAACCCATAACCACTACCTACTCCCGGTATTAAGTGGACCTAGTTCAATTGCTTGTGATTTACGCAACCTAATCCCGAAAGCAACACAATACTTTCTTCTCATTGAAGAGATCAAAAACCTATGTGAATATGTAATAATATTATAAATGCAAATAATACTAGGCAAAACACTAAATGTTTATCTAGGAATTTAAGAATGTCACTAAGTACAATTCCTAGATATCAGTGTCTAAATGAATGCTCATAAAGACTTAACTAGATATAGTTATGCAACATTATATCCTAGTTATCAAACAAAGTCATTTCAACGTATGTTGTCATTAAGCATGACATGATCATAAATGCAATCATCAAAATGCATTTAATATGACCTTATTAGCTAGAGACAAATATGACCTATATGCTAGCTATCAAAATACAACAACCTAGATAGCAACAATAATCTTTACTTGTAATAGAAATTCTAATCTAGAGGCATACAAGCCATAAAAGAGATATCTTGCTAACCTATAACATAAAAATGATGAAAATGGTGTTCTATTTACCAAGTTGCATGTGTTGATGAAGACTCATGCAAAGAAACACCCTAGATGAAGCTAGATGATGTTTGTTTCATGCAAGAATGATGGGTGTTTGGGTTTTGAGAGTTAAAGAAGCAAGCGTGGTGCTTTCTCTCACTAAGATCTGGAATTTTGGAGTTCTTGGTCTAAATGGGCGAGAAGATAACATATATATAGGCACAAACAAAACTGCGTTGTTTTGATAAATTTCTACCCAGAACCACGTAGTGTGCGGGTCCAAACCCGTGCAGTCTAACGCTATAGCCGTGCAAATGTCTGTGCATCGAAACTCTAAAAAAGCACCTGTCGATTCACTGCATGGGTCGGACCAGTGCATAACCCGCACATTGGGAATTCAACATCCTAGCCTCATTTACAAGAGGCTCAAAACATGAACAAATGATATTTAAACCTTTAATATATTATACTGTTGGAAAGGTATGGAAGTCTACTTTCTACTCCAATTAACAAAACATGATTTGGATGACTATAGAAAAAGTTATGGTCAAATGAGTGACCAAAGGTCAGATTTGGATAACAATAAGAATGTCCAAACTCATGGAAACAACCGTGTGACCAAAGAGAAGAATGAGACCTTATCAAATGGTCACTCAATACGCTAAGTCAAGTACACCATCGTGCATGTGTGGACGTATCCTATCAAGCAATAGAATACGAATTAGACACACAACAAACACACAATGAATGCACATATGAAATCAATAGAGCACACATATATTAACAAATCAAATGCAAGTAAGTGTGTGTGTGTGTGTGTGTGTGTGTGTGTGTGTGTGTGTATGTGTGTGAGCAACATGTAATGCATGTCAATACAAATGCGAAGATGTGATCAATATAAACATGCAAGAAGAGTTATCAAAACATGAATGCACACTTATATAGATACACAACATATACGAATAAGCAATATGTATGAGTTATGAGTGTGTGCAACTATATCTCTTCAAAGCAAGTAAGCACATAGAAATTTACCTTTGGTGCTTCTTCTCTTGAGGTCTTGAGAGCCTAAGTTACCTTTACATCAAACCCTAAAGTGTGGTTTGTTCACAAAATAAGTCAATCAATAAATGAGAACTTTACAATATATTTCATTGTGTTTTTGTAATTTGTGTGCCTCTTCAAGGGCTTATTCTATTAACATTAATGTTAAATGTACACTATACATGTCTTTCCATAAAAATATCTCTTCAGGACAAGTATAATCACATTTAATTTACTACACGTGCTTTTACGGGGATAATTGATATTCTTTCTATTTTCTTTAACGTCTCATATTGGAGATTAACATTTCTATATGATTCTTTAGGATTTTGTTTTCACTTATGAGACTAGCTATTCAAGAGCCTTATATGATGAGGATTTGTCTATCACTTGAGTATTATTTTAAATATGATCATGATCTTTTAAATTCCAGTTCTAGAAACTATATCTCTTAAACCAAAATCGTCTTTTGTGACTTTGCTGCCTAACAAATGATTTTTGCTGTCATTTTACAAATTTCTCTATAGGAACAACCGCCCGGGTTTATATATTGGTAGAATGTAATTTTATTATTTTATTTGAATCATTTGAAAATTTATTTGTGTATCATACGATTCACAAGATTACATATACCTTGTAATTTTACGTCGTTTATCAACTTATGATAATTTCCCCCTACCGACATAAAATTTACTTCAAAGAATTATATGCATTATAATAACTTTCTACATAAACTCATTTATTTTGTCACACTATCCTTTAAGGACTAATTTACATGGTTTTATTGTCCTTCAGAGACATTCACTGGCAAAAAATATTTAGTTATGAAATGAATATCCATATAAAATATTTCAATATTTCGATGCATCGTTTACTTTTAGTAAAACTTATTATCCTTCGGAGACATTTGCTAACAAGTAATCACATAATATAAGAAATATGATAAATTCTTTTGGCACAAAACAAAATAAATGAGATAGAATATTCTTAAATAAAAGAAGATAATAAGAACTTCAATTCCTCAAATTTCATGCTCTTATGCCAAGTTCTTAAGAACTCACATATTTTTTTAGAAGTTTCAAAATCAAATCTAATTGAAAACTTACAGTTTTAAATTTGAATATAAATTGTTGAATATGACCCTAGAGTTCTGAAATTTGAACATGTGGGTTTGAATCAAAAGAGAATCTAAATTTCCATTGTTAGATGAATATTTGGCTACTCAAATATTTGGAAAGGAAAATACAAAGGCTTAAAGCTCGTAATATTAATACAAATCAAAATCTGAAGTTTTGAATATTTATCTTACTAGAATCTGATGTTATCAGTTCCAAAACTAATTAGACTTGTTGTTCTGTATATATTTTTGATATCAAATTTAATTAGAACTAGAAGGTCTAAATTTGATATAATAATAGTTCTTTTCATTGAGGATATCATGAGTATGAATAGTGGCAAATAATTCTAGACCCTTGGTATTTGTTTGAAAAGAAAATTACATTTATATCCTCCTGCAGTAATAAAATTCCTTCAAACAATCTATTAACTTAGGGATAGAAATGTCCCTTAATAAATTTTATTTATTTTATTTTTATATATATATTTGTTGGAAAGACCTATTATGCCCTTAACAAGTTTTCAAATTATATAATGCTAAATAAATTGTTATAAGGATTAAAATGTCATTTGCAATTAAAGAACTTAAAAAAGAAAAGAAAAGTGAAAGACTGAAAGAAGAGAAAGAAATTGTAGACAACTACTGATGGATGGGTATGGTTCTTCTTTCTTTCTCCGGTAGAAGTATTGCCTTAAGTATGGGTATGATTGACTTTAAAAAGGTAGTGTTGATTTTTGGTCGGTCTAGTCAACAACAACACATTAGCATATTGACATCCAGATCAACCAATGTGGTGTGATCACAACGTTTCTCTAATATGTGTGCGAGTAGATGTAATATGTAACAGATAAAAGAAAGTATAAAGAGCAATAAGAGACACTAGGATTTGCACATGGAAAACCCCAAAGGCATGGGAAAAACCACGAGTGTTGTACTGACAGAGAAAGAGAAAATGTTCACTATATTGGGATTATGCTCGATAGCAAGAGTATAATAATGTATTTGACAATCTTTTCATATTAATAAAGTGATTTCTAGTTTAACATATCTTATAGCATTTATAGTTTAATTATTATAATTGTCAAAAGTAAATAATCATAAGGTCAAAATACTATGAGAAAATAAGAATTGTTTATACATCTAGATATGTATGAGGTAGACACAATTCTTTAATTAGTCTTGAATAATATTCACAACTTAAGATAAATGTTGGGCGCCTTTATCTTGTCAAAGTTGTAGATTCTTTTGCTAGCATTTGAGTGGGATCAAATGTGTTATGATAAGTCTAAAATCATCAAAGTGTGGTGTCTTTGGGCAAAAGACTCTAGTGCACTGGGTGCATTGAGTTGGATCACAGTGAAATACTTTATCTAGAACCGTAAATGGATAAAAGTTTTCACTAGAAGACAATCGGAGAGTCTATCTCAATCCTAAGATAAATGATGGACTTATGGTTGCAAGTGTTATCATTTGAGCTATCAATTAGTACGATTATATAGCATAGTCTATCCTCGATAGTTTGGTGGTATTCATTTGTTAATCGATAGAGGACTTCGGTTATAGATATGGACATCGTGGCTCCATTTATTAAATGTGAGTAGAATACCATCATATGGATATTTTGAGGTATTGAATATTAAATCTTAACGTTAAGTTTTCAATAGTGTCTATTGAAATATGGCTTCTAGACAAGTCAAAATATCCAAGTTCAAAATGTGGTCATATGAGTAAATATGGTAACTTAGAGAGCTACAGACGGTCTATGAGCTCTTGGCGATTACTGTTATTCTTCACGAGGATACACTATCTCCAATAAAGTTGTATAGGGTATGAATGAGAGATATTAACTTATTCTATCTTTATTTAAGAGTTCAATTTTAGTTCTTTAGTGGAATGAACTAAAATTAATAGATCGGACCTAAGTGAATCATTTGTTGATTGTGATTGGGTTATGTCAATTGAAGTTTAAATTTATGTAGCCCGCCAAATCCCCAATCCACACAAACTTGCATGGATCACTTGATATATTCTACCAGACCAATTTAGGGGTCCATCTAGAATTGTATTGAGACATGTGGACTTGTTTCTTTTTGTAAGAATGGGTCCAGTTCACATGTGACTTTTTATTGAGGTCCAATGGATTTAATAAAGTAAGAAAAATAATATATTGGCCCATGTATATGTGTTGGGCGGCAAGGCTATATAAAATAGCTTAATATATTATTTTTAATTTTATTATGTAATTAAATGGAAATTAATTAATTTGGTAATTAATTAATTTTTTAATTAAAAATCAAAATCTTTGTTCTAGTAGGAGAAGGTCTCCTAATATTATACTATTGTTCGTAGTATAATTACTATTAAAGATTATATTTGATATGTAGATAAATAAAAAGAATTATTTATCTAGTCAAATTAGGAAATCTTTAATATGGTTATAAATACACTATTTGAGTTGGATTATGAGTCTTTGTGTAGTAAAGAATTTTTTTTGGAAAATGATTCTTAGTCACCAAGTAAATCCACCTAAGGATAGGATTCTTGCCCACCAAGTAAATCCTTCTTAGGAGAGGATTAGGTCTCCTAAACAAAATACAAGTAAATCCTCTTTAGTAGAGGATTTGTGAACCTATAAATATAGGTTGTATATTTCGGTCAACCTAATGAAATTTCTTCTTGAAAATTCGGCCAAGCTAAGGTTGTTTTGAAAAGAGAAAAATTCGGCCAAGGTATTGTTCTTAGAGAAAATTTTAGCCAAAGGGAAATTTTGAGTGTACAGAATTTGGTTCTTTCTCTAGATAAATTCTTCCAACTCAAAAGATTGGTGTGTGAGAAACTCGGCAAAGAAGAAAAGAAAGAAAGAACGTTTTATATTCGATAGGGCACTAGTAGCCTTCACATTAAAAGGTTTTGTGTACAACATCGAATCTAGGTTCCCGTGAGTTTCAATCAAATTGATTGATAATTCACAAGTGACCTAACGTTCTTTGTTTTCTTCTTGGTGGATTATTGTGACTAACAAAGAAAGAGATTTTGTTTGTTTCCATCCTCAGGTATACAATTTAAAGAAAGGGAGCCCACACTCCTAGGTGATTCACGTTCGTGATTGGATTGGAAGATCTTACGGATTCAATTCATTGCTAGTTCAATCGTCACGAGAAAAATGTATGATACTTTTTATATACATCAATTAACCTAGGGTTAAGATTCTTGTTATTAAAAAGGGAAAAAAATTTATTTATACTAAACCATAATTTGCACGCTTTCGTTACGCGATTTTCCCTACGGACTATGTAAAAATGGTTACAATTTACAAGTGTTGTTGTTCTTATGGTGCCTCATTTCTTCTTTGCTTGATACATGTGCTTATATAGAAATTAGGGTGCTGCCCTAGGCCTTGGCATGCAAGCAAATATTATGATTATGCGAGATCCTAGGAGGATTGTATTTAAGTGAAATTCTTGGTGAATTGAGTCTCATGCTATTATGATGTATGGATCTTCATTCCATGAGGGAGTTGTCTTCTAAATCATCGTATTTATTATTTAATTTATCAGCTACTGGATTGTTGGTGATTGTCTTGCCTAATATAAGGCCGAATTTTATGGAAGACATGTTGGAATCCATTTTCGCAATGATATTAAGGATATCTTCTATTTGCTTTGTGGGTAGCGAGCTCATGTCAATTCATCATTTAGGGATGCTTCGTCGAGTTAGTTTCTTTGATGGGTGACTAGCTCTTTGCTTCTCAGCTCGCTGTTGCCACACGTGGCTTTGTAGAGCTGATGTGGCCTGATGTCGTGGAGATTTGATTCCATGAATTATAGGTTATGTGATGACGTGTCAAGACACATTAAAATTACCCCAAACAATACCCCTTAAATCCACGAGGAGGGTTGTTGGCGAGTTAGTAGCTCTCCGAAGTGGATTTATTAATATTTTACATTTAATGCTGCATTTGAAAATACACAACACGGTTAATTTGCCTTAAGTTAACCTAGAGGGGGGTGAATAGGCTATTACACATTTTTTTCAATCCCTTGAACAAACACAAGTTTTTCCCTCTAGATAGCTTGAATCACAATTTATTAAGCAAATGCAAGTATATATAGTTCAATAAAGGATACACCTATTCAAGCAAAATGAATGTAGACAACAATTTGCACGTGATACAATTTCACTTTGTATATAGGCTTGTTAAATACAAGGCCTTTTGCAAATACAAACTTAATAGAATATGAATATCAATTACAAAGATATCAAGCAAAATATTTATCAACACATATACAAATATCAAAGAGATAAGGAAAGATAAAATTAATACATGATTTTTACGTGGTAAAACCTCTGAAGAGGAAACATCAACGGGTTGATACAACAACTACCTGCAAAACAACTTTCACTAGTAAGATAAAAGTACAATCTCTCAGGCGACCAATCCACCTAAAAAGCCACCCTTCTATCCTACCCAATGAAAGAAGTTTCTCCTTGCTTGACTATCCGGATCACCCCAATCCCAATCAAGACTCCATGCTTAGCTATCCGGATCTTAGCCAAGACTTCCATGCTTAACTATGAATCACCCTGATCCTAGTCAAGTCTTTCCTGCTTAGCTATCCGAATCACCCAGATCTTATCCAAGACTTCTACGCCTTTTACAAGGACTTTTAAGTGATCATGAATGCAAAATACAAACAATCACGCAACATCGAATATGATGATCAACACATCCTATGGGAACTAGACATTTGCAAGAAAGTTCACAAATTAAAATAGTCTAGTTACTATGCATGAATAATGATTTTAGAAAATGTGAAACACCAAAAAACACATTTAATTTTTAGATTTATTCATGTCACTAAACCTTGAATCATTCCTATATATTTAAGCACATAATCATGACTTAGTATCAAACAAAAATCATGTTAGAATCACAACATATGATCAATAAAAGTTCTAGCAAGAAATACAGAGCATGTATTCACAAAGTATTCAATAGAAACATATTAAGTTCTATATATATAAAATAAATTTTTCTAATCATGAAAATAGTCAATTAATGAGACATAGCACAAGTAAAGACTATTTCTTATCAAAATCAATCAACCAAAGTCCAAAATAGTCCTAGAGAGAAAGACCGTGCACTACAAAACACAAACATGTGAAAACATAGGTTTTAACAAAAACCTAAATCAACAAGTAAGATTCTATTCAAGTTCAATATAGCTTTATATAGAGTCTAAAAATGTAATCAAACTTTACACAATATACATACATGTATTGAAGAAGAAAACCCAAGGTAATTGAACATATTTAATAACAAAACTCAAGAATAGATTCAATACCTTAAGAAAAACTGTACAGTCCCGTTTGTTTAGTGTAGATCCACCTAAAAATGTGATTAAATGACCTTAAATATTCTTGGAGATGATAGAGAATTGATAGACGAACAACCTCCAATTTGAATCACTTGAATCGGAATTCAAATAAGGATGTTATGGTATTTGGAAGATGAGAAAATTTGAGAGAATCTGCACAAGTGTTTTTCAAGTTGTTCTTCTTGGAAAAGAATAAGAGGGAAAAAGGTATATAAAGGAGAGAAAATAAAAGACAAAACCAAAGGTCCAATCAAGAGGCAGAAGGCATCTCTTCCTTTGGAGGCCATACACCTCCACGGGGAGAGGTACAAGGGCCCTCTTTTGGCCATTTTGTCTCCCCTCGTGCACCTTCACGTTCTTCGACCGTTCTTTGGCTTCCGAACTTCGAATTCGAATCCATTTTTGGATTACAAACTGTGAATCCCTCATACATAAGGATGTAAACAAAACTTTCACAAAAATATGGATTCCAACTTGAAACACAAAGATGAAAACCATGTACGTTAAAGACATAAAGTTTCATAACTTACTATTTGGAACTTAAAACTTAATGTATGAGTAACCGAAACGACCGGAACTCAATGAGAAATCAAATAAGCACAAATTCAAGTCAATTAACATACAAATACAAACAAATAAACACAAGAACACATAAGTATACCATTTCCTAGATATATTCCTATAACATGCAATTTCTCCAACATTGTCAAATTAATTCCACTACATGTGCATACTTTAATAAGTGTGTGTATGTATACTCTAAATTGGTACAACAATACAGGGACACATATTGATGCAATGTGTGTGTGTGTACCTAAGCCTTGTAAGAGGATTGAGCTCTTATTATACCTTTATTAAGCAATGTAGCTCGTTCCTCTTTAAAGACTTCAACTTTGTTTGATTTGTTATCCAATCTTCCTTGAAGCTTGATGAATCTTAGATCCTAGACGACTAATCAATACAAATGAAATGTTGTTTTGATATGAAATTATGCCAACTCAAAACTCAAGGACCTAACAATCTCCCCCTTTGGAAAATTCCATGTCAAAACACCTATACAAAAATTAATAAATACAAAATGAAGATTGGCCACAGTCACTCCCTCACACTACAATGAGTTTGTACATCTTAGACAAATCTTCAACAAGTCTTCAATTTCTTCATATGATATTCTCTTGATAACACCTATAATTAACTTGAAAAACAATATATACAAGAGAAAATATATGGCAAAATATACTTGATTAAGATAAAACAATAAAGTCCAAGAGGATATATGTATACTCCCCCTAAATACAAGCATACCTAAACAAGTTTAGAATATTATAAACTCAAGTTCAAGATACCAAATTAAAAAAAATCGATACCAAAAAAAATTGATTAAATGAGCTAAATAAGATATCATATTTTTCTCCCCCTTTTTGACATAAAATGAAGCCAAAAATTAAGAAAATAAAGTGATACCACAAGATCAACTAGTGCCATCAAAGAAGAATCTTCGATTGGTTGACCTATCATAATGCTTGATGCTTGTGTTGCTTAAAGAGAGTCTTTCCTTTAAGCTTTTGATCCTTTGTTCTTGTTGCTCCACTTTAGCATTTAACTCATCGATCTTTGTCAAAAGCCCCTTTTGTAGTTGCATAGCCCAATCTGGTAGAATGCTTGCACTTTATACCACATTTGAATCTTGATTTTCACCAAAGGTTCTACAAGTGTCATAAACCTTTCCCTTTTCTTTGTAAGACATATAAGATATCTGTTTTTCACAAAATTTCTCCAAGGGTGGCAAAAGCACATCATCATCCAACCTAGTAACACCATGCACCATATAAAAATATGATAGAAACCTCAGAAATGCTAGCTTTTTGTCGAATCTAGATGAATTAGCCGCACTCTTTATGTGTTCTACTAAAAGATCACCAAGGTTTAAGGGCTTGTTAGTAACCAAGGCGTACACAATCTTAATCTTCTACTTGTTTAGCTTGGAAGCATTTGTAGATCTATAAGATTTGTACATACAAAAAGATGCCAAAAGGCACTAACCTTGGTCAACTCACTTTGGCCTATATATGCTCTCTTTCCCCATTCAAATCCATCATCCTCACTTAAAATTCTACCCATAAGATTCAAGTGATCAATGCTATCCACATCAAGTAGTTACAAAATAATTTCATTAAAAAGACCAAGAAACTTGTCGATGTTACCCGAGGCAACTCTAAATGTTTTCCCTTTCACATTCATCAAGGCATTTTCAAAGGTTTTGCTCTCCTTATACTCAAAATAAAACTCCCTTATAAGGCACTCATTAACAACCCCAATTGTGTGTAACCGTATATCCCATTGCCTTTCAAAGATAACATAATAAATGTAGGAACCCTCAACAAAATCAACTCCCCTGACTTGGATAAGTTTTTAGTTCCCATGACACCCAAGGCTTTCAACTTGTTGGGTTTGAGTTTTTAAGAGGTTGTTGGAGTATATTTATGTTTGGCTATAGGTTTTGGTGGATGAATAGGATTAGAAACCTTGTTTCTTCACATGGCTTTGTTATCAACACTAAAACGTAAAAAAACATGAGTGGAAAAGAGATCCAAGTGAGTGTTAGTTAACAAGATAAACATAAAAAGACATGATTAAATATTGAATCATAAATGCATAAATGTTTCTGCAAAGTCCTCATTTATTGATTGGCTTATTTCGTGAATAAACCACATTTTGGGGTTTGATGTAAGGGTAGCATAGGCTCTCAAGACCTCAAAAGAAGAAGCACCAAAGGTAAATTTCTATGTGCTAACTTGCTTTGAAGAGAAATAGTTGCACACACTCACAACTCATACATATCACTTATTCGTATATGTTGTGTGTCTATATGAGTGTGCATTCATGTTTTGATAACTCTTCTTACATGTTTATATTTTTCACATCTTTGCATTTTTATTGACATGCATTATGTGTTGCTCTTTCTCTCTCACACACACACGCACACTTGCATTTGGTTTGTTATGCATGTGTGCTTCATTGTTGTATATGTGCATTCATAGTGTGGTTTTATGTATTGTTCGCGCTTGCACGATGGTGTGCATGTCTTAGCACATTGAGTGACCATTTGAGAATGTCTCATTCTTCTCTTGGTTTTGTTCTTTGGTCACATGATTGTTTCCATGAGTTTGGGCACTCTTGTTGTTGTCTAAATCTAACCTTTGGTCACTCATTTGATCATAACTTTTTCTACAATCATCCAAATCATGTTTTGTTAATTATGGTAGAAATTAGACTGCCATACCTTTCCAATGGTATATTATACGAAAATTTTGGATATCGTTTGGTTAAGTTTTGAGCCTCTTGTAGATGAGGCTGTGATACTGAATTCCAGTGTGCAGGTTATGCACGGGTCCGACCCGCACAATCACCTAACAGGTACTTTTTTAGAGTACCGGTGTGAGGACATTTGTATGGCCATGGCTCTGGTATTTGTGGCTCACTGCGTGGGTCTAGACCCGCGCACTACATGGTTCTGGGTAGAAATTTATCAAAACGACGCAGTTTCGTTTGTGCCTATATATATGTTATCTTATTGCCCATTTAGACCTAGAACTCTAAATTTCCAGATCTTAGTGAGAGAAAGAGTTCCCTTTGAGAGAGAAAGCACCAAGCTTTCTTCATTAACTCTCCAAACCTAAAACCCATCTCCATCTTACATCATTCTTCATCATAAGAGCATGGGTGTTCTAGGTTTCATGACTAGGTAAGTAAGAACTTCATTGAACATGTTTTATTGTTCTTCTTACTCTAGATTAGGTGTTTATTGCATATATTTATGAGTCTTGATAGCATGATTGGGTTTGTTTGTTGATAGCTTGAATTTACGATATATTTGTCCTTCTTGCTAAGTCTCTACGCATTGTACTTGGACATTATTGATTAGGACTCATTAATTGCATTTTGTGATTGCTTTATAATCCTTGCCATGCTTAATGACAACTTGTGTTGATATGGCTTTTATGATAGCTTCATAGGATTGCTTGTTCTATGTTTAGCTAAGATTTATGACATGTTATTTAGCTCTTGATATCTAGGGTTACATTAATTGCCATCTTATTATCCTAGATAAGCAGATAAGGTTCCCTAGCCTTTTTTGTTCTTTGAATATCATCGTATATTCACATAGACCTTTTTTATCTCTTCATTAAGAAGTAAGACTTGTGTTGCTTTCGGGATTAGGTAGCTTAAATCACAAGAAAATTGGACTAGGTTCACTTAATACCGGGATTAGGTAGTGGTAGTGGGTTATATACCGGGAGTAGGTTGTAATGCCTCTATCATCAGTGGATTCGTTGTTCGAGTATGGTGCACTTAACAACCCGTGGTTTTTCCCATTTAGAGGGTTTTCACGTGAAAATCAAGTGTTCATTTTAATTCCACATTTATTACACCTGTTTTATTATTATGACTAGTTATGGGGTATTTTTGTCTAATTGGCCATTAACGAAAATTGGGTAAAATAGTTTAAAATCTATTCCCCCCTACCCCCTCCCCACTCTAGATTGTTATTAAACACACCTTAATTTGTTTAAGTTTCTTTCAAGCATATAGGTACATTTTATTAAAATCAACAAATGCATTTAACAACAAAAACAATCCCAAAAAGAAAGGAATCGGTGTCAATCACAATTACTATCAACCTCAAAATATGAAGGAATTGGTTGTAACCACAACTACTATCAACCCCAAGCAATAAGGAAATTAATCAACCTCAAGCTTGGAGGAATTGATTGAAATCACAACTACTATCAATCTCATAATTGAAGGAATTCATTGTAATATCAATTACTATCAACCTGAAACTAGGATATATTCATTGCCAACACATTCATGCAATTATTTCAAGATAGATATCATGCATCTCATAATTCAATTATTCTAATCAATCAATATGTTAACAAATAACAAAGCAGCATAAAAGAGAACAAAGTCTAACATGCAATGCTCTCCCTAGATAAATGCTCTATCTAAGATCAAGATAGAATATTGTTTACAACGATATTCATACATTCACATATTCAAGCAATTTTAAAGAAATTCAACAAAATAAGCTCCACAAACTATGAGAGAAACACCAAGAATTACTCTCAAAATTTTTCTTCAATTACTAGAATATCAAAATACTTATAAACAAAACTGAGTGTGTGAATTTTGCTTCAAATAAATGAAGAGGAGAAATTTTATAATTAACATGCAAATCACATCCACATCTATTCATCTTAAGCTTTTCCATAAAAGGTCAAACCGATTATCATCCAAAATTTTTGCTTTTAAGAGAATAGAATTCAACATATGAGTGTGTGTATGTGTGTATGTGTGTGTCTCGTCATCCCATATCTATATTTCAACCAAAGTATACATGATTTTCAACTATACTCCTGTTACGCCTTTTTTTATCAGGCTTGAATCAAATAATTTTTCTTTTTGTTGATTCTTTTCAATTTCAACACTTCTTTGATTTTTCTAACATAAACATATACACTTCATGATGACTTTCACTCATCATAATGGTGTAGCCCTTCCCTACTTTGGGCAGTTTCATAACCATTATGTGTAGCCTTTTTCATGAAGGTGGTTGTTGAGTTCTATGTTGTTGCCAAAGCAAAATGGATACTAACCATAGGTCATCTTAATTGTACTAGTCAAAAGACTTCAAGGTGTATCCACAACTTACATATTAGCAAACTCAACTTACTCAACAAAACATACAAAAGAAGCAAAGTGCCTTTTTAAAAACCAAGTTTTATGGCTTACAAGCACATGGTCTAAAAGCAATACAAAGACATTTATTTAAGATCATTACTTCTCAAGAGAGTAGCTTTCAAAGAATATGAAGCTCATATTTTTCAAAACATGCCACTTAACATTCAAACAAACATTTCACACGACATATTTAAGACGTTTGTGAACATCACTATAAAATCTTTAGAGGGCAAATGTCAATGAGAACCATATGTATATTATACTAAGTTCTCTAACATGACATGCTACATTATATAGTGCAAACAGTGAGTTGAGAGATGAAAAACCTAGAATGCAAGTATAAGGATATAGAGATACCTTAGCAAGCATTTTTCATAAAATGCAAAGTCTTCGCCCTCTTTATGAGCTCTCTTAGCTTGTTTGTCCTTATGGCAACAAGTTGTCTTCCTAAGAAATTAAAAACTAAGCATTTCAACTGAAACACACACACACACACACACACACACACACACACACATATATATATATATATATAAGAATGACTTTCTCTAAAAGTTTTAACAACAATCAACACCATATAGATTCCAAAAATGGACTTCTCATAAAGTCAATCAATAGATTTCGACTATCATAACAAGTAATGTGAGATAGCTAAGTTCATGCCAAGTTATAGAGAAACAAAGCTAGCTAGCTAAAAATCTCAACAATTTGACACTAATATTAAAGCTAACTCACATGTGCACCTTACATTAATGATAAGAGCACTCACCCTTGACCCATGTGGTCTTTGGTGCACAAACACATAAACCATCATAATCATTTCTCATGGAAATTTATATCTAGAAGATAAATCATCAACAATCTTCTCTATAAAGATATTACTCATGTTAAACATATCATTATTGCCATCAACAAATATATCATCAAGAATATGCATATGATCATGTGAAACACTTTTTTTCACCCAAATCTTTCTTGACATTCTTCTTCACATGATTATTACTATCATGTACAACACTTAAAGTGTTATCATTAAAACATGTTTAGAAGAATGACTAGGAATATTTTTCACATCAAGCTTTTAACCCAAGCATTCCTAGTATGTTTCTTTGCACTTTTTTGACAATACGCACATCATTCAAAGCATCATAGCAATTAGCATGTTTAGAAACATTTATATAAGATTTTCTCATCTCACTAGCATGCATCTCATCCCTAGTTTTCATTGTCTATTATACTCATGGCTTCTATTTTTAACATACATTACAATATTACAAAAATGGCAAACCGAAATAAATTTGGAGATGTTATTTGGGTGAGAGTGTACAAACGTTGAAGGTTCCTTTCTCTTCTTTATTTTGCTCTTGACCTTGGAAGGACTGGCTTTTCCAATCTTTTTGTTCTTTATTGACTTGCTTTTAGTTGTAGGAGACTCCACTTGCTCAACTACAATGCCTAAGTCACTTGAATCTCCATGAAGTATACCAAGCTCTTTGGCCTTCATGAATTCCAATTCCTCTTCCTTGCCTTTGATTGTATCCATCAGAAAACAAACAATTAGCAAAATCATTAATTAAATTTTCTAACACAAGAGCGTCTTCAACCATTTTTTTTTACATTTTATCACTTCACTCTTCACTTCAACTTCCTTCAAAACTTCATCTCTTTCTATCAAGTTGAAGTTTGTGGTCTTTGACTTGTAATTCTCTTCATTGAGTTGCAAAGACAAGTGATTATGTCTATCTTGATTATCCATCGGGAAATCCTCATCTTCCTCTTCAATTTCTTCTTGATGCGAAGTCGGGTCACATAGGTGGTTACCCATATAAACATTATCTTTCAAGGAATCTAGTTCTTCCTCATCTTTGCTTTTGTGACTAATATTCTATTTAAGCTTATCAATAAAATTGTTAGTAGACAAATACCAAGAAGAAAATAAATAATCACATTTATGGATAGCTTGATGAATTTCCCATGCCTTTTTTGATTTATCAACAAGAGGTGGACTATCAACACAAACAATATAAGACTCAAGATTGTTATCCATAGCAAGTAAATCATTGTGAGTGTATTTCGAGATCTCACTAAGTGCAGTCTAGTGACCCATTCTGATACCAAATGAAAATACACAACACAATTAATTTGCCTTAAGCTAACCTAGGGGTGATTAGGTTATTACACCTTTTTTCGACCCCTTGAACAACACAAGTTTGTCCCTCTAGATAGCTTGTATCACAATTTAATAAGGAAAGACAAATATATATAGTTCAATAAAGGATATGCCTATTCAAGCAAAATGAATGTAGACAACAATCTGCATTTGATACAATTTCACTTTGTATATAGGCTTATTAAACACATGGCCTTTTGCATATACAAACTTGATAGAATATGAATATCAATTACAAAGATGTCAAACATGATATTTATCAACACATGTACAAATATCAAAGAGATAAGGAAAGAGAAAATTAACACATGATCGTGGTAAAACCTCTGAAGAGGAAACATCCACAGGTTGATACAACAATCACTGACAAAACAACTTCCACTAGTATGATAAAAGTACAATCTCTCAAGTGACCAATCCACCTAAAGAGCAACCTTTCTATCCTACCCAATGAAAAAAAGTTTCTCCTTGCTTGACTATCCGGATCACCCCGATCCTAGTCAAGACTCTATGCTTAGATATCCGGATCACATCAAACCTAGCTTAGACTTCCACGATTAACGACGAATCACCCTGATACTAGTTAAGTCTTCCTTGCTTAGCTATCTGGATCACCCCAATCTAAGCCAAGACTTTAACACCTTTTACTAGGACTTCTAAGTGATTATGAATGCAAAACTCAAATAAGCACACAGCATAGAATATGATGATCATCAGATCCTATGGGAACTAGACATATGTATGAAAGTTCACAAATTAAAATAGTCTAGTTACTATGCATGAATAACGATTCTAGAAAATGTGAAACACCAAAAAACTTATTTAATTTCTAAATTGATTCATGTCACTAAACCTTGAATCAATTATCTACATTTAAGCACATAATCAAGATTTAGTATCAAACAAATATCATGCTAGAATCACAACATGTGATCAATAAAAATTCTAGCAAGAAATAAAGAGCATGTATTCACAAAGTATTCAATAGAAATACATATAAATTATATATTATTATTATTATAAATTATAATATTTTTATTATTTTATATATTATATATATATATATTATATATTATCATTATATATTAGTTATTATAATATATATAGTGATATAAATATATATAATAACATAATTTATATGTATATATATATATATATATTATCTATAAATTTTATTATTATATATATATATATATATGTATATATATATATATATATTATATTATTATGTATATATAGTATAATATCTTTATACTATAATATATATATTTATATATATATATATATATATATATATATATAATTTTAGTTTATATAATGATATATAAATATATAATATATATATATGTAATATTATATAAATATATTTTATAATATATAATAATATTAATAATGATAATATATATATTAAAAAATATATAGTAATATTTATATTATATTATATTATTATAATATATAATAGGTTATATATTATAATAATATATAGATATCATATTACGTATAACATATTATATATACTTTTAAATTTTATTATTATTATTATCCATAATATATCTTGTAATTATAAATATTTTGTAATTAGAAGTATTTTGGTCAAAATACAGTTAACTCAATTCCATTAATTTGTTAACCAAACAAAATAATACTGATTCAGAGACTAATTCTAAAGTTTTAACAAAAAAAAAAATCAGTTTTCCGTTCCTTTTCATTCTCGTTATCATTCCACTATGGTAACCTAATGTGACCTTAGTATTTCGTGTCACCTTTTCTTATTGAGTATGTAATTACAAAATGACACGTCTCTTGATTTTCCTATTTCCCTGAACCCTGTAAATATCGATGCCCTATTTGTTTGCTTCATCATATTCAAACCTCTTCAAGCATCTCTTGTTCATCTTTCTTAACTTTTTTTAGCAATATCTTTGTCTCTTATTTTTATTCTAAAATCTTCATAATGGTTATAATCGGTTTAGGAGTTTCAACATTGGGCCCTCAATAGGTTGTGAGCCCGATCTCATAAAATTTGTAAGAGCCAAAATACTTTCTCATGACTCTCCCTGTCAGTTTGATGCAAGACGAATAAGGTGGAGAGAAATGATGACTTGACCTCTTACAACGACGGCTTCGAACCCCCAGCAGAGGTTGAACTGCTGCATGTAGAGGGTCTGGCAATATGGAACACGCGTTGGCCATTTACAGCACCATGTTGTGCTGCAGAGTTAATCTTCCTCTCCAGGTCTTCATCTCTAGCTTCCTAGGGCATGTAAGGCTCTCGCCTTGCCAAATGTGCTATCGCATTTTGATGTGCATGTGCGATCTTTGGCGGTTGAATGGCTTACCAACCCTACCTTCTGTGAAATCTTACATTTCTACAAGTTGCAATCTCTCAAACGTGGAGTTTTTCACCTTGTCTTTGTCGTCCGAGGATGAATGGCTGGTGGGCATCTCAGCTTCGTGGTCGATTTAACGTGCTCCCTCTAGAAAAGAGGTGAGCTTATCTAGGAGTTCATTAGGCTTTGACATCCTAAAGGAATATGTGGTTCTTCGCGATAGGTGATAAAGGAGGTGCCATGGCTGTGGACCCTAGCTCTGTGCAAAATTCTACTCGTATACCTCGACACTTTTCTCATCTATGTCCTCTATGTGACGTGACTCGTCATCTAACGGTGAAGAAGGAAGGGCATATTTTCCAGGTCTTGACCTCTTCCTTATAGAAGAGTGGTTATCTAAACATGTCCGTCAATGGGAGGATGATCGACCTGGATATTTTCCATAAACACTTTGACGGTAAAACTTGTTGCAAGGCTTCTATGCTTCATTTGTCTTGTACCATTTGTGTATGGTTGAATTTTAACTTTTTGCATCATTTGTGTTGTCCAATGTGCAAAACTGATCTTGTATATGGCTTGCGAGCTAATCAAATCGGTCTTCTAACGGGGTGATTGTAGAGTTCCCTTATTAATAGTTCATCCTTTTCTTCTTATCCTCAGTAGCCCATTCGTCACAGGCGCGAGACGACCTCAACAGGTCCTTCCCTTGACTGATCCACCGAGAAAAGGAAAGGTGTTACTGTTGGGCCTACTTGCCCTATAGTCAAAAGAGAGCATTCACTGGAGCCTGCTCCTTGGGAATGCATCAGGCGTAGTGCTTGCCTAATTTCTTCAGATGAGGAAGAAGAAGAAGTTCCTCTAGTGAGGAATATAAGATCCATGGATAACAAGGTTGATGATATCCCTAATGATGAGATTTAGAACCCCAAGAAGATTTCTAGGGTCGGCCTATCTTTAGTTGTTCATGTACCTCATATTCCTGCCTCTGATGTCTCGAACCCTACACCGTATTTTACTAAAGGGGTGCACCTCACTCTAACTAATGAGTTGACTTTCATTAGGGCACATTCTTGATTCTAAAATCTTATCGCAAGCTCTTTAGATGGCAGATTGAGAGCATATTTCAATTTTTTCTTTCTGTAGTAAGTTTGTGCATTTGATGTTGCCTTCCTTTAATTTTCCCTCTCCTTTATTTTTATGTATATGTACGGTCTTTTTCACTTGCTCAGATGCTCTTAGATGTGAATTCAACCAAGGTCAAGATGGTCACCCTAGTTGCTTAGCTCGTAGAGTCCTAAGGGAGAGCTACTCATCTAGAAGGTGATAAAGTTGTGTTGGAAGAGCATCTCGCTACTGTTATTACCGTCTTAACTACTGCTGAGCAAGGACCTGCTTTTAAAGAACAAGCCTTGGCTACTGCTAAGTGAGAAACTACTGCTAAGGACTATGTCATCCGTAAACTTAGAGAATAGCTAGAGGGAAAAAACAACGCTTTTGCTTATGCCATGGCCGAATTAAAGCTTCGCGTTATGGATTGGTTCAAGAGGTCATCTGCTTATGATGCTGCCATGTATTGCAAGCATAAAGTGGGATAAAAGCAGCCTAGAAATTTTAGTCATAAAAAAATCAGGCATCCTAGGAGGTTGTATCTCACTTTGAAAGGACAATAAAGGATATGGCAGTGGAGGCCCTTGCTTCTTTGAAGAAGAGTCGTAAGCGGTGGCGAGCTCACTACAAATTCTAGGGAAAGACCTCTTGCTAATGCACTTTGAAATGCCAAATTATAAGGTTGTCTTAAAGGAGTATTCCATTATGAACCAGCGATTTGATGGGGGATAACCCCCTTGGTGGCTTGGGACCTCCTTTGGCTGAATGATCACAAAATTAGGGTTCAAAGTGATAGGCTTCAGGTGCTAGGCCAAGTCTTTAACCAATAAGGAAATTGACTCCTTTGGGAATCCATGCCATTTTGGAATTCTTTTTTTTTTTCCTAATCTATTTAAATTGAATCTTCATGATATTAGACAAGGATTAAGTATCAACTTGCTGTCAAGGACTCCCACACAATGACACGCATCGGCCATATATGCAATATCAAAACAAAATTTATAAAACCACAACTGTGCACTCAAATATATAAAACAAGTATCGTGGAAAGTTAAGGTATCGCCCATAGAGATCAAATTAGAGCTATGATCAAATTGTTACTTTAGAACTCAATGCAATAAGAGTAAATTTGAATGGTTGTTGATTTAAAACTAACTAATGAAAATAAGAATGCAATTTAAACTACAAGAATGTGATATGGAATGATAGGATATGAATATGAAATGGTATGGGAAATGATGTAATCACAACATAAATGATAGGGTATCAATTTAACCTTTACAAAGTATTTGCATAATGAGGGTCAATCTATCCTTAGAAGTGATTTGGAGTCAACAATGCTCACTAGCAACTACCATGCCGGATTTGGAGAATTGGAGACTCTAATCACATCAACTCTCTACTACTCAACTACTTGGTTGGCTTATGAGAGAGTCACTCTTGAAGCCTAGATAGATTCTAACGGTTGAGGGTGGCTTGGAAGGGCATAATCACAATCCAACCTCTTCCATTTAGACCCAAATCCATAGGAAGAGCATGTTCACTACATATTCATTCCATTCAATTTAGATAGTTTCAACACCTTAAAAGTGATTATCTAACTTGGCTTGAAAGAGGGCATATCTACCCAATCCAAGAAGATGTATATTCCAATACTAAAAACTTAAAAGATATTGATAATCAACATGAATCAAGAGAGGGCATATCTACTTAATTCAAGTGACAATTAATTCATTGAATGAAAATCAATAATCAAATAACAAAAATATAGTGGATCATCCACAATTCATGTGTTTTTACATCAATCCCATATTGGGTTTAGCTACTCATGACAATATTAAGAAAATGAATAAGAGGAGAGAAATAGAAGGGACCTATATGAAGACCTTCTTTCCTTGAGCTTGCTTCCACCTCCAATGTCTTTTGTGAGTAGAGAAGATGAAAATGATGTAAGGTTGGAATGGATTTGGGAGAAAAAAATGATTCCTAGATCTAGAGAGAGAAAATATGTGATGTAAATGGTGTGTGGGTGTGCAGAAATAATCTGAACCCATCATATTTCTACATATCTCAAAATGGGTCTGATTTCTGATGTGGAAACACATGATGCACGTAGTGCACAGGTAAGGGACCCGTGTTATACTCGTGCAGTCTCCTTCTAGCTTTTTGGTCTGGGCATTGTGTACTAGTAAAGACCTGTGCAATACCCGTGCTATGAGGGCTTCGACTCTGGACTTCTCCCTGGTTTGGGCAACTGCATGGGTTATGTCTGGGTTGGAACCCGTGCAGTACTCGTGCACCAAGGATCTTCACATTTTTCCAAGCTTCGGTGCACGGTTAATGCATGAGTAAGGGACTCTTGCACTATAGCCTTCACTTCTTTCTTTTTCTGCCCAATTTGCCCCTTTCAGCTCCATTCTCCGATTTTCACCTAATGCTTGCAATTTAAACAAAAAATCCAAAAGACATACACAAAACCACCTGAATGGATATGAGGGCTAAAATATATAGCAAGTTTGATTTGATCAAATACCCTTAAACCAAACATTTGGTCGTCCTCAAACAAACCTTAAAACGCAACAAATAAGATACGTATAATGACTCGATTTAAAATCTCATAGACTCAAAACTAATAATTCAACAAGTCACATGTCCAACCGATGATGAGATACAGGGATGTGTGGTAGAGAGAAGTAGACATATGCAAAATAATCTAAAACAACTCAAATTCACTTGATGATAACTCGCACTATCACGAATCCCAAACCTAGGAGTGCTCTCATATCGAAAACTACTAACTCCTACACCTTGAGCATAATTCAGAACTCTACTCCTCACTTGGCTTCACTCTCCTTTTACTGCTCAGAGTTCTAAGTTCACACTCATTTAAGGTATGCAAAGGTGGAATTTATGCATAGAATTCTAATGCATTGCATATAATGTACATTAAAAAATGATAATGTCTATGAACTAACATAGGAATGATTCTTTATGCCATAAACGTGAAAGATTAAGCAATCAACAAACTTTCTCAATCAAGACATGTCATAGATCAAATATGGCTTTTCCCCTTCGGTTGTAACATGGCCATAGGGTTAGATGTGGTGAACAAAGAAATAGACAAATTTAAGTTCAAAGATCACCAGTCATTCTTAATTATACTCCACATCCCATACAAAGCTCTATTAATCATTGATTACACGTTGCGACTGGGCATTTCCTTACATTCATGTTTGTGCTTCCCAATTTTACTTTACTTTGTGAGTACTTAACATTCATATCATAAGGCTCTTTTTTTTACGATGCCTTTTTCTTGCATTAATCTTTCTTTTCTTTGCTTTTCTTTTGCACAACATCATATAACATTTTTACAATTGGCTATTTAGTGTAAATTTTAGGGGGCACTTTTACATGTTGAACCATTTCATGCACAATTACATTGTTGCCTATATACATGCTATCTCTACATTAGAGCTCTTATCTTTCAACCACACTCATTACACACACACACCCCACATGATTGAAAATAAAGGTAGGCTTGTGTTTAGCTATGGCTAGATGGTTTATCTTGGTTCCAAATGAAAGATAAGTGTTTGGCCACGAAATTGGCTTTGAAGCACACATTAGGGATAAAGGAATGTGTTTAAGCATTTTAAGTTGTTAATTTCACACACATTGCATAAAATCAATTCCATAATTAGTTTGTCAAGGGAATGAATGCTTCCATCAAGCAATCCACAATATGTATGAAATGTAAGTCCTATGGCATGTTGACACACATGATGAGAAAAGTGTTTAAATAATAGAAAGAATTGTACACTCAATGCACTTTTTAATAGGATTGTGTTTGTGAACTCACGGGTAGTCTTTACTATTAGAACAAGGCGCAAGAACACCGAGTCCTCTCAAATAAAGCACACGAAGATGGGACTAACCCATGACAACACAAGTATAACCCACGAGTGACAACGATTGGCTATACAAGCTCACAATGCATCTATAGACTCGCCAAAAGCACATGCTCAATGCATCATATCCAAGCTAGTTAAAGCTCAAAAATTTATCATTTTGACAAATCGAAATTTGTTGACAAAAATAACTAAAAATGACTAAAAATGACTCAAGATAACTAAAAAGACGACACAATAAAGGCGCATACACCCCCAAACAAAAACCCAACATTGTCATCAATGTTGAAGACAAGAGAGTCTGGCCTAGTGGCGCGTACCTAATTGACTCAAAACCAACCTAGGCACTAATCAATCACAACCACTGCCCAACACAAAAAAAAACTCAATAATAGGCTCGTAAATAAAATAAGGCATTATAGATGAATATGGCAATTAAGTTGAAAGTCCTAACTACATCAAGCATTCACACTCAAAATTGTTAGAATCGGGACTTAACAACCCCCAAACTATTTTGTTCTATAAGCTCAAAATCTGTACAAGATATATGCATGATTTCAAAATCCCCCAAACTGAGTTGGGCTATATGAAAAGAAAACTTGTCAATCATATGTATTATCCATAAGAGCCTTTGGCTCACCCAATAAAAAATGAAATAATCAATAAATGCAAAAATTTGGAAACCAAAATTGTATCAACATTTACATGTGTTTCCATTCTCAACTAACCACACTCATAACCCAAAAATGATATTCAATAAGATATTCACATTCACCAATTATTCACATATGTCTAAAAATAGAGAGATATAATGCATGAGATTGAGATTGAGATGAAGAAATGAAACCAAGGTGGTTACGTTCTTAAAATCCCAAAATTGGTTAGGTTCCTGCCCCGTTTTATGAGCAATCTTGGCTTGCTCATCCCTCCGAGACTTGCAAGTTATTGGTGTGTCTAATCCAAGAGATGAAGAACCTATCCTTAAAGCACAACTCTTAACCAAAGAGGTTAACAACCACAAAAATATATCTCAAAATAAAATAACTCTCTCACAAAATAATGTCCACGATTGATCAAATATCATCCATCATACTATTAGAATATCAAAAAGAAAACAAAAATTAAAATGAATAAACCTCGATGGGTTGCCTCCCATAAGCGCCTTAGTTATCGTCTTGTCAAGATATTGTTAGTGCTTTATCAATCTCCATGCACCGAAGCCTCAATTCATGCCTCTTGTGCCTCAACTCTCATGTATGGCTTGAATCTATGCCCATTGACCATAAAGATCTTCTGATTCTTCAAGTTCTGAATTTCCGTTGCCCCACTCGGGAAGACATTGGTGACTTGGTATGGCCCTGTCCATCTTGATATCAGCTTTCCTGGAAAAAGTTTTAGGTGGGACTCGAAAAGTAGCACGAGCATTCCTAGGAGGAATTCCTTCTCGATGAGCCTTTTATCGTGGATAATCTTGGTTCTCTCCTTATACTGTCTTTCACTATAATAAGATTGTAACCAAAACTTTTCTAGCTCATTCAACTGAAGTCTCCTTTCTTCCTCTAAAGTCTCATTTCTTCCTATCCTCTATCATAATCCATGTTCAGCTTCTTAAGGGCCCACCACACACGGTTCTCTAACTCAACAAGGATATGGCATTGTTGGGGTTTTTATCCTAAAACTTGTAATTTGTAAATGGATTTATAAAATAAATAAAAGAAATGTTTAATTCATTCTTGTTGTGTTGATTATTTTATAACTTGTGCATATTAACATCCTAGATTGCCAGATGTAATCTCGAATTGTGTATATGAGTGATATATACAGATGGATACAGTGAGAGATGTGCAATCTAAAGAGTCTATAGATACCGAATAAAGCCGGGTATTATATTTGTGGTTAATCTATAGTTTTGGTCCATTCCGTAATGTACGGTGATTCTATCCCGACTCATTCGTATGAGAAATGGAAATGGAGGCACTTTGTATGATGTAATCATATAGGACTGGGTCATTATCTATATGAATCTCTCTCCAATATTTATTTACTGATGAGATTCATATATATCAACTAATGATGGCTAGATGTGGGTGATCTTAATCCTGAGTGTCATATCGACTCCTTCAGGTTAGATCGTGGTCTTTGATAAACCGTGGATGAGATCGGATGCAACTCTTGATCAATATGCTCCATATGTTAAGATTGCAGTTTGGCTTATGGCTGGGAAGGTTTGTACACCATAGTGGAATCCTTTATTTCTTGTGAGAAGTAGATGGTAGTTCCCTGAAGCGTTGATTCGGGGCTAGGACAATATGAGCGCTCTCCTAATTCTGTGAGGAAATAGAATTTATTGTCCATTAAAGAATCAACGATACTTAAAGAATATATGTAATTAGAGGGGTATAACGGATATTATGACCCAACTCTAATTATGAATTGCTGTGGAGGATCATACCATGTGTAATAGCTATATCGATGGACACCGAGTAGTATCTGTCTGTGTAAAAGTGTCTACAGTAGAGAGAGTGCAGCTTCGGGTTTTTAGTGGAATAACACTGGATTAATATTCAAGGAATATTAATTAAAGAGTTTAATTAATGATTCCAAAGATTATTGGAGCTAAAAATACCGTGGGTCCATTAGGTCCCCTTGCTAGCCCAATTGATTAGAGGAGGAGCCTTCTCAATGCGAGTGGGGTTAGGGGATGTCGTGTCGGCACGAGCAGTGGGCGTAATTAGATTACGTTTTTGTAATAATTATATATTGTTGGACATTGTATTTTATATTCCTGGATTGACACAGAATTTGATTTCCGTTTCTAAGTTGTTAGAAAAAAAATATTATGTTTTGTTTTTAGTAATAAGTCTGTTATTATTAGAAAGAATGGTATGAATATTTGTTCAGGAATAAATGAAAACAATTTGTATGTGTTAGGACCGTTAATACATACTACACTACTCAACACCGAAATGTTTAAGGTTGAAAAACCGAAAACAAAATGACATAAAATTTCTCCAGATACTGATACGTATCTCTGGCATCTAAGACTTGGTCATATCAACCTTTACCGGAAAGACAGACTAGTAAAAAGTGGACCTTTAAGTGAGTTAAAGGTTGGCACCTTACCTGTCTGTACCTGTATGAGAATCATGTTTAGAAGGTAAGATGACTAAGATACCTTTTACTATAAAAGGGCTTAGAGCTATAGAGCATATATATACAGATGTATGCGGACCGATGAATGTTAGAGCTAGGGGCAGCTATAAGTATTATGCCACCTTTATAAATGACTACTCAAGATACGAATATGTCTACTGAAAATACAAACACGGTTTGAAACAAATATTATGGTGGGTAATGTTAATCTAGAGGGGGGCTGAATAGATTATAATTAACTTTTATCCAATTTTCATTAAGAGTCAAATTGACAAAAATGCCCCTAACTAGTTACAATAAAATCACAAGAGTAAAAATACGGAAATATAAACGACACTTGAGATATACGTGGAAACCCTCCAAATGGGAAAAACCACGGGCTGATGAGTGCGCCACACTATAACTTCAAATCCACTAATGGCAAGGAATTACAACCTAATCTCGGTTTAATCCACCACCACTACCTAATCCCGGTATAAGTACACCTAGTTTATCTTGCTTGTGCTTTAAGCTACCTACTCCCGGAAGCAACACAAGTCTTACTTCTCAATGAATAGATAAAGTGTCCTAAGTGAATATGTGATGATATTCAATGAACAAACAAGGCTAGGAAACCCTATATGCTTATCTAGGATAATGAGATGACAATTAATGCAATCCTAGATATCAAGTGCTAAATGACATGTTCAAATAGCTTAGCTAAACATAGATCAAACAATCCTATGAAGCTATCACAATACAACACTCAATCATGTCATCACAACAATCTCTAATTGTATCTAGAAATAATCTAAGAGAATACAATTAATTAAAGAGATGGTTTAGTAAGCAAAAACACTTAACTTGTAAGAAGATAGTGAAGAGCTTACCAAACAAGATGTGATGAAGCAACCCTATCCATAGATGCACTCTAGATGAACTTAGATGATGCAAGATGAAGATTTGATGCACATAGGAATGCTTTGAGTGATTAAAATTGAGTTCTTGGAAGTGTTTTTCCTTTGAAATGTGTTCTAAGGAAAATATATGATATTTTGAACTCTTTTTCGACCTTAAGACAATAAGATATATATATATATATATATATATATATATATATATATATATATAAGATCCAAACAAAGTGTGATGTCGTTTTGAACAAAAAACGTTCCAGCTTCTTCATTGTGCACTGGTAAGGTGCGTTGGTCGAGTGGGCACCACCAGCGCACTGCCTAAAAATTTCAATAGGCGCTGGTCGAGTGGCGCATGTCAGTGGCGCAACACAAGCGCAAAACCACTGGAAAGTTTGCGCTGGTGGGGCTTCGCTAGTCGAGTAGCGCACACCCACTTTTTGCATCTTTGCACGGGTGCATCAGCATAACTCAGTGGCGCAACACTAGCGACAGTCCACTATGACTGTTGCGCTGGTGGGGTGCGCTGGTCGAGTAGCGCACCACCAGCGCAAGGCCTATTTTTTCAACACTCAAATGCACAAAAACAATAAGTTCCAGAGTGATGAAATTGCATCCTAGTTTAATGCCTAGCATGACATACAACTTTCATAGCAAGACGCAAATAGGTCAACAAGAGTCATATAAACTAAAATGCACACAAGAAAACACTCAACATATATGATCAAGAGTTATGCATGAATATGTGAGTGCTTGCAACTATCTCTTCAAAGTAAGTAAGCACAAGAATTTTACCTTTGGTGCTTCTCCTCTTGCGGTCTTGAGAGCCTAAGCTACCCTTACATGAACCTCAACAATGTGGTTGTTCACGAAATAAGCCAATCAACAAATGAGGACTTTTCAATCTCCCCCTTTAGCTATTTCGTGACAAAACCACCACTCACATTGATCCTTACAAAACAAAACAGAAAAAACACCGGGAAGATATTCTACATTACAAATAGATAAACATAAAAAAAACTTCAAGTCTTCAATCTCTTGTAGAACTATCAACCCTACTCACAAGGCAAGCACAAGTACGCTTTCCAAACCAAGTGCATGTGAGATGATCAAGTGAATATGAAACAAAAGCATTTGCATTTAGAAATATGAGTATGATATGATGAAATGCTCATGCAATGCTCCCTCTCAACGGGTTACTCCCCCTACATGTAATCTCATCCTCAAACAACTACACTCATGCAATGCTCCCCCTCAAAGCCAACACATGCTACTCCCCTAACATCACAATGCTAGGTCAATGCTACTCCCCCTTTTTGTCATGATATAGGCAAAGGAGAAGTCCCCAACCGGGTCACTCAAGGCAAAGAAAGAAAAGAGCATACAAGATTGTTGCATAATTATATAAGCCATATTTATGCAATCTCAATTGATAGGATAGACATAAGGAGATTTATTTGAAGACAATGTGTGAATCAAAAAATGCTTTGCATACAACACATGTTGCATTCAAATCCAAAAACAATGGTATTTGGCAAAGCAAATGACAAAATTTTCCAATATAATTCAAACCAATTTCACCATTTGTCATGAGAGAAGTAAGGATATAGAGTTCTTATAGATATCAAGTTTTAAAGGCACTATATCCAACTTTAAAAGCTAAACATGGCATGAGCAACTTTGCACCCTATTTGATTTTTTCGGGAGGATACCCTTATGATAACAACCATGTTCAACTAATAAAGAAATAGAGACATTGATTAAACATTTTAGTCTCACTAGTATGTTTCACACAAGGTGTTGCATTTAACAATTGCAATCAACAAATCATGCTTTATCATTTTTCATTAGCATGTCATTGAAAGAAACATCATGTCATGGAGATAATTATAGGTCATTCAACATGTACTTCCTATGTAGATCTCCTAGTCCAAAAATGCATGTTTGAACATAAATATAACATGGATTGTAATCAAAGCAAAGTTCACACTTATATAAAAAAATACAATATACTATAAGTGCAACCAAGCTACTCAAGCAATCAATAAAGAGGCATAAACATATTTAAGAAAAAAAATTGCATGCAACAAGTATACAATAGCTCTCTTTGCTTGAGTTCCCCATATAGGGTCAAAGACCACAACACATCACTCCATTAAACAAAATCCCAATTGATCTACTAAGAGTCTTGAATCTATTAGCATCTAAGGGTTTAGTAAATAGATCCGCTAGTTAATCATTTGTACCTATATGCTCAAGTACAATGCATTTACTCTTAACTAGTTCTCTAATGAAATGATGACGGATGTCAATATGCTTAGTCCTAGAATGCTGAACCGGATTCTTTGAAATATTAATTGCACCCATGTTATCACAAAAGAGAGTAAGAGTACCTTGATTGAATCCATAGTCGACTAGCATTTGCTTCATCCAAAGGAGTTGTGTGTACCCACTCCCAGCAACAATGTATTCGGCCTGAGCCGTAGACAAGGAGATCGAATTTTTCTTCTTGCAAAACCAAAAGACAAGATTGTTCCCAAGGAAAAAGCAACCGCCCGATGTACTTTTCCTATCATCATAATTTCCTGCCCAATCTGCATCACTAAAGCCTACAAAACTAGCATTAGTGTCAAAAGAGTACCAAATCCCATAGTTGGATGTCTCATTCACATATCGAATGATTCTATTAACAGAAGAGAGATAGGACTCCTTAGGATCCGCTTGGTACCTAGCACATACACCCACACTAAAAGAGATATCGGGCCTACTTGTTGTCAAATAGAGCAAGCTACCAATCATGCCACGATATAAAGTTTGGTCCACACTTTTACCACTAGCATCCTTGCTTAGCTTCAAAGTGGTACTCATGGGTGTATCACAATGTTTGGCACTTTCAAGGCCAAATTTCTTCACTAGGTTTTTGGCATACTTAGCTTGAGATATGAAAATCCCATCATCCATTTGCTTAATTTGTAAACCTAGAAAGTAATTTAACTCACCAACAAGACTCATCTCAAATTCATGAGACATGACATCAACAAATTCTTAGACTTTGGTGTCATTGGTGGAGCCAAAGACTATATCATCAATATAGATTTGAGCTATAAAGAGCTTATCTTTGTTTTTCTTGATCAATAGAGTCTTGTCAACACTACCCCTAGTGTAGCCATTGTCTATGAGATATTGGGTGAGACGCTCATACCAAGCCTTTGGTGCTTGTTTCAACCCATATAAAGCTTTGTTGAGGTGATAGACATGATTAGGGTGGGGAGGATCCACAAACCCTTTGAGTTGCTCAACAAACACTTCCTCTTGCAAGAAGCCATTTAGGAAGGCACTCTTAACATCCATTTGATATAATTTGAACTTGTGCAAATAAGAAATGGATAAAAGAAGCCTAATGGACTCAATCCTAGCAACGGGATCAAATGTCAACGGGATCAAATGTCTCCTCAAAGTCAATACTCTCAATTTGAGAGTATCCTTATGCTACAAGCCTAGCCTTGTTTCGTACAATGTTGCCATCCTCATCGGATTTGTTCCTATATACCCACTTGGTGCCTATCACATTGGTGTTCTTAGGCCTAGGAACTAGAGTCCAAACCTCATTCCTTTCAAATTGGTTAAGATCTTCTTGCATAGCAAGAACCCAAAATTCATCTTTTAAGGCTTCATCAATTTTTTTGGGTTCTATTTTAGAGGTGTAACATGTGTAGCTAATTAAATTAGTCATTTGATGCCTAGTCCTAACACCCTCACTAACCTCTCCAATGATGTCCTCTTTGTCATGGAGTTTCCTAACCCATGAAGCAGGTTCTTTTGAGTTCAAGGGAGGAAGCCTATCAATACGTTGTGTTATGTCATCATCAAGGTTAGTCTTTTAAACATTAGAGACATCAACAACCTTCTCCAAAGAGGAGTCATTAACTAAATCTACCTCCTCCTCATGGTGATTAGTTTTGAGCCTAGTATCATCAATGACAACATTAGATGATTCCATTACGGTCCTAGTTCTTAGATTAAAAACTCTATAGGCTCTACTATTCAAGGCATAGCCAATAAAAATACCCTCATCACTCTTAGCATCAAATTTGCCAAGTTGATCACGGTCATTCAAAATGTAGCATTTGCTTCCAAAAGTGTGGAAGTAACTAATATTTGGCTTCCTACCTTTCCATAACTTATAGGAGGTTTGCCTAGTATGGGGCCTAAGGAAGACTCTATTTCCTATGTAGCAAGCTATATTGAAGGCCTCAGCCCAAAGATTTCTAGGGATATTGTTGATAAGCAACATCACACGGGCCATTTCTTGAAGAACCCTATTTTTCCTCTTAACAACTCTATTTTGTTGAGGTGTCCTAAGAGCCGAAAACTCATGAGAAATGCCTAGACTATTGCAAAAGTCTTCAAAATGGGCATTCTCAAATTCCTTCCCATGGTCACTCCTAATTCTCTTAATGCTTTTAATCTTAGAGTTCATTTAATTTTTAATTTTAGAGCAAAGCATTTTAAACTTGTCAAAAGTTTCAGATTTTTCTCTAAGGAAATATGTCCAAGTGTACCTAGAGAAGTCATCTACACACACAAAAATGTATCTTTTTCCACCTAAACTCTCAGTTTGCATAGGACCCATAAGATCCATGTGGAGAAGCTCAAGAAGTTCTTTGGTGGTTATTTACTTGCCCTTTTTGCGCATACTTTTGGTTTGCTTCCCTTGTTGGCAAGGTCCACAAACACCAATAACCTTTTTCCTAAGCTTGGGAAGGCCTCGCACAACATTGAACTTATCTAAGATTCTTAAATCCCTAAAGTTCATGTGACCAAGTCTTTCATGCCACAACTCTATTTGTTCATCCTTGGACACATTACAAGACACATTACAAGACACACTTCTAGCCTCAAGACAATAGCAATTGTCACTAGACCTCATACCTTTTAACAAGGTTTGTCCATTAGGTAATATGATAGAACAATCATTTTTCCTAAACAAGACGGAGAGTCCATCATCACTAAGATGTGAAATGCTTATCAAATTGGCTTTTAGACCATCAACATATAAAGCATTGGACTAGGAGGGTAATCCGGGAATGGAAATGGTTCCCTTTCCTTTGACCTTCTTTTTGGATCCATCACCAAATGTGACATTTCCTCCCTCCTCCATCACAAGAGTCTTAAAGAAACTATTATTTATAGTCATGTGCCTAGAGCACCCACTATCCAAATACCAAAAATCACAAGAATGAGCTTTCAAAGCAATTTGTGCAACATGGCAAATGAGTTCATCCTTTCTAATCCACCTAGGTGCAGTATTTTCCTTCCTAGTGGTCAATGGTACATGGGCTCTAAATGTCCTAGGATCATGCAAAGGTGTTCCACTTTTCCTAGTGACATGCATCATGGCTCTAGGTTTCTTAGGATCATGCATCATGGCTCTAGATGTTCTAGGATAATGCTTCATGGCTCTAGCCTTTTTCTTTTCTATCATGCTTTCAATCCTACACAATTTGATATACCTAAAGCAATTTGGTCTAATATGACCATCAATACCACAAAAATGACATGTAGGTAAAAAGTTAGGAATTATACCATATCCTTGAGGATGCATTGGAGCTTTCCCATGTCTTTGTGGTTGTCTTGCTTGTTAAGGAGCTTTCCTTCTTTGTTGTTGAGCAAGACTTTATTGCTTCCTTGGTTGAGCTTGCATGATAGGTGCCTTCCCTTTGTGAGCTTTTGGTTGAGGGAGGTTAACTTGAGGTGCCCTTGTAGGATGAGCTTGGGGTGGACTTCTTGGTGCCACATTCACTTTAGCACTATTTGAACACTCTCCTAGATCAAGCTTCTTCCTTGGAGTTTGATGAGGAGAGGACCCATTGAAGTTCATGCTTCTTACAAAAATGGTCTTGCTTGGAGTGGAGGACATCTTGTCATCTTCAAACCCAAGCCCCTTCTTGTCACTTGGCCTCTTTCCAACATCAAGCATGTGGTCAAGTTTCTTAGTGCTAGAGTTCATCTTGGCCAACAACTCTCTAGCATCTTCAAGCTCTTTCTTTAACCCTTCTTCACTCCTCTTAGATCTTTCCAACTCTTCATTTAGTTGGTCAACTTGAGTTGAGAGGTCTAGGCTTTCTTCTTTAATCTCTTGATCTCATTCTTTTTCTTTAATCTTGAGCTCTCAAACTTAGCCATGTAGTCCTTGAGATCCATCATATCCACACTTCCATTTGTGAATTGTGATGAAGATCTATCATCACTTGAGTAGTCTTCCTCTTGACTATTATTCTCTTCTTCATTAGCATCTTTGCTCCTAAGAGAGGATGTAAATGCTATGAAGTTAGCCATTAGTTTTTCATCATCCAAAAACTCATCTCCTTCATTAGAGTTATCACTTTCACTCCATGTGGCAGCCATCACTTTTCCCTTCTTCTTATTCTTGTGATTTGCACATTCCGGGCAAAGTGACCTATTCCACCACATTCATAGCATTGGACTCCTTTCTTCTCGGTCTTTTCTTACCTAGGCTCAAACTTTTTGAAGGAAGCCTTTTTCTTCAAGTCTTGACTCTTGGATCCAAAGCCTTTCTTCTCGGACTTGTAGAATTTCTTGAACTTCCTCATTAGCAAGGCCATCTCTTCATCTGAGTCATCACCTTCCTCCTTCTCAACTTTGGAGGCTTTCAAAGCAATATCTTTTTGCTTCTTTGATGGTGTGGGGTTAAGACATTTCCTAGATTCATAAGCTAAAAGCCTCCCAATCACTTCACTAGGCTTCATGTCCTTATACCCACTATTCTCTTCCAAAGCCGTCACCTTAGACTCAAATCTATCGGATAGAGATCTCATAATCTTCTGCTTGATATTCCTATCCGAATACGGATCACCAAGTTGATGACTTTGGTTCACAATGTCCATTAACCTCACTTCAAAGTCGTTGAAGCACTCATTCTCATCCATCTTGAGCAATTCAAATTGCGTTTGGAGAACTTGAAGCTTCGATTCTTTAACCACATCGGTTCCCTCATGTGCAACTTTTAAGATATCCCATGCATCCTTAGCTATCCTAGTATTTTGAACCAACTTGTATTGGTTATCATCCATTGCACAAAGGATGGCATGCATTGCCTTCCTATTCCACTTTGAAGCCTCAAACTCTTATGCATTCCACTGAGCCCTTGGTTTAAGTACATCATCTCCTCCATCTGCAGGAGTCATCATGGGTGGAGTGTAGCCATCCTCAAATGCCATCCATGCCCTGTCATGAATCTGGCATATGTACGACTCCATCTTGCCTTTCCAAGAGGCATAATTCAACCCGGTGAGGAGTCAAGGTCTAGTACTGGAAGCTCCCTCATTGCCACCGTTTCCACTCATTGTGTTTAATGAATGAATGATATGAATGCAAATGTATGAATTATCAATACACACACAAAATGCAACACACACCAAAATGAGCAAGGATCACATATGTATGTCTAGAAACCTGCTCTGATACCAATTGAAACTATTATGGTGTGTAATGTTAATCTAGAGGGGGGGGTGAATAGATTTTAATTAACTTTTACCCAATTTTCGTTAAGAGTCAAGTTGACGAAAATGCCCCTAGCTAGTTACAATAAAATCACAAGTGTAAAAATGCGGAAATATAAACGACACTTGAGATATACGTTGAAACCCTCCAAATAGGAAAAACCACGGGCTGATGAGTGCGCCACACTAGAACCTCGAATCCACTAATGGCAAGGAATTACAACTTAATCCCGGTTTAATCCACCACCACTACCTAATCCCGGTATAAGTGAACCTAGTTCATCTTGCTTGTGCTTTAAGCTACCTACTCCCGGAAGCAACACAAGTCTTACTTCTCAATGAAGAGATAAAGTGTCCTAAATGAATATGTGATGATATTAAATGAACAAACAAGGTTAGGAAACCCTATATGCTTTATCTAGGATAATGAGATGACAATTAATGCAATCCTAGATATCAAGTGCTAGATGACATGTTCAAATAGCTTAGCTAAACATAGATCAAACAATCCTATGAAGCTATCACAATACAACACTCAATCATGTCATCACAACAATCTCTAATTTGTATCTAGAAATATTCTAAGAGAATACAATTAATTAAAGAGATGGTTTAGTAAGCATAAACATTTAACTTGAAAGAAGATAGTGAAGAGCTTACCAAACAAGATGTGATGAAGCAACCCTATCCATAGATGCACTCTAGATGAACTTAGATGATGCAAGATGAAGATTTGATGCACATGGGAATGCTTTGAGTGATTAAAAATGAGTTCATGGAAGTGTTTTTCCTTTGAAATGTGTTCTAAGGAAAATATATGATATTTTGAACTCTTTTTCGACCTTAAGACAATGAGATATATATATATATAAGATCCAAACAAAGTGATGTCGTTTTGAAAAAAAACGTTCCAGCTTATTCATTGTGCGCTGGTGAGGTGCGTTGGTCGAGTAGCGCACCACCAGCGCACTGCCTAAAATTTTCAATAGGCGTTGGTCGAGTGGCGCATGTCAGTGGCGCAACACAAGCGCAAAACCACTGGAATGTTTGCATTGGTGGGGCTTCGCTAGTCGAGTAGCGTACGCCCACTTTTTACATCTTTGCGCGGGTGCAGCAGCGTAACTCAGTGGCGCAACACTAGCGACAGTCCACTATGAATGTTGCGCTGGTAGGGTGCGCTGGTCGAGTAGCGCACCACCAGGGCAAGGCCTATTTTTTCAACACTCAAATGCACAAAAACAATAAGTTCCAGAGTGATGAAATTGCATCCTATTTTAATGTCGAGCATGACATACAACTTTCATAGCAAGATGCAAATAAGTCAACAAGAGTCATTTAAACTAAAATGCACATAAGAAAACACTCAACATATATGATCAAGAGTTATGCATGAATATGTGAGTGTGTGCAACTATCTCTTCAAAGTAAGTAAGCACAAGAATTTTACCTTTGGTGCTTCTCCTCTTGAGGTCTTGAGATCCTAAGCTACCCTTACATGAACCCTAACAATGTGGTTGTTCACGAAATAAGCCAATCAACAAATGAGGACTTTTCACGGTTAAATGCTCAATGCTAACCTAGAGGGAGGTGAATAGGTTAGACACTTTTTTCGACTTTCATAGAAACGAACAAAAGTCTGTCCCTCTAGATTGCTTGTATCACAATATATATATCAATCAAAGATACTTAATCAATATATAAAACATATAAAGTGTGATACAAACAAGCAACCACAACATGTACACAATTGATATTATAGTAAGGAAGTCAACTTACATATAAAGTTCTATCCATAGTATCCAAATAACAAATACCAATATAAGAGAGATAGGGATAGAGAAAAGTTGACAAAAGATATAATGTGGTAAACCTCCGAAGAGGAAACATCCATGGGTTAGCAACCACCGGATAACAAAAATCCACTAGTAGATAAGACAAGTACAATCTCTCAAGTGACCCCTTCACCTAGAAACTACCCTCCTATCCTACTCATGAATGTCGCCCTCTTGCTCCACATTCTGAGGTCTCACACCTCTTGTCAAGACTTCCTCTCTCACCATTCCGGATCCTTACGACCCTAGGCAAGACTACCTTGCTCACCCTTTCGGATCCTCACGACCCTAGGCAAGACTTCCTTGCTTGACATTCTGAGGTCTCCCACCTCTTGCCAAGATTTCCATGCTCAACAACATAGGTCTCACACCTATTGTCAAGACTTCCTTCTCACAAGGCATCTAGGTGATCATGAATGCAAAACACAAACAAGCACGCAACATAGAATGTTATGATCAACACATTCTATGGAAAATACTAGACATAAGCATGAATGCATATAATCAAATGTTGTCTAGTCAATCATGCATGTTTAATTCATCTAGATCATGTAAGATATGTTCAACATTAATTACAACCTAGATACATGTGTAGATCCAAAACTTGAGTCACAATATATGTTCAATTAATACATAATCAAGTTTAAATCTCATATACCAAAAATATGCTAAAATCATTTGACAAAGTCATTTAGATTAAAGCAAGAGTTCTAGAGCATATTTTATATTCATAGATTCAACAAAGCACATGAATAGCTCAAAAGAACACAAGCACATGTATCATAGTGAGATTTTGGCCAAAGAGAGCCTAATACATGTGAGGAACTATTTTTCACAAAATCAATCAATAAAAGATCATCAAATAGTCCTAAAATCAAAGCTAGCACAATACAATCTCAAACATGTGAAAACATAGACAAAATCAAAAGCTAACTCAACATGTGAGATTTCAATTGAAAATCAATCTAGCTTTAAATGAGTTCAAAATTCATATCAAAACAATCACAAGACACATATACATGTTGAAGAAGAAAATCCAAGGCAATTGACCAAGTTTTAAAAGAAAACTTTGAGGGAAAATTAATACCTTAGCTGATTTGGTACAGATCCATTTTATTGAGATTAGACTCTAAAAACAGCAATAAAACTAGCTCAAACCTTTAGATAAAAGATGGAGGATGAATAAACAAACACTCTCAACTTTGAATCACTTAGATCGGAGCTCAAATGAAGAAGTTATGGTGTTTGGAATGTGAGAAAATTTGGGAGGAAATTCTGCACTCAAATTTTGAATCTCTTCTTAGAATGAAATGTGAGAGGGAAGGGATATATAAAGGAGAGGGAAAGAATAGAGTGTGAAAAGACAAAAAGGGAATGAAGCACATCAAGTGGTCTACCCGAGATGGTGCGTGGGCATCTCGGGGCAGCAAGCCTTCTTGCCCTTGATGCTTGCTTTTTTTCCACGAGCTCCCTTCGTGTTCATAGACCGTCCTCCGGCCTCCAAACTCAAAATTCGAATCTATTTACGAATTACGACCCGTAACTCTCTCACGGACATGGACATATAAGATACTCAAGCCAAAAAATAATAATTTGACTCGACATACAAAGACAAAGACAATGTACACAACATGAGTTGAAAGTGTAATATCTTTTGACTTAGAACTTGAAATCAATAGTATGAGAAACTCAATCAAGAATGATTTAAGACTACAATCAAGTTCAATTCCATGTTATACAAACATTTACACATACAAACACAATTTCACATAAGAATGCAAACTATATAGAGATAGTTTCCAATCATGCATTTTCCAAAACATGTTATTTTCATACCTATGCATGAGCATTCATCTTCAAGTGTGTGAATATGTTATAAATGGGGCACAACGATATAGGGACACATATGAATGAAATGTATGTGTGTGCCTATAATGGTGCACAATGATGCAGGGACACATATGTATGATTTGTGTGTGTGTGCCTATAATGGTGCACAACTATACAGGGACACAAATGTATGAATTGTGCGTGTGTGCCTAAGCCTTGTAAGAGAAAGATAAGGTCTTAATATACCTTTGTAGAACCATATAGCATCCTTTCTCTTTGAAGACTTTGAACTTGCTTTGACTAGTTGTTATTTCTTCTTCGAAGCTTGAATCATCATGAACCTAAACAACTAAATCATTACAAGTAAACATCATTTTGATATGGAATTAATGCCAACATAATCTAAAACCTAACATCTACCCAATGCAACGAAAGTGAAAATCATTTGAAAAGTTCAATGAATTTCGAGTTGAAGTTGAGAATCAATCAGGTAGGACTATCAAGTCACTACGATCAGATCGTGGAGGTGAGTAATTTGACCAAGAGTTTGAAGACTTTGTGGTCGAGCGTGGGATATTTTTCCAACTCACAGCTCATGGTACACCTCAGCAAAAAGGTATAGTGGAAAGGAGAAATAGAACCCTAACAGAAATGGTAAGATATATGATTAGTTTCTCATCATTACCAAAATCTTTCTAAGGATATGTGTTACAAACAGCGACATACATTTTGAATATAGTGCCATAAAAATCTATTCTTAAGACTCCCTTAGAGTTGTGGAATGGTCGTAAAATTAGTTTATGACATTTTCTTATATAGGGGTGTCCAGCACACGTGCTAAAGAACAGAAATGGAAAGCTAGACTCCAAGTATGTGGTTTTCCTATTTGTATGATACTCCAAGGAGACAAGAAGTGGACACTTCTATAGTCCCAAAGATAACAAAGTATTTGTATCGACAAATACAACGTTTCTTGAGAACAATTATATTAGTGACCATAAACCTCCCCAGAACACGAAGTGAGGAGCCACTAGGCCTCTACTGGTCGTGCTACTTTAACGATCACATAGTTGAGTTAGCTTCTCGGATACAAATGTTGACCTGTTACCGCTACCTAAGAGCTTCCAAAGAGCAAATCCAGTGACATGAGAGGATCCGTATGAGGAGGTAAAAATCCAGTGAATCTGCTAGATAGGAGATGTAATGGTAGCATAGTGAATATACAATAAAAAAACAGGAAAGGTGGAACTCTAATGTATAGGAGCTATCAACGTATCAGAGTGGTTCAGCTGTGGAAAAGCCCTCCATGTGTAGAGGTGATGTATTGGTGCTTAACAAGTATATGGGTAGGTTTGCTTTAAATAAACAGCATGGTAAACCGATTCCATTAGGAGTCCTACGTACCATATTTGCTCCACAATAAACAAAACCTATTAAATGACAAAATAAGCACTACACGTGGTGCGTAGAAGACATAAACAAATATGGAGAAAGGATATCTTAAACAATGAATGGTAAATCTATCACCTCAACAGTATAAGGATGCTTATGTATAGACATGGAAGCCACGTTGGTGAATTGAACTACCCACAGACGGTGCCAAAAAGTTTTAACCGAAAATTCACTCTGGGAGAGGAATTTCATTTAGCATCCTCAACCCGCTACCTGGTAAGCTGCGGAGGGTAGGTACCTCATACCTTGGGGATCTAAATAAATAAAGGAGTAAGGTGTAGTAAGAAAGAGACATATCAACCCATCCATCAGGGCTTCAAACTTATAGAGAAGATATGGTGCTTTGATTTTCCCTTACTGGTGTAAAGGGCTGGTTCTAGTCCTAGTTAGGAAGTCCCTAGTCCCGGTACCCAGGTCCTTGTACCCAGCCTCTTCTCTAGGTCTCCACTGTAGTTCCTCGGTCTAGTTAACAAGCAAGGAGGAAAGATATGAGAAATAGAACCAATGGGGTCAGAGTCTAACTCATATATATACACACATGCATAATACAAAAGATAGATGAAAGAGAGACAAGTCTTTTGGTTGAGGTGGAATGACCAAGGGGGGAAAAGCATCACGAATGATGATATGCTAAAAAACCCCTGGCAATATCCAGAGGAAAGAGAAATGCCCTTCCTCATATATATGTATGTATATATATATATATATATCAAAGAGTGCTCCTAGGAGCTTACAAAAATGGTGTAATAGTACAACCAAGGTGTTTTGGAGAGCTTACAATAGTAATCGAGCGTTAACCGATACCGCTATATTCCTGGTAAGCATAACACATGTAACTGAGATGATACCATAATGATGGTGTAGAGAGAATTTAGGTTAGGTATTTATGCATCTCATATTTTTTTTATTGATTTCCGGCTCGCATTGGGAATCCATTTTTGTGTCTCTCAATAGGCTAATTCTAGGTTAGATACAAGATGTGAGAGGATCTTCTCGGAGAGAGCTTGGTCATACTTATATGTCCTAATTTCTTGTTGCCCACTCCATCAATCTAGTTAATTAATTCGTAGTCATATGAACACTGATTTGGCATTGACGGAGTTGACTCATTAATGGCGTTGTGAATAAAAAGTTGACTGATTACTTATTAATGGCATTGTGAATGGTCATTAAAGAGTTGACTGATTACTCAATAATGGCATTATGAATGGCCATTAAAGAGTTGATTGATCATTAATGGCATTGTGAATTGCTGGAGAGGTCAACTTTCTCATCTACATTACTAGAGGAGAATACATTGGTGATGTACCTTTGGGGGAGTGGTACCCTAATGTACTGGTCCACTCTTGCTATCGTGGTGCTTGTTCTAGCATGTTGGCACCATCTTGGTAACATTATTCCTACAGAGTGGAGAATGCGTACATTCTAGATTGGTCTTGGACTGATATCTCGATACTTGGGTACCATGTTGATTTCGTGATGCTTAAATACCATGTAGAAGGTATCCCGGTACCTGGATAACAAGTATGAGGTATCCCAGATGGGTTACAAACTAGTGTCGAGGTACTCGGGTACTAGATAGATATCTTTGCATTAAGGTACCAGGTAAAAGGTACCAAGACGCTAGCTTGACTTGATATCCGATAGTTTTGGAGAAGTGATGTTGACCATTTTCTAGATAGTGGAATCGAGGTACATAGGTTGTGTGGGAACTGGTCCCAATATAGACCCTACCAAGTAGCTCCTTCCAGTTACCAGGCAGATGGAAAATTCTTCTTTGGATCCCGACCAAAAAAGGTTGTTAACACCTCTATTATTGAAGCTAGAGTTATTATTATAGGCAAAGTTTGTTGAAAGAACAACACTTAAATGGGCATAGCTATTCAATTGTGCAATCATTTATTCAGGCATCAAGAAAAGGAATTGTGCATCTTCTAAGGGCATAGAATTTTGATAAGATGAGATCAAAGTTACAACTTAATCATATTCATAACCTACTCCATTCAAGAGACTCGTTATCATATCTCTATCACTTATAACGTATCCAACTGCAACTTGAGCATCTCTAATGATCTTGAGTTTCATGATGAACTCATTGATCAAATAAGATCCCTTCTTGATTTATTGTATTTGATGTCTTAACTATATGATCATAGCCATGGATCTTTAAGAGTAAGAGCATTCAAGTTTCAACTAAATTTCAAAGAAGGTTTTACAGTTGTTACCTGACTATGAACACTCAAAGTCAAAGTTAAAGGAATCCAGCTCATCAAAAGCTTATCAGCTTTCTCCAGTTGTGAAACTCAAGATTTTCTTGTTGCTCAATGGTGTCACCGGAATGAACTCCGATAAACTTCAAATGAGATAACTTCTCGCCAGTGATAAAGCCATCAAGATTTAGAGCTTCAATGGCTGGTAAAACTTGTGTTTTCTATTAGATTTAGTTACTCTAATCTAGTTTTAGTGTAAGATTAAGACTTAAAGTATTTGTTAAAGAATAGATATCCATAGCTTTAGCATGTATGAATGTGTTGTGAGATTCTGTTGTGGAAGATTTGTTAGATCGATTTTCATCCATGGACAATAGTCAATAGCTCTGATACCATGTAAACATGAAAATTTTAGCAAGAGAAAACAAGAATGTTTGATAAAGGCTACAAGGTGTTTGATGGAATGACTAGAGAAAACAACGAAAAGAGATTTTGTCATTGAAGAGCTAGAAGCCTATGTATATTAATAAGCAGTAATTACAAAGATACAATATTCTCACAGACGATGTATTGTAAATTACAAAGAAGATTGATAAAAACTTCTAATTAATTCCTAAAATAACAGAAAATAATTAGTGCATGCTGACATCTCAGCCTTAGCTAACCAACTTTGACTTTCTTGACCTTGGGATTATTTCCAGTAGAAGCTTAACTACTTATGTTACCATACGAATGCACTGCCAAACCAGAGTAGTAGCCTGAACCTTGGCACAACTGATTATTGATAACAACTTATTTGTTTGACTTACTTCTAAGAACACTATCTTCAACACTACTACTACTATGATACAAAATGAAATGATAATGATAATATTAACATGAAGTGTGGTTGTAAGCATAATATAGCATCAACTAAACCCTTCAATTAATTGTTAAAGTTAGTTTTAAAATCCTGGAAAGGGAAAAAATAAAAACTAGACATTAGAAATATTAGGATATTGTTTTTAACCATTTTAAAGATTTTAACTCTTAATAACCTAATTTTTACACTATTATTATAATGCCCCTATATAAAAAGAAAATAATCTCACACATCACTGTCAATCGACCAGAAACGAGAAGAGTGAAAGCTTGTAAACAAACCACCAATGTTGTCAAGTAGAGGCAATCGAGAAAATGAGAGAAAACAATGCTAGAGAATATGGCGTAATCGGGAGACAATGATGACCCTGTCTGATGAAGATAATGCCGATCTTGTCCGACAAATCACACACGATTTGATTTCCAGCAACCCTTCTTGTTAGACTGAAAAGAGAAGAGAGAAAAGGGTCACACTGATGTCGAGGAGAGCTCGCATTGTCGTTGCAAAAAGGAAAAGATTCTGGAGAGGGAACACCCACAATAGTGTCCGATGAAGCTCAGTCGTTCGTGATGGCGCTGTTCGTTTAACGAAGAAAGAAAAAAAAAACAAACCTAAAAATACTAACACATCCGTTCTAAATCAAGGTTTTACGTTTTTCTCCAAAGTTTCAGGATTTTCAATTTTGAAAACATGAAACCTTTAGGAAACCCGATTTATGTTGTGTAGGGAAAAGGTTTTTATTTTAAAGTAATTTATGCACTATGTAAGCCGTATACAATATATAAGAATCTAAAAAGAGAATTAGGCCATACCCTTGAAGACCTACTCCTTCGTTTCTTTAAGCTTTTATTCCGATTTTGAACAACCAAGTCTTCCTTGCTATGTCCCTCAATCCGGCAACTGTGTGTGGACGTGTCACGATCTGTAAGGAATGTACAAGAGGATGCAGAGGCTTGAAGAAAAACTCTTTTTCTTCTTGCTATGTTTGGACGCACAAGAGGAAGAATATTTGTTTTCTTTTCTTTTCTTGGGCGAAATTTTAACCCTAGACTTTCTAGGTTTTTTGCTCCGTGTGTTTCACTAACTCACAATTAGTATCTTTTCTAGTTATGTATATATATATATATATATATATATATATATTAAAAACTAGATACATATCCTTTTCCAAATATATCTTTATATATTTAAAAGAATAATTAGTATTTAAGTGTCTTAGATAAATTAGGATTTTAACTCCCACCTTATCCTAGTTGACTTAGACTTAAATACTAGATTTAGTAAAGAATAAAATAATCTAATATTTTTATCATTGTCTCATACATGATTTGAACCTGCAACCTACAACTAATATTTAATTAATAATTCATAATTATTAATTCATTAATTAAATAATCAAATTATTTAATTAATTTAATTATTAATATATTAATTAAATAATATTATTATTCAATTAATCATTGAATAAATATTTGTCACTTTCGTAACACAATTAATTAGAAAATCTAATTAATTAACTGTGACCCTTGTTACCTTTAATCGGTCGGACTAGCGAGTGAACCTAATGAACCCACGGTTATGAGCTACAATAATACTTAGAAATAATTTATTATTTAATTAATATTTCATGATTATTAACCTCAGAGTTATTCAGCTAAAAACTTGAGGCTGCACTCTTACAACTGTAGATGTATTACACTAACCAAAATTACTATTGTCCATTGATATAGCTATTGCATACGATATGATCCTCCATAGGTAGTCAATAATTAGAGTTAGGTCATAAAGCATGTTATACCCCTCTAATTATGTCTTTACCATTAAGTACCATTGATTCTCAAATGAATAATAAATCATAACTTCCTTTACGAAAGAAGGAGAGCACTCATATTGTTCAAGCCCCGAATCAGCCCTTAAGGGAACTACCATCTACTTCTCGTAAGAAGAAATGGATTCCACTTTTGTGTACGGACCTTCCCAGCCATAAGCCAAACCGTGATTTCAACCTACGAAATTATTGACCAAGAATGCAACTCCGTTCTCACCCACGGTATATAAAAAAACCACGATCTAATCTGAAAGAGTCGATAAGACACTCAAGATTAACATCATCCGTATATAGCCATCATTTGTCGATATATATGAATCTCATCATGTAACGGATCTTGGTGAAAGATTCATATAGATCGTTGCTCAGCCCTATATGATCACATCTTATAAGGTGTTTGCATTCTTATATCCCCATATGACTAGTCTAGGATAAGACCACCGTACATTACGGAATGGACTGTAACTATAGATTAACCATAAATAAAGAATCCAGCTCTATTTGTTATCTACAGACTCTCTAGATTGCTCATCTCAAATTGAATTCCTCTGTATATACTCAGTTAGAGATTACATCCGACAATCTTTGAGGTTAAGTACACATTATATAAATGTATGAGACAGATTTATTGAATGAATAAACTACATCTTTTATTAATGTTTCATTGACATTTACAAATTACAAGTTTTAGACAAAACCTTGTTTGAAAACATAAAAATGTGGCATCTTACTTGAAAATATAAAAAACGTGAAATCATGCATGGAAACATTGAAAATATGAATTTGGAAACATTAAAAACGTGAAATAACCTCTTAATGTTAGGTAATATATTTCTTATTTTTTTTCAAATATTTACACTTAGTTTGCCATTGTGGTATTGTGGAGGGAATTGCTTTTGGATATCTTGTCGGGGAATTGCTTTGGGATTTGTTATGGGGCAGAAGCAACTGAGTGTTTGGTAAACTGATTTTTAAAAGTGTTATGAGAATCCAACCCTGTCTTCTTCACGGGGGGGGATCTGCTCGGGGGGTTTCGATGGCAGCCTCCTTCTCCAGTTCGGGCTTCTCTCCTAGAGGCTACCGGGTGAGAGGGATCACGTTGTTCTCGCGATGAAACATCTGCTGCAGATTTGACCCGCCGGGGTTGGTAGCATGATGGTTTGCCAGGAACTGGGGGAGTGGGCCCTAACCTATCTCGGATCTAGGGCTGAGGTCCCGTCCTATTGTAGACTGGTTCTAGCGAGGGTGGTCCCAACCGGTCGAAGGCGAGCTGCCTGGCTCCTGGTCTACTTGTTTCTCCCTAGGTATTAGGATTCATCGGCTGGTTATAATTCCCTCAACGAGCAAGCGAAGGAAAACATTTTCCATGAAGGCTGCTGTTTGCTGATCGAGCATGGCCTGGCTTACCACCGGTGGTCTTGAGGCCCGCGCTGTGGCTGGTAGGACCGGAGCTTGGTTATGATGCCCGGACTTTCTACCCTTCCTTGGAGCCTTTCGTGTTGAAGCAACGGACTGTTGTCCCGATGCCTCGGGCTATCCCTGAGAAAAGCGAAGCCTCATAGTTCCTGTAAAATAATAAACACATAAACCTTGTTTGGTTGGGTGTGGATCCTTCCCACAGACAGTGTGAAAAAGTGTTCACCAAAAAATCGTTCAGGGTGAGGAATTTCAGCTAACACCCTCAAGACCACTACCTGGGACGTCGCGATCAGGGGTGGTACCTTCGGTACCTGGTTTATACGTGTAATAGAGGAGATGAAAATAGGTGATAACACGACGTGTGAAGGATGTGTACAGAAAATGGCACTGTTTTATTATTGTACACGAATCAAACGTAATATACAAAAGTCACTCAGAATTCTTTATCTCTCTTATGTACAATAGGGGTGGCAGCTTAGTGTCAATCGATAAGTAGATAAAATGGAAGTTGTGTTCTCCTTAAAGAATTTAGGCAACAATAGAGTTTTATTGTTTGTTGGCCAACGACTTCTAGCTCTTTCTTCTCTCCCTTGTGTACTATCCTTAGTGTATTTATACACGATCCAACTAGGTTTTGCTTGTAGTTTCCCCGCCAAACATATCTGACTCAAATCCCCCCTTATCGAGGCAGGATCTTCTGTTTAAATGTCATTGACTTCAGTTTAACTGATTCGATGATATCTTGGAGGGAGTTAAGTTTGTTTCCTCTTTGGACTCAATCACTTGTCCTGCACATACGTAGTGTTTTAATGTACGTTGAAGAGTGAATGTGATCTCATATGCTGCCCTGATGAGATGCATCATGAAGGCCATCAACTATGACGCTTGCTATCTAGAATGGTGAAGTACTTCTCTATACCCGTCTTGGCATTATGAACTCGATCTGACCTTTCCTTGTCCCTTTTGGAGCCCGACATGGCTGCGTTGACGCTTTCCAGTGGTAACGGAGCTTTACGAACTTCCTCTTTCTTATATGGATAGATTAGGTTTGTCCCCTGGTGAAACGGATAGATACTGTTGGGCGAACTCGATGTCCTGAAGGTCCCTTTATACAACTGGAGAAGGTAGTATGCTTCTGGGAAGGTCGCGTGACATCTCAACCTTAGGGAACTCAAGTATTGCCATGTCACCCTTGCTTCGAGCTCCTATTTCGATGTAAGGAGTTTGATTTGTTCACACCAAGCCTTACCCTGTGACCCTAGATGCTTACAAGGTGTTCCACAGGTGTGAGTGATCTCGCCTTGCTTCTACAGGGTTGTATGGTAGCTCGACCCAGGGAACCATGGTACCCTGTTGTGTAATCCCGAATTTGGACCCTTGCTTGGAGAGTGGAAAACTCACCTTTGGTCCATAGCCAAATTTGGCTATTAACAAATGTGTTTGGTAAACTAGAAGTAAAATGCGTTGTGACTATGTAAAATTACTAGAAAGAACACAAATGAATATTTAAGATGTTTTGAAAATAAAAAATTTGTTTTATTTTTATGTTACCATAAACATGTTATAAAATATCAACTAATATTTTGGTGTGACCATGAACATGTTAGAAAATAAATATCGACTAATATTTTTATGTGACAATAAACATGTTATAAAATAGATATCACTTAATATTTTTATGTGACCATAGACATGTTATAAAATAAATACCAACTAAAATTTTTGTGTGACCGTAAACATTTTATAAAATAAATAAATGATTTGTTTTATTTTAGTGTGACCTTAACACATTAATATTTTTTTTAATCTATTGTCACATATATTGTGAATATATTAAGATTTTTTTTTTTAATTCCTTCTATAATATTTTTCTAGATAGCAAAATATGTTTCAAGGAGTCTTGAGATTAAACAATTGAAATTGACAAGAAAAGATTCCAAAAATCAAAATATTTTACAGAGTCAAGAGTAAATTGCAAATAATTGCTAAGTGGTCGCATTGATTAAACTTTACGCAATTGAATTTCTTAATATTTCCATTTCTCGTCTTCCCAGGCTATCTTCTTCATATGTATTGACCTCCATTTCTTCATTAATCTCTTCACGTGAGCAATTTGCATTTTCATCAAAATCTATATCTCATTGTGCATATCTTCTAATGTAATTATGAAGAGCCATTGTAGTAATAACAATTTTCACTTGTTTTTCATAAGAATAACTTGGCATATCATGTAGAATACTTAATTTCTTTCCATACCCCAAAAGTACGCTCAATGATGATCCAAAGAAAAGAATGTGCATGATTAAATATTTCTTTATGAAATGTTGGTGCTTCACCCCTACGAAAATGTGGAGGGTGGTACCTTTTACCTTTATAAGGTCCTAAAAAACCTTTCGTTTGTGGGTATCCAGCATCCACCAAGTAATATTTTCTTGAAAAAATAAAATATGAATAATTATGATATAATATACAATTATTATTTGTGCAACAAAGATAAAAAAAATTACCATTTGATGGTTTTGGAAAATTTGATTGAGGATCACGTTGAGCTAATAAGAATACTCTACTATCATGAGCAGAGCTTTCCCACCCAGCACATGCAAATCTAAATTGCATGTCAAAGTTACATATAGCCATTATATTTTGGGTAGGTATTCCTTTTCTACCAATATATGGTACTTGATCGTATGAAGAAATCGAAGCTTGAACATGAACACCATCTATAGCTCCAATGCAATCCTACAAATTAATTATCGATATACCAAATTTAAGAGCATTGACAACTATACATACCTTAAAATGAGGCATATATCTAGAGTCGCTCAATATTTCTTATGGGGTGCTCCTAAATTCGGGATCCAAAGGCTTTATCATCACCTTAGCCATTTGATATAAAATATCTAGCATCACATCAAAATATCTACTCATCATCTCACCAGAACGTTGAAAACGTTCTTGTGCATTCTTATTTCCTATACCTTGTCCCAAATATAAAGAAAGGTTCCTAAAATTTCAGTACTACTTATGTTTCTTGACCCTTCAACTTATAATTATTTTTCAAATCATTCAACAACATTATGAATTCATGTTTGTCCATTCTAAACATATTATAACAACGACTTTCATTATCCTGCAAAACTTCCAATATCCAAATAAAACATGTTTGAGAGCTTGTCATGCATGGAGTTTTAAGAACATAATTTTCAAGATAAACTTGAATAAGACGACCACATACACATATAAGTTAGTCTATTTCTTCTTCGTCTCTTGAATTGTCCATACTATATTCAAATAACCTGCAATAATCATGATCCCATCAAACAACTCATATAAATAGAGGTCCAAAGTAGGTAAAACATTATCTAACAAGCACAAAGAAAATAAAACATAATATCATCAACTAGGGTCCAACAAGCACAAATTTCCAAATCATAATCAAACATTGACATAGATAATAAAACCTTAATGTCATCAACTAGGGTCTAACAAGCACAAATTTCCAAATCATAATCCAACAATGACAGAGAAAATAAAACATTAATGTCATCAACTAAGGTCCAACAAGCACAAATTTCTAATACATAATCCAACAATGACAAAGATAATAAAACATTAATGTCATCTAATTTCCAGCCTTTTTCTGATTAAGAATCAAAAATTGGAGTTTGAGATCAGGATCTGTCATAACAAAAAATATCTCCCTCTTTTCTTGAGAAGAAAACAACTCTGTCGCAAACCACCACAATGTAGGGAAAATCGCTCAACGGAAGCGTGAAAAATTGAAATTAGGGTTTCGGTATAAATAAAAAATTTCCCTTTATAATAACAAGAACCTTAACCCTAGATTAATTGATGTATATAAAAGTGTCATACATTTTTCTCTTGACGATTGAACAAGCACCGAATTGATTCCGCAAGATCTTCCAATCCAATCACGAACGTGAATCACCTAGGAGTGTGGGCTCTATTTCTTTATATTGTATACCTGATGATGGAAACAAACAAAATCTTTCTCATTGTTAGTCACGATAATCCTCCAAGATAAAAACAAAGAACATTAGGTCATTTGTGAATTATCAATCAATTTGATTGAAACTCGCGTGAATCTTGATTCGATGTTGTACAAAAAACCTTTTAATGTAAAGGCTACTAGTGTACTATCGAAAACTAAACGTTCTTCCTCCTTTTCTTCTTTGCCGAATCTCACACTATTTCTTAGAGTTGATCGAATTTTTTCTAGAGCAAAAACAATTGTTTCTCCCAAAATTCTTATGGTGGCCGAATTCTCTCTCTAAAAGGAACTAGGGCTGGCCGAAATTTCTCTCTTTGAAATTATATAGGGTTGGCCGAATTTCTTCTTAGAATTTCTACATGGCTGACCGAAATTCCCTTTATATATATATATATAGGGTTGGCCGAAATTCCTTCTTGGAATATATTAGGATTTCAAATTCTTTCCTAAGAAGAATTTACTTGGTTGTTAAGAATCCTTTCCTTAGGTGGATTTACTTGGTGACTAAGAATTCTTTTCTAAAAAGAATTATTTCCTACACCAAGACTATTAATCCAACTCAAATAGTGTATTTATAACCATATTAAAGATTTCCTAATTTGACTAGATAAATAATTATTTTTAATTATCTACTTATCAAATATAATCTTTAATATTAATTATAGTACCAACAATAGTATAATATTATGACACCTTCTCCTACTAGAAAAAGATTTTGACTTTTAATTAAATAATTAATTAATTACCAAATTAATTGATTTTCATTTAATTAAATAATAAAATAAAAATAATATAATTAAGCTAAACTATATATCTTTGCCGCCCAACACATATACATGGCCCAATATATTATTTTTCTTATTATATTAAATCCATTGGACCTTAATAAAAAGTCCACATGTAAACTAGACTCATTCTTACAAAAAGAAATAAATCCACATGCCTTAATACAATTCTAGATGGACCCATAAATTGATCCGATAGAATATATCGAGGGATCCATGCAAGTTCGTGTGGATTGGGGATCTTAGCGGGCTATCTAAATTTAAGCTCCAATAGACACAACCCAGTCACAATCAACAAATGATTCACTTAGCTCCGATCTATTAATTTTAGTTCATTCAACTAAAAAACAAAAATTGAACTCTTAAATAAAGATAGAATATGTTAATATTTCTTACTCATACCCTAGACAACCTTATTAGAGAAAGTGTATCCTCGTGAAGAATATCAATAATCTCCAAAAGCTCGTAGACCGCCTATAGCTCTCCAAGATACCATATTTACTCATATAACCACATTTTGAACTTGGATATTTTGACTTGTCCATAAACCATGTTTCAATAGACACTATTGAAAACTTAACGTTAAGATTTAATATCCAATACCTCAAAACATCTATATGATGATATTCTACTCTCATTTCATAAATGGAGTCACGATGTCCATGTCTATAAATGAAGTCCTCTATCGATTAACAAATGAATACCACCAAACTATCGAGGATAGACTATGCTATATAATCGTACTCATTGATAGCTAAAATTATAACATTTGCAACCATAAGTCTTCTTCAAGTGAAAATTTTTATCCATTGACGGTTTTAGATAAAGTATTTCACTGTGATCCTATTCAATGAACCTAGTGCACTAGATTATTTTGCCCAAAGACACCACACTTTGATGATTTTAGGCTCATCATAACACATTCGATCCCACTCAAATGCTAGCAAAAGAATCTACAAATTTGACAAGATAAAGGCACTCAACCTTTATCTTAAGTTGTGAATATTATTCAAGACTAACTAAAGAATTGTGTCTACCTCATGCATATCTAGATGTATGAACAGTTCTTCTTTTCTCATAGTCTTTTGACCTTATGATTATTTACTTTTGACAATTATAATACTATAAGATTTGTTAAACTAGAAATCACTTTATTAATATGAAAAGATTGTCAAATGCATTATTATACTCTTGCTATCGAGCATAATCCCAACACACAACTGACTACCTTTTTCTTCCCCATGTAAAGTTGCCACAACTTCCATCACTTCAGCAATGCTAGTTCCTTGTGAACTTCTATGCACTGACATCACTGTACTCTTACTCTCAACTACCTCAACAAGACGATCCATTTGTTTAGAAAACTTTACTGCTCCTCCCAACTTTCCCTGATTTCCCTTCGACCCTCCCACAACTCCTTTATTTATTTCACTCTCATCATTTGTTCTCTTTTTCCTCTTATCTTGATTACCTTGTGAAGCCTCATCACTCTCCCTATCGATAGTCTGTTTGTCATGCTCTGAATCTCCCACCGTTTCTTCAAGAAGTATGGTAGATGATGGAATCATGACAAAATTACCAATTGTTGTACTACCCTTGAACATCTTGTCAAACATATCCATCAAGTCGGGACTAATTACCACATCACGAAATTTTTGATACTCAACATTCATCTACAAAAGAAGCAGATGGTTAGAAAACATACACCTACAAGACATAAATGAATAAATAAATAAAGGAGAATGTTCACACCTCAATTTTACTTTGCCACCATTCTAGAGGTGCATCCACTATTTTCTTAACGGGGTCTTATCTTATCTGATACCAATTTCTTTATGCAATAGTGAACTCCATAATTTCCAATCAGTTTTAAGTGAATCTCACTTGTTTTTCAATTGCTTTTTATCATAATCCCTTTCGGTTATTTCCTTAAAAACATTGACAACATTTACCCATCATATCTTATCAAAAGTGCCATGCCTATTTTTTTAACATATATTTCACAATATAAGCTACAAGATCATCGTTCCATATAGCTTTTGGTTTTCCACTTCCCTCATTTTCAGCAATGCTATTTGTATTCGTCTTTCCCATTTGTTTGTTACAAAATTCTCATCGTAAATATATATCAAACCTTATGTTTGTTAACTACAAGAACACAAAAGCATTATACCTAATGTTTTTCAACTAGAAGAACACATCTGAGTAAGTATCAACTAAATTAACTCACTAATAACCTCTCTATCACTACAATAAACTACTTAGTTCCTATTTATCAACCAATTCTAACAAGATATATAAGATGATTAGCACAAGGCAAAATAGGAAAATACACACAAAGTTCAAACAAGAAATATAAAAAGTTACATCATGTGACATGTTATGAGTGGTTCGAGCACCGGTGGAAATTAAATGATCAAAATGGGGCACTAATCATTATTCAGCAGTAGGTACTGAACTCCTTCCATTTAATAAGTTTGAGAAATTGTAGAACAAGTCCAAGTTCTATGGATATATAAAGTTGAAGAAATATATAAAGTTACACACACAACTTGACTGATATATGGATATACACACACTAGGCAACTGTTCAAACTGAACTTTGCATTATTGCTGGGTTTTATAAACAGTAAAGGGTAACTATGCATAAAATATCAAAGACAAACTTGTTCTTGTTAACGAATGATGATCTAGTCTTTAAGATTGTAACTAAAATCATTTTTTTAATAAAATCAAACTAAATAATTTTGTTTTCAAACTATAATCAAACCAAAGTTGCTAGTTATAAAACAAATCAACTACTTCTTTCATATTGATGTACAAATATATTATCATAAAGCAACTAAAACTAACACCATGAAGCAGCTATGAATAACATGGGCAAAGAAAAATTAATTAAAAACTTTCATTTTGTAGATTAACAATTTGATTCAAAATTCAAATACACACAAAAGTCCTAGCATCGAAGGTACTGTACTCGAGATTATGAATTAGTGTGTGAGAAGTACAATTCATAATTTCTTAAATAAGTAAATGGTTATTATGACCATTAGCAATTTCACATTTTTGTCTAATAATAGTAATGAAACAGTCTTCGTAAAAAGGAAACGTGAAAAAAGATAATTTTGAGAGTAGCAAGTCTCATTAACTTGCATCACACTAGTGAAGAGAGGAAGACTACAAGGAAAGTGTAACGACCCATAGTGTTGCCACAATAACCACAAACAAAACAGAACTTGTATATAAATTCCAAATTTATATAAACAAAACAAAACTTACAAATTCCCCCATAGCAATTGTATATAAACTATGATCAAATTAGATCAAATTAAAGCACAAGTTTGAACATCCACCCAGGAGTCTCTTCTCATACAAGCACAAAGATGCTTTCAAGTAATTAAACTTAAAGATAAAGAATGAAAATAAAGAGGAAAAACATTATGTAGAAAATTAGAGTTTTGAGTGTTTGGATTTAGAAGGAAGAGGAGACTTTAAACAGATTACAAGAAAAAGGTTTAAATTATGAATTATTACCTGGGCAGTCGCCACAACTACAGTTTCTCTTAAAAATTCCCAAATCTCTAATTAAAATCAAACCCTGAAACATGAACACATTACACATACAAATAACGAAAAGAGAAAGGAAATTAGAAAAAAAAACCTTTGATAGCTTGAAGTTGAAACCATTTACAAAGGCCGTTGTAAGATTGGCTCTTCAGATTTTTCAGAAGAGAAAGCGAGGGAGAGAGAGAGAGAGAGAGAGATGTGGTGTATATGAGATGAGGATGGGATGGAGAAGTATGTAATGAATCGTTTCTGCAAGAGGTGAGTTACGCTTGGTTGTTTTGAGAAATTTTATGTATGGCTAGGGATAAAATAGAAAGTTTTATATAAATTCATTAAAAGAAATCACTGTAGAGCCTTTTATTTTTGCTTCCTCAGGAAATTGTTTTCCAAAAGCATGAAATTTTAGGTCCGTCCTGCAGCTGTTTTTTAGTCCGTTTTTGTTTTTATTTTTTAAAAACGATTCCGAAAACGCGTTCGTTAACCGTTTTTCAATTTATTTTCGAAAAACAAAACCAGTGTTAAAAGTGAAAGATTTGAAAAATATAAAATACTCGTTTTTCGTTTTTCGTTTTTCATTTTTGTCTTTCGTTTTGTTTTTCACTTTTTTTTTTATATTAAAAAAAATCTTAAACTATTAATTGTACTGTTATGCGTTTGATATAACTAAGACAAGACGGAACAAGATTTTTAAATTACCAAAGTGCCCCTCTTATATATATATTATAATTATTATTATATATATATATATATATATTATAATATTATATATATATATAATATTATTTTATAGAATATTAATATATAATATTATAATATATAATATTTGTAAAATAATAATATATAATATATATAAATATATATATCATATAATATTAATATATATATTATAATTATTAATATATAATATATAATATATAATAATATATATATATATATATTATATAAAATATTATGTATTATAATATATAATATTTTATAATTATGTAAATATTATGAAATAATATTCTAATATATATATATATATATATATTATTAATATAATAATATATATGTAATAATATATATATATATTAATACTATATATATATATATATATATTATAAATATATAATAATATATTATATAATATTATATATATATATATAATATCAAATATTGTATATTTACATAGGATATAATGTCATATATTATGTATTATTATATATAAAAATGTAATATAAAAAATATAATAATATTTCGTATATAAAAAATATATATATTATTATAATATAAATTATAATATATGTAATAATATTTAATATATTATTATAATATGTATATATATATTAATATAATATATACAATTATATTTTTATTATATAATATATATATATATATATATATATTATAATTATTTATATATAATTTAAGAGTTTAGTTTTGATTAATTCATTTTTTTGATATGTTTTTTTGAATTAATTTTTGATGTGTTACTTTTGTTTAATTTAAAAATTACGATACAAAAATTATATTGGTTAATTATTTAATCAATTTGTTTATAGTTGTAATAATATTAAACAAAATACTAAAATTGATATTTCAATTTTTGATAGTTTTCGGTTAACCTACCAGACGCTTTTTTTCCGTTTTCATTTTCAAAATACAGTTTTCAGTATTTGTTACTAGGCTCGTTTTCATAAATCGAAAATGAAACCAAAAATACAGTTTTCATTTTCATTTTTTTTTTTTAAAACAACAACTGAAAAACGCTTACAGGACGGGCTCTTAGCTTCTCAAAAACTCAGTTGGGGAAAGCTAAAAGTGGCAAAAAAACATTTCCCTAAAATTTTACCAAATACCATATCATTGGTCAAAAATTATTTTTGGCCCTAAAAGGAGCTGGGAAAGCAATATCAAATTGAGTCTTAGTTAGTTATGTTGGTTAGGTTTTGATTGAGGTCTTTTGAGGTCATGGGTTCAATTCTTTATGTTTTTATCAAACAAATTTATGTTTTATTTTTTCACGGTTTCACATTTTTTTACCAAAAAAAAGGTTACACGCTTTTTGAAAAAAAGTTGAAGTTTCTTTTTTTCCTGTGAAAAAGATAAGGGTTCGTCCTGTAAGCGTTTTTCAGTTGCTGTTTTTCGAAAATAAAAATGAAAATGAAAACAGTGTTTTTGGTTTCAGTTTCGAATTTCGAAAATGCGTCTGGTAGCATATATGGAAAGTTGTATTTTAAAAATGAAAACGGAAAAAACGCGTCTGGTAGGTTAACCGAAAACAATCAAAAATTGATTATATGATTAACCAGTATAATTTTTGTATTGAAATTTTTAAATTAAACAAAAGTAACACATCAAAAATTAATTCAAAAAAACATATCAAAAAATGAATTAATCAAAACTAAACTCTTAAATTATAACTAAATAATTACAATATATATATATATATATATATATAATAAAAATATAACTGTATATATGATATTAATATATATACATATTATAATAATATAAAAAATATATATTAAATATTATTACATATATTATAATAATATATTATAATATTATATATTATTTATATTATATAAATATATAATATTTGATATTATATATATATAACATTATATATAGCATAATATATATAATATATTATATATTATATATAAATAACATATATATAAACTATATTATAATATTATATATCATATAATATATGATAATAAACAGAAAATATATTATTTTATAATATATTATATTATAATACATATATAATAATTATAATATATATATATGCACTTTGGTAATTTAAAATTCTTGTCTCGTCTTATCCTAACCATATGAAACGCATAATAGTACAATTAATAGTTTAAAAAAAAATATTTTTTATATAAAAAAAGTAAAAAACAAAATGAAAACCAAAAACAAAAACGAAAAATAATTATTTTGTGTTTTTCAAATCTTTCACTTTTAACACTGGTTTTGTTTTTCATTGTTTTTCATTGTTTTTTCATTTTTTGAAAATAAAATGAAAAACGGTTAACGAACGTGTTTTCAAAATCGTTTTCGAAAAATAAAAATAAAAACGGACTAAAAAACAGTTGTAGGACTTGGCCTAAAGCTTCATAGTTTTTGAGAAAAAAAATAAAGTTTCTCATTTTTTTCTTGGGTTTCACGATTTTTTTTCGTGAAACCTTCTGGGAATTTCAATCTCATAGAAAAAATTATGGATCTTGTCTAATCCAACCCAAATTTTCACAATAACACAAAAATCATATGATATAAACTACAATGAACAAAAATAATGCAAAAGCTTAAGAGATTTTACACACATTAACCACTTTGATCAAGTGCCAATCCAATTATTTTTCTCAAAAAACTTTCCCAAACAACTTCTCTCCAATCTTCAACACAGAACCTAGCTAACTTGATAATCTCAGTTTCTAGATTTATATATATATATATATCGGATTCAAAGCTTTGCTGAAGTTGATAATGGAAAAAGAAGAGAAGGAAGGAAAAAAGGAAAAAGGTTAAAGTCATTGGGAGTAAGGGTGGCCACGGTTTGGTTAAACCGGCGGTTAAAAACTGAAACCGGATTTTAAAAACCGGAACCGAAACCGTTGGTTTGAAAACCGGTTAGAAACGGTTCGGTTATGGTTTGCTTCCTTCAAAATCCGGAAAAAAACGATGGTTATTCTTTTTTTAAAAAAATTCGAACCAATCAGAGGCTACCGCATGGCAACCTCTTTGGAAAAAAATTGACTGTTAGAGCGTATTAACATTGATAACACATGGCACGATTTCATCAGAAAATTTATATATTTTTAAAAAATAATAAATAATATAACCAATCAGAGCCTGCCATGTGGCATCCTGCTTGAAAAAATTGACCGTTGGTCATGTTACCGTTGCAGACATGTGGCAAGCTCTCATTGGGCCATTCAAAATGTTACAAAAAAAACCACCAATAAGAGGCTACGTGGCAGTCTCTTTGAAATAAAGTGGTCGTTGGCGCACCGGTCTCCTAACGGCAACAACTCAAACTTTCCTCTAATTACATTTATACCCCTAACTATAGTTCTATATAGAGGTTGGCACGGTTCGGTTCGGTTCGGTTCGGTTTTGGGTAAAACCGAACTGAACCGAAAATATTTCGGTTCATCCAAATTTAAACCGGTTTAAACCGAATAAGAAATGGGAACCGAACCGAACTGAACTGATTTTAAACGGTTCGGTTCGGTTCAATTTGGTTTTAAGCCTAATGGGCCATATAGCTTCTGTTTTTAAAATTAATGGTTGTTGGACACTAATTTTGACAAGCCCAAAGTCATAAAACTCAAATCAAACCTAACTTAAAAATATATTAAAAAAATTAAATCATTTAAAAACATATTACATAATAATAAGTTAATAACAAATCCATTCTAAAATATAAAAAACATATTAATACATTCTAAACTCCAAAATAAAAATTCAAAAATCAGTTAATAATAGTACATTACATAATAATACCTCCCAAAAATAAATAATCCAACTCCAAATCAAAATTACAACTAATCAAGTAGTAAACTAAAATAACATTTCAATTATAGTTTCCACACCACATTCCACAATCCACATACATAAAATTATAAAAAAATGCATTCCATTTTGTCACTCCTCCAGTTGCCTACAAATAAAAAAAAATGAAAAAAATATATATGCATTTGTCACTCAATCTTTGTGCAATTATGCTCCATAGAAACAAAAAAATTATAGTGAACAATTATGCATATACCAACAATTAAAGGCTTACCTTCATGACTTCATCAATCACTATACAATAGACAAATAGGTTACAGCAAGTCACATAATGGATTAAAGGCTTTGAAATAGATTTTCCTTAATCTTTAAAAATTAAAAATGAAAGTTGTTTATGTTATCGTAAAAGAGGTAACAACAGTACAATCTACAATAGACAAATATTTTCACAAATTTAGAGTGTCTGCAAGTCATAGAGCATCTTTAAAGTAGAGAGACTCTCATTCTCTTTAAAACTAAACTGTATCCAACCCCACCATATATATGTCATGAAAAAACCTCAACAAAGCTACTCCCTCAATGAAACATGAAAAACATAACCCAAAAACCTCCCAAATTATAATTACATAATAATACCTCCCAAGAATATGAAACAAATTACCGGTGGCTTTCACAAGATTCACATTGGCAAAATGATTGGAAAGAAACCCAAAATAAGGTATATTAATATATTAACAAAATTAAAATTACCTGTATAATTTTCTCAATTCCTGTTGCAGCAATGAAATCAGGAAGCTGGAATGGTTGCTTCTCAATTCCACGCTTCCCCTGAAAAAACAAAAATTCAAAACCTGATGAGATACAAATAATTTCGCACACAAAAAGAACTGCAACCAACTCAGATCACTTCAAATATATATATATATATAATCTTTAGGGGAATCTAGCCAGAGCATTAGGCACAATGGAAAAGGCATATGAAATTACAAAGCAGATTAATTAGCACCTCAACATCGAACAAATCACCTATATCTAGAATGCAAAGGTATGCCATTCTACTCCCAATTAAAGCATCAGATAAGTATCTTTATCCCAACCCACACTAGAAAACATATTTAAAACAAAAATCATTCAACGGTCCTCTTTGCAAAACACATACAAGTCCAGGTTCCATGGTTATCACAGCCGCTACCCTGCAAGAACCACATATATACATATAAGGGAAATCTTATCGACATGATTTTCCTCACCCCTTCCCTAAATCCATCACGTTCACTAATCACTATTCCATCAGTATTGCATGCATATTTTAACCCAAATTAGTAAGTTTTTAGCGGGAACCACTGACCTGCAAAAATTTCCTCTTCTGACACCAATGTCTTGGCACAGGAACAGTATTTCGATATGCTTTCAAAAACACCAACAGCTTAGGGTCTGCAGCAATCGCATCCACACCTAAATATCAAATATATGGATAAATTAGTCACCTTGAAAACAATATATATATCAAAATCTACAAGAGGATAGCAGAAGTATATATAGAAACAAAAATCTTGCTAATGACTAGGTAATCAGATTGACATCACAGAACTATAACCATATCTACAATTATGCTTGAAGTATATATAAAAACAAAAAATTTGAAACCGTCATGTAATCAGATTGAAATCATATAAAACTCTTAAGACATATACACTTGTACTAATGAAACCATCATTTACCTTGCTCTCATTCAAGTAGATCGGACGAGGTGAAGACGAGCAAATCGAACGTTGAGGAAGTGAGGCTTTGGCTTTTGGCTAAGCAAATCGGATCAGCAGATCAGATGTTGAGCAAATCGAAACACTGGAACAGGGTTAAGGCTTTGGTTGGCATCTGGCGAAAAAGACGAGCTGACCAGAAGTGAAACAAAAAAAGAAGACAAGAAGAAAATTAGAAGAAAAAGAAAAAGAAGAAGAAAATTAGGAAAAGAAGAAGCAGATCGGTTGTTGTAGTTGTAGGAGAAGAAAATTAGGAAAAGAAGAAAACAGAGAAAGTGACAAACCTTGTAGTTGTAGGAGCAGATTGGAGGTTGATGCACGGAGTTAATGAGCAGATCGGAACACTGGAAGTCTGTAACGGAGTTGATAAACGCTGATGAGAAGAGTAAGAGAGGTTGTGAGTGTGTGTGGTGAGAAGTCTGGAATGAAAGACAGAAAGAGAATTAGAAAATTTTAGGGTTTTTTTCTTTTATAACCGGTTTATTTGGTTCAATCCGGTTTTTAGAAAATTAAACCGGTTTGAACCGAATAAAAATTCGGTTTTCAATTTTTAAACCGGTTTAAACCGAATTAATTCTACGAACCGAACCGAACCGAACCGAACACCCTTTTTTGGTTCGGTTCGGTTCGATTCGATTCGGTTTGCAACTTAGTGCCCACCCCTAGTTCTATAAATACTCCTTACCACTCTTCATTTTTCTTCACATCAACATCTCTCAATCTCACTAGATCTCAAATTTTTAATAGTCAATACTCTTAACAATTTTATTTTATTCTCATTTCTTATAAGAATTAGTGCATACATATTTCTTATTTTTTTTAATCATTTTTCTTACAGTCATCCTCTATTATTTTCTTTAAATCATTTTTTTTACAATTAGTATTTGTAATTTATTTTTTAATGGTAAATAGGGGAGAAGGTTCAAGTCCAACAAATATGGACAGTGGAAAGGGTCTAATGCAAGATTTTTGGAACATGAAGGTATTGATGTCAGTTCTAATGACCGACTTTACCACGAGTTCCTTCAATCTCAATTTGGATCCGATCTCTCTCGTAATTCTAATCCCCCCATAATAATTTCTGACCCAAATCCCAATACCCCATTTAGTAATAAAAATCGTTCTACCCATTCTGCCATGCTACAACCCTCTTCAGATGAATTTGATACAGGATTAGAAGAAAAACCGATGAAGTCCGATCTCTTCAAATTGCATATGAAGAAAATCCAGTAGTTGATGTAACGATCAAAATCACGTGCAACTACTGCTCCAAAACATATACGATAGGTAAATCCTTCAAATATGGCACCTACTGGTCTCATATTAGGAAAAGTCATCCGGTCGAATCGGTGAGGTCTTCTAGTAACAAAACTCAAATCTCAAGGTACGGAACTCTTACTAATCAATTATTTCATTATACGTCTGAAAAAAATAAGGAAGAAATAGCAGTAATGGTTGCAGTAGAACATTTACCTTTTAGTTTTGGTGAGAAACTAGGTTTTGTTAATTATTGTCAAATTACATTAAATCCTACAATAAAACTGTTCCTAGAGCCACTCTCATACGTGCATTGTATTCCCTTTACAAAAAACAAAAATACAAATTGAAATTATTTTTTTCTCATTTTCAAGGTCGCGTTTCTGTATGTTCCGACATATGGACCGATAGTTTTCTCACCCACCATTACAGGGGTGTGACATGTCATTATATTGATAATGATTGGGTCATGCAAAAAAGAATTATTGCATTTCATGTTTCCGATGAATCACATAGAGCTCAAAACATTTTTCGAGTCCTTAAAATTATTTTTGAAGATTTTCATATTCATAACAAATTTTTTGCAATTGGTTTTGACAATGATGCAAACAATACCACATTTATTTCTATGTTACAGGAATTGTGCAATCCCTATTTTGGGGGTAAATTATTCCATCAAAGATGTGCATGCCATGTTTTAAATTTGTGTGCTCAAGCTGGATTGCAAATTCTTTCTGTCCATATTAGACCAATTAGAGATAGTATTAAATATATCTGGCTTCATAACAAAATCTAGAAACTATGGTTAAAATATTACGTTCAAAATGGTAGGCGTTCCATTAAATATTCTAAATATATTAGTACTCATTGGAATTCTACTTATAAGTTGCTTAACGAAAGTATTTAATATAATGAATTATTAGTTTCTTCTATTAATTATAATGTTCCTTCAATTTATCTTCAATTGAACCATTGGGATACATGTATAAAAATTATTGAATTGTTACTTGTTTTTAATGATGCTACCAAAGCTCTATCCGGTATTTATTATATCACTACTCATTCATTTCTTATTCAAAGTGTTAATGTTGATGGTGCATTCGGTGAGTGTGAATTCGATGTTCAATTGAGTTCATGTGTTGCTGCAATGAAAACAAAATGGATACAGTATTATGGGGAGATTCCAAATATTACTTGCTTGCATTATGTTTTGATCCACGCTTTAAATTATAATCTTTATAGGATTATTTAACTCATTGCTACACACATTTAGGAATAGAAGTTGATTAGTTATTGTAATTTTGTTAAGGCAATGCTATATGAATTAAATGTTGAATATCTTAGAATATATAGTTTGTCTTTGAATATTTCGATTTCACAACCCCAATCCACATCTGATGGTACTACTACTTCCTTAAAATTTAAATTAAAGGTTTTAGGGGATCGATTGTTTTCCGAAAGAGCTAAAAACTTGTGAACATCTTCTTCTTCATCCTCATCATGAGTTTTTAGAAGATAAACAATTTGATATCTTGGTTTGGTGGAAGGATCATGAAAAGATATATACAATTTTAGCTATTATTGTCAAACAAATTCTTGTAACACTAGTTTCTACTGTTTATGTGGAACAAGAGTTTAGTGCAGGTGGAAATATTTTGGACCCAATAAGGTCGGTTCTGTGTCCACAATCACTTGAAGCCTAAGCGTGTGTTGATGATTGGACGAAAGCAAAATTCAGACAACAAGAACTCGAGCCAGAGATAGTGAATGATTTCGTGGAAGATGACCAAACCACGGGAACAGAAGGCAGCGACTAAATTCTGTTCCAACTTCCAACCTCCAACACAGAGTCACAGACCATCTAATTAAAGGTAAAAGAACTATGTGACCTTCGATTCCTCTATATTGGTGGAGGATACATAGACAACTTAATTGTGCTGAAAATTAAGTGCAAGGTCAATATTTTTTTTCTTTTTTTAAATTTAAACTTTGTTAGATTGTATTATGTATAACGTAAACTTTATTAATGTCAATTGTAAATTTAGCTGTAATAGTGAAATCGTACATTTTTATTTATTAATGTCAATTTCTTTTATTTTACATATTAATTATTAATCGTAAAATAATTCAATTGTAACTTTTTATTTATCAATCAATGCCAATTTATTTTATTTTTATATTTATTGATTGTTAATTGTTAAATACTTCAATAATTAAATATTTTTTTCCACGAATCTTTCCAATTATTTGATATAGAACAAATAGTTGACTCCTACATGGCTTTGAGGGACCATCCTAAATTCAAGGCTAAGTGACTTTTCCTGAAACAGATCGATAATATCTTTTTAGCTCATCGCCTTTGGCAGTGAGGCACGTCTTTTTTCCACCAAATCCTATCATTTAGGCCCCTAAATTACAGTTTTTCCATCTTAGGAAACTTTCCTTGTTAGCCTTAAGTTGACTTTGACGAGTTAGAAGCGTCTACTGTCAATTCTGACTTGTTTAGGGTCGTTAGTATCTTTTATTTCCGCAACTTTTATAATTTCGTTATTTTTGGCAGCTTTTGATATGTAATCCCGTTCCTTGTCCAATAAGGATTCAGGTTAGAGTTTAATCGCTTTAAATTGCCTTGTAAACTGAAAGGGCTCATTGCATTTTATTCAATAAATTTCAGAAGTATTCTCTCTATTTTCTGGTGGATTCCAGTTTTCATAGAAATTAGACGTCGGTCGATTTCTTTAATGTTTTCCACTACGTCATTATTACTTTGTCACCATTTTTTTTCCACATCAAATTTAATTAAGTTTAGTTTAAAATGTTTTTAGTTTCAATGTTTCATTTAGTAAAAAAAAAACCGGCCAAATCCGAAACCAAACCGGAACTGAAACCGAAACCGCCTAACTGGCGGTTTCAAAACCGATCCAAACCGGTTTGGGCTGTTTCGGTTATGGTTTCTCGCCTAAACCAAACCGTAACCACCAGTTTCTAACCGAAACCAAAACCGAACCGAACTGTGGTCACCCCTAATTGGGAGAGAAGAAGAAGAAAGAAGAAAAAATACTAAGTTAGTTGGGGAATTTTCGTAATTTTGGCTAGAGAGTGAAAATAATTATTGAAAAATGGTTAGAAACAGTTAAAATTTCAAACAAAGCTAAAAATAATTTTGGCGTAATTTGGATGGTTATATTTTATAACTTTCTTAAAAGGAAAAATAATTGTTTGAGGCATCAAAACTTGTTCACGGGTCTGGTTGAACTCAATCAGACACGACACGAACCCGTTCAACCTTCGACTCTACATGGCCCAATTAATTAAACATGTCAACCTCATAAAATCCGACCCAACCCGTTTAATTAAACAGGTCACATAGGTTGACCCGTTAATTAAACGAATCGATTAGTTTCTAAACCTAATTGAAAATTAAAAACATAAATCAATACACAAAGATATAATATCCATGCCTTGACTACTGTTAGAAAAAACAATTTGCAAAATTTATCATTGTTTTAATATCACACAAATATAGTAACTTTTTCTATAAGAATTATGAGTTTCTTCAACAGGAAGAGAATGGCAAGAGGTCATGGAACTATGTATGAAATGAATGAAGCTTTCAACTTGAGATGTTAGCAGTGATGGCGATGGGAGATGGTAGATGGCAACGAAGCAACGACAGTCGACAGGAAATGAGAAATGTGGGATGTGAGAGCTAGTTGGTAGTTGAAGTTTGATTTATAGAGAGTTGAAAGAGGAGAAGAATGGTGTTAGGTTACAGAGAGTTGAGAGTTGAGAGTTAAGGAGAGGAGATGTGAGGTGAGAGTTGGCAGGAGTGAGTTTGTGTGTGTGTGTGTGAATGAGTTAGTTTAAGTTTAGCTTTTAGGATTTCAAGAATTTTATTATATAGTTGGAGTAAAACATCAGTTATAACCCCTGTACTAAATTTACAAATGTATCTTATCTGATAAACAGATTAAACGGGTCACTTGCGAACCTGTTTGGCAAAACACGACACGATCCGTATAATAAACATGTAAAACGACCCGAACCCATTTAAAGCCAACCTAAACCCGTTTATCAACCTCGGATTCATGGGTCGCATGTCATGTTGACAACTCTACTAATTGTTGATGTCTCAAGTTTAAGTTCCTCCCACTCAAATAATAATAATAATGATACAATTGTTAGTTCAAGGTTTTAATGCTTGATTTTGATGATAACAAACATCGATGAAGTTCAACAAAGTTTGGCTTTAGAAAGTATAGTAAAGTTTCAAGCATATTGAAATTAAAGTAAAATGCATCATGCAAAGTTCTAATACTTTGAAAATTCATCTACATGAATGGAGATGCAACACATCAAGCATGCAAACAATATTAGTTCTAAGTTTGTAATTTATTATATTGTAAACTAGTTTATCAAGCATGCAAACAATATTTGTTCTAAGTTTGTAATTTATTATATTGTAAACTAGTTTATGCTTGCATGCGGTTAGCATGGTTGGGCTAAAAGGGCTTAGATTGGACCTTATAACTCATTAATCACGTTTACCCTATCAATTTACGTGCTTTTGGACCTCATTTAGATTTTGACATATTTACCCTACCATTTTGATGTAATTTCAAAAAGTTGAGGATCAAAGTTCTAAGTTTATAATGTATTATATTGTAAACTAATTTGTGATTGTATGCGGTTTCCATGGCTAGGCTAAAATGAATGAGATTGGTTCTTAGAACTGATTAATCCAAATCAGATTAAGGCTCAGTTTGGTATTGCTTTTCCAGCTGCTTTTGGGGTCAAAAGTGATTCTAGGCCTCAGACAGGGTGTTTGGTAAAATCATGGGGAAGTGCTTTTGGTCACTTTTAGTTTCTCCCAACTGAGTTTTTGAAAATCTACAAATACATGCTTTTGGATTTTGGTTGCTGCTTTTAGAAAACGCGCTACAGTGATATTAAATGAAATTTTACTAACTTTCCAACTTTGTCCTTGCCTTTAATGAAATTTAACAAAAAAATTTGGGCTTATATTTTTGTACCAAAAAAATGTTTCCATAATTAATTCAATAAAGTAAAATAAAAATTATATAAAAAATAAAGTAGAATAAAATAAAGAAATAAAGAAATAAAGAAATATGACTAATTAATTAAATAAAGTAGAATAAAAAATAGAGATAATTAATTCAATAAAGGACCATAATTATATAACACTTAACACTAAATACAAATAAACAAAAAAAAAGTATAGCAAATTAATACTATTTAGATGTCTTTGTCTTTTTAGTAATTTTACACACTCACAACACTTTTTATATCAGTTTACCAAACACATTGAAATTGCTTTTAGTTCTCACATCATTTTTGAAAATCAGTTTACCAAACACTCAGCTGATTTTTCCCACAGCAATTCCAAAAGCAATTCCTCTCACATCAATGCCAAACTGAGCCTAAGTTGTTAAATTGTAAGAGGTTGATGGTCAAAATGTCATTCTCACTCAATAAACTAATATAAAGGGTAAAATAATCTATTTACATTTTAAATCATATTTGACTATCAATATTTTTTTTAGAAGGACAAAAATGACGGATTTCAATTAATTTAGGAACAACATGAACTAAAAACGGAAATATTATTCAAAAATTGATAAACTGAAATCTCCGAGGGAGCAAAATAATTTTCGCCTGAAAACAAAATTTAACTTGACATCCAAAGTCCAAATGTGAAGAGTGGCGCCAATTTACAACCGCGAAATTCAAATAAAATAAAATAAAATCTAAAAGTAAAAACCTTGTCGCTCTAGATTTCTCGTAGTGAAAGAAACACAGAGATCTGACTTCTGATGAAAAATTCAAGACGTCTCGGCTCTCAGGTACGAATCTTTCCTTTTTCTTGTTTCTGTTTAATTCACTAGAAAAAGAAATGGCATTTGTCATATTTCTGTATTCCAAGATTATCTCTTCTCATTTTTATTAAATTTCAACTATTCTAGGTTTCCGGTTCTATGTGCTCGCAATCGCTTCCATCTGGTTTGTATTTTTTTTTTCTTTCAGATTTTACTCAACTGTGTAACATTTCTTAGCTGTTTAATTTATATATATTTTTTTGTTGGGGAATGTTAGAGCCTCCTTATATCGGAAACTGGTTTTCAAGCTATGGTTATGAGTCTCCTGTAGATAGTGAGTGGTTTGTTATCCGAGAAAGCATCGAAGAAGAAAACGAACAGAATTGTAATGAATTTGGGAAAACTAGATGCAAAGTTGAATTGGATTTTGTAATTGAAAATACAAACTCAAATGTGTTAGCTAATGATCATGAAAACCAGTCTTCAAGCGAGGTACTATATTCAATTTTTGTGAAAATTCGGTCAAGACCGTACTTAATTTCCTAAAAGCTTAGGGTTTGTTGTATCTAACATATATTTTGTTGTCACAGATTCCGGATTCTTCGTACTCACCCCCAGGAGTTTCTGGTTTGTATTACTAATTTCTAATTTACATTGAAGACTTTGTCGAATTTTTTATGTTTGGAGTGAAAAGTGATTTTCTTTATTTGTAATTATTGTTCTATCAGAGCCTCCCAACATCAGAAACTGGTTCTCAAGCTATGTTTATGATTCTTTTGTGTTGGACACTAAAGATGATGTTAAAGATTCCATTTCTCATGAAAATGAATGTGAGAAAGAAGAAGCAAATTTGGGTGCATTTAATGAAAGCAGAAGCTGTGATGAAATGGGTGTTGGCCAGGGCATGAGCTCAAATGGCTCTTTCGAAGATGATGACCAGGATAAGAAGTGCTTATGCAAGGTACAGTCTATCTATCGATGTCTTTTTTTTTCTTTTTTTGTTATTGGTTTCATAACAACTCATATCTAAATCAATTTTTATTGCTGCAGATATCAGATTCTATGGACTCACCCTCTCTCTTTACTGGTTAGTATTGATGCTCTTGGAAAGTCATATATGTCAAACAAAATTTCAATATCTACTTGGCTGATAAATATTTGGTAAAAGATTTGAGAACTTGGGATTTTTTAAGATGTCACAGAGAGGACTTGACATTTAAACAATGCGACAAGTAGTTGACTTCTGTTTTTATTTCTTGTTGCATCAGAGCCTCCTGGTGTCAAAATTTGGTTCTCAAGCTATGTCTATGAGTCTCCTGTATTGAATACACGCAATGAATTTGGAGATTCTCATCGTTTAGAAAGAGAAACAAAGGAAGATGAGTCAGTAGTTGAAGATAGTGAGAGAGAGAAAGAAAAAAGAATGGACATAATTAAACTAGTTAGAAGTAGAGATGAAGAGGTTAATGTTGAGAATGTGCATTCAAAGGGAATTCCAGAGTCTATAAACAAGGTACTCGTCTCTCTCTTCTTTTATATGGTCCCCTTATATTCGAATAGTACTAATACTTTGAATAAAATAGCAGAGGCAGTAGTTGTGATTCTTTAGCAAAGTTTATCCATTTGTTTCAAAGGGTTTTAAATTGATCTTCATGAGGGAAAGTAGTTGATTAGTTTTGTGTAAGTCATTTTCTACTTTCTTCATGTTGCAGGGCATTGAAAGGATTGAAAGGAAGGAAAGCACATCTTTGCAGAATAATTTGTGTTCTGTTAAGTCTAAACCAATACAAAAAATTTCTCAAGAAGTCTGCTCTGTCTCATTGAATGTCACCACAAGTTCAGCCAACAACAAGAAATCCCCAACAATGGAGGAGAGCTCGGAATTCAATATCCAAATTGAAGGTTTTGCTTCAGGTAGTAGTGGAGCAAGAAAACTGATCCATAAAAGGAATGACAAAGAAAATGAGAATACAGAAAATGGTTTTGTTGCAATAAGGAAAAAAGGGTGTGTGAGAACAGAAAAAGAAGATTTGGAGGGAAGACCACAAGGGATTTTATTGGGATGTACAAGGAATTTTGGGACAGTTTGTGGTGCTGGTGAAGAAGATGTCACTGTTAATAGAATGGTGTTGACAGAAACAACCAATGTGCAACTCTCAGAAGCTATAGGGGTCACTGGAAAATGGAGATGTCCTCAGAAGAGTAAGCCAAATCGTGGTCCTCCTTTGAAACAGCTGCGACTTGAGCGATGGATTCATAAAGTCTAGTGTAGAGGCTTCCATAGGGCCAAATCTTGGCCTAAATTAACTGTTAATCTGGCAATTCCAATTAAGATAAGATACTCCAACTTTTGTATTGCTATGTTCATAACATTTTGAAATAACTAGAAGATGATTCCATAGGATTGATTAATTGCACGTCCCGGCTGCTCAAAGTAATGGAGAACTTTCTCTTTTATAACTGTGACTTACAATGTTCGAAAAGGCCTTAGGCACCAGTCATGCGGTGGCCTGGCTCCTAGCACCTAGGGTGCCTGGCTGCCTAGGCAGAGCCACGGGCACCCTTAAGTGGGGAACATGTGTGGAGATGGTCAAAGAGGAAAGAGAGACATCGTTTGTTTTTTTTCTTTTGTAAAATGAAAAACCTAGGCGGTCCAATGTTCATTGATTTTTATTTATAATATCATAAAGTGTGGGGCTAACTGCAATAAAGTACCTGATGTTTTGCAATATCACAGTTATATTGCACTTTTTCTTTAATTAACAATAACATACCCTTGACCAGCTGGACTAGAGGTGGATTTAATGGTGAGTTAATTGTGGGAAGGGAATGATTGTCTTTTACTCTTTTTCAATAAAAATAAAATAAAATAAAAAATGTAAGTTATTTATTCTAAAACTAATACATATAAAAATCCTTACAACATATTAAAAATGAAAAAGAAATTACAAAAAAAAAAGGACACACTGGACTATTAGAGATCTCAATCTCACCAAATCTCATAGAGATATGGTTTTATCTCATTGAACTAGATAGAACAGGATTTCTAGATCTCTCCAATGGAGATTTGGTCTCCAATAAAAGAGATCATTCATTTTCTAGCTAGGCGATCAGCTTCCACCACTGCCTCATTAGCCATCGCATCACCAATCATCTCTCTTTTTCCTCCACAAGCTTGCCGGTAGATTCAAAGTTTCTTGTGGTGGTAGTTGTTGAGAGGCTTGTAGACGGTCAGTCTCTCTAATGCCACCATTAGATGGAGCGGCGCTCAATCTGTTGTTGATGGAGCACGACTTCATTTCAGATGAGCCGACGAAGCCCTCGACGTCTGATGGATCCACGACGCTTCGTCCGCAGGAATCGATGGATTCACGACTCTCCGTCCACCGGTGTAGATCAAGTTTTGATGGGTTCCAAGGATGGAATTTTTGTTCTTTTCTTTTTATGGGTTTTGAATTTTGAAGGGTTCCAAGGATGGACTTTTTTGGTGGTCAACTGTTGAAGGGTTTGAACAAAATCATATCTTCAGCTCCAACTTAATTTAGATTGTTTGAGGAATAGCCTCTTGATTTTCTTAAAAAGAAGAAGGAAAAACGGAGGATATGAAGAACTTTTAAACATTGTTTAAATATTGAGTTACTGGAAAAAAAAAGCAAGGGAATGCAGTAAGAGCTACTTTTTCTCACGCGATTTTTCATTGATTGAATTAATCAAGATTGGCATCCTTTTACTTTCACAAAGAGAAATTTTGGGATGAAATCAAAACTTTGAGAAGATTTGGAACCATATCTATTTTTTTTTTGTACTTCTTAAACAATTCTAGGAATTTTTCAAAAAGAATAAAATGAAATTTTGGGAATCTTCACCCAAACAAATCTGAGAATCTTTTTTATAAAAGATTTTATTTCTTAAATTGTTTTTAAAAGATTTTATTACAAGTTTATTTATTATTTAATAATATTTAATAGTAAAAAATTGATTATTTTAATAGTAAAGGGCATTTAAAATTTTTTAAAATAAAATGCTAGCGGTTTTAAGTCTTTTTCAAGTGAACAGTTAAATCTAACATTTGACCACTAAAAGCAGGGGTTGTTCGTGTAATTAAGGTCATTTATTGAAAATTTTGTTACAAAGGCAAAATACAGGGTAAGTTTATACAATTAACCCTAAAGTGTAACAATATCTTTCCTCTAGAGCTGTTAAAATAATATGTTAAATATATTATTTTACTATCGTTAAAAGTCAATTTTTGTAAGGACTCAAAAAGAATTTTTTTTCACCTAGCCGGTACCTGATAGAAAGCACCTCCTAATACCAGGTAGGACTGGCACACTATGATCTACCTCCAAAGTGCATGGTCCCGCATTACCAAAGTACCTCAGCCTCATTATTAAAGCGAGGTAAGACCCTATAACCTCTATCAAGTGTCCAGCTGATACCCTAATACCTCAGAGTTACCCTGCTGTTCCGTCGATGTATGTGTCATGCCTTTCTAGCGAGAAGGAAGATCGTAAAGCTCTAACGAGACTGGCCAATCAACTCACCACCGGAACGGTACCCTGAGGTACCTCGCCATCGCGATCGATCAAGCGACACATATCATGATTAAACTTGTACCTAAAAGTACCTCGCCGTCGGGCTGATCAAACACCATTTCACCAGGTCAATACTTCGAGGTATCACGCCATTAACAGATGAAATCAAAATTGTTCTCAAAACCATAAACAAGCTCCACGTACGCAAGACCATAATGAAATAGTTCGAAAAGGAAACAAACACGATTGTCTCCAGGATATCCTCCGCCAACCGATTCTGTAGGGTAAACCATATTAAACGGAAAATCCCGCCAAATAAGGAAGAAGATCAATCCAATGATCTTCGACTTGTATACCAAGGAAAAACCCTAGCAACTTCATGTATAAATAAAGGGATGATATCACCAAAAAAAGGAGGGATCAACTTCAGAACCTCTAGAACTATCGCTTAAATTCTACTATCAGCATTAAGCCTAGTTATTGACATTGTCAGTTGTGTCCACTTATCGACATATATGAATTCGCCACCTCTAGCTTAGTAGAGAGAAATGAGAGATTGACTGTTTCCATATATGTTATTGTATTCATCTTGACTCTTCGATAAAATAACATCATTCAGTTCGTTATCATTCCTTTCTCATATTTTTGTCCATTCTTACATGTGTAACCGGTACCGAAGGTACCTACCTCGATCGCGATCTATCTAGATTTGCGTTCTTGAGGGTGTTAGCTGAGATTCCTCACCTAGAATGAATTTTTGGCCAACATTTTTTGGCGGCGTCTATTGGGGAGATTCACGTGTTTAAGTTTTTTTTTTATAAAAAAACAACATAAGGCTTCGTTCGTCCTAGGGGAAACCCAAACCATCCAGGCACCAATCCGCAGCCTCCACCCGGAATGTTCAGAGGAAGGGTAAGAGGTCGAAACATCAAAATCCTACTCCAGCACAGACTGGTACAGCTCAGGCTCCGATTCACCCGGTGATAGGCCAGGTCAGGCCATCTTAGAACAATGGCAACGACTTTTATGGAAAGTGTTTGTCTACTGTTGGTTGCAGAGGGAATTACCCCTCAACTGGTAGAACCTAGAACCCGCGAGGATCCTGATAGACTGGGGGCTAGGACGACCCGCCTTTGACAGGTTAGGGCCACCACCACCAGTACCCGTTTCGACGGATTGGGGCATCTTCCCTCGGTTTGAGATCGGTTAGGGCCCATGCCCCCAGATCCGCGTAGGCCGGCCAGTTACCAACCTCGATAAGTGAAATCAGTTGTTGACATCTCACCAAGGAGGTCTAGCCACCCAACACAACCAATAGCCATCAGAAAGGAACCTCGAGCCGAAGTCAGGGGTAATAGAAGAAGTTCTTGGGAAAATCTTCCTCAAGAGGATAACTGGGGCGAGGTTCCTATCTCATCAGAGGGATTAGGCAATGAAAACTTTGAGGTCGAGTCTAAGAGAGCTGGGAACAAGCGCCTACAAGATCAACTAGCTTAGATGTAGAAGAAGATCTAGGAGTTGAGGAGGGGCAAGTGCAAGGAAAACCGGAAGGTTCCATTGGGCGAGATAAACGCCTCATTCTCCTAGAGGATCAGGGAAGCAGAACTCCCACTGAAATTCAAAATACTGGTTGACAAGTTTTCTAGCACTAAGGATCCCATAAGCCACTTGGAGAGCTATTTCTAGCAGATGGAGGTCCAAAAAGCAACTAGGGCAACCATGTGTAGAATGTTTCCAACCACACTGGCCGACTATGCCAAGACGTGGTTCAGAAAGTTACCCGTAGGTAGTGTGGACAACTTTACTAAAATGTTTAGTGATTTCTGCTTGCAGTTATAAGGAGTCAAGCCACGATCAAAAGACTCAATACTTGAAATATATGATCCAAGAGCAGAGTGAAATGCTTAGGTCTTATGTATAGAGGTTTCACAAGGAGGTGATCCAAATGGGTCTTTGCTGAGAAGAAGACCCTAGCCAACTTCTGCAGAAACTTGTGGGCATGTAGACTATTTCGTTCTTTTACCAAGCGTCCACCAGAGACCTATCAAGAGGCTTATGATAGAGCCATAGAGTAGATAGAGATAGATGAGCAACTCAGAGTCAAGATCGAGCATGATGACATGAGAACTGCGAAGCGGCAGAAGAAAAAGGCGCCCAAGCCTGTGCCGATGCAAAAAGATAAAAGTAGACTTCCTAATCAGTCTACATACCACTCCCTACCTTCCAAAACTGAATAGGAGCGGTGCTCAGTAAGGCGAACTCCACCCCTAGCATTACCTCCATCAAGAGTGGTAGCCCCCAAAACCCAGGATGAGAGGGGTTACAGTCATTATACCCCGTTGAACGTATCCCGATAACACCAAGAACCGATATAAATATTATGACTTCAATAAGGACGTGGGGCATAACACCTCAGAGTGCTTCAGCTTGCGTAACCAAATAGAAGCACTAGTGAGGGGTGGTTGTTCGGTGAAATTCTTACAACAGGTTTAAGATAGCATCCACACGGGCAAGGAAATACAAGCCGAGATTTGGGATCTTGCAGAGAAGAGAAAAGGAGAACAGAAATACATGATGCAACAAATCCAGGTCAAACACACCATCAGCGGGGGACCTACCTTGGCGGTAACCTCCAATAATTCTAGGAAGAACCATGCCAGGAAGGTACCCCAGATCGACGAAGGATAAGGTATCTTCAAGGTTGATCGAAGTTCGGCGGGAACCTTCCAGTCAACCCAGATAATTTTCATTAAAAAGGACGTATACAACACCGTACAACCACATGATGACCCTATGGTGGTAACGGTACAAATTGCCAATTTCCTAGTCTACCGCGTGCTGATTGATACGGGTATCAGCGTGTATATCCTCTTCAAGGACACTATAGAGAAATTCAATACGAAGTAGTGGTGTTACAACTGTTGCACCACACCATTGTATGGATTCACAGGTTCCAAGATTCTACCCGTAATCATTGGGAATGCACCCCTCCAGTAGAACCTGATGACTGACTTTGTGGTAGTAGACACCCCTTCGGCTTACAACGCCATCCTCGGGAGACCTTTCCTATCAGCTCTCAAAGGGGTGTTTTCAAATTACCACAACGTCCTAAAGTTTTCAGAGGGAAGCGAGGTAAGCGAGATGCGTAGCGATCAGCAAGCAACCCGTAAGTGCTATGCCGTTTCAACTAAACCGGTATCCTTAGCTAATCAATTTTGATAGATATCAATTATACAGTAACATGTACCATAAGAGGAGGATCTCGATACCTCGGACCTCATAAGAAAGGCCGGGATAACAGTAAAGGAGACCGAGTCAGAGATCCTAAACAAAGAAATGAAAAGAGAAGATAGAGCATGAGCCAGTGGTCACCCGGTCGACACTTTGGAAGAAATACAAATCAGAGAGGGTAACCCCTTCAAGGTAGTTAAGGTTGGAGCCACACCAGAAGCCAGGGTGAAGGAATGATTGATCAGGCTCCTCAAACAGTACAATGACATCTTCATTTGGAGCCATGATGGAATGCCTGGGATTCTTTTCTCCCTGGCCGCTCATAAATTGGCAGTCGACCACCCCACCTACAAACCAGTTAAGCAGAAAATGTGACACTTCAACGGTGAAAGAAATACCGCAAACCAAGAGGAGGTCGATAAGTTACTGAAAGCAGGATACATATGGGAATCCCGATACCCGAAATGGATTGCCAATATGGTCATGGTCACCATGGTGAACGAAAAGTGGTGCATGTGTGTGGATTATACAGATCTCAACCGCACCTGCCAGAAAGATAGCTTATTGCTGTCAAAAATTGATCAGCTGGCAAACTCCACAATAAGGAACAAGCTCTTAAGCTTCATGGATGCATTCTCGGGGTATAATCAGATCATGATGCACCCCGTAGACTAAGACAAGACTAGCTTCATCACTGGGCAAGACCTTTACTGCTAGAAGGTCATGCATTTCAGTCTCAAGAATGTAAGAGCCACCTACCAGTGATTGGTCAACCGGTTGTTCAAGCCAGAAAAATGAATATGACTGCGTTACCAGTGAGGCTCTAACAATTAGGAAATCACACCACCAGGAAAGGAAGCCAGAATTCTCCTCCAAGCAATCGAGTTGACTTTTTTACCAATTAAAGTGCCATAATGAGATCAAATAGGTCAATAGATATGCTATTAGTTCTTATTCAAACTCAAACAGAAATGTGACATAATCAACGGGAGCAATTCCCACATAATTGGACCTCCTCTAACAACACCAATCAACTCTGATGACACAACCAATCTATTGGTTTGAATTACGGGGATTTGATGGGTGAGAAATGGGAGGATATAAATACAACGTCCCAATTAAGAGAAAAAGGATAAAAAAAGTGAGAGATCAAGGGTAGAGTTTTTACGTCATTTAAGGGAATTTTCTCCACCATTGAGGAATTAGCCACTTATCGACACGTACGATTTTTCCATCGCCAATTGTGTTTTGAGTGAGAGAGATTGAGAGACAATATAGTGGGATTAGCTCAGAATCACCATTTTTATTGTTGTTTCCCATTGTACTTGTATTGCTCAAGTTTTAAACAAAACAGTTGCCAAGTTACATTCTCATTGTCCTCACATACCTCTTTCTTTTCTTCCTATTCATTCAATCACCTAGGTACGAGGTACCTACCCCGACTGTGACCTACCAAGTAGTGGTCCTGAGGGTGTTAATTGGGATTCCTTACCTTGAGCGAATTTTCGGTTAACATTTTTTGGCACCGTATATGGGAAGTTTCCACATCTTTTTTGAAAGCTTGTGAAATCACACGTTTGTTTTTACAATATATAACATTATGAGACTTTTATCCTCCCAGGGACAGCCCAAGGCATCAGGTTATTAGTCTATAGCTTTCACCTAAAAGGCTCCAAAGAAAGGGAAGAGATAGAAGCACCATAATCTGGCTCCAGCACAGCTTGCTACCACGCGGGATAAACCCCAGGTCCCAGCCACCCCAATAGTAGGCCATGCCATTTGGAAGCAGCAAGCTGCGACTTTTATGGAGAATGTCTACCTCAAACTAGCCACTGAAGGTATCACCCCCAGCTTGCAACACTAGAAACTAGTGGGGGTACCAATAGACCAGATACCAGACTACATACCTTCGACAGGTTGGGACCTCCGCCATTGGTACCGGTTCATGTAAGGCTAAGGCTCTGCCCACGAACAATTATAGGTTAGGGCCAGTGACCCTAGTTCCGGACAGACACCTGAGCCATAAACCTTGATAGGTAAAGTCAACCTTTGACATCCAACCAAGGGAACCTCATCACCCGGCTGAACCGGCATCTGAAAGGCAACCTCTATCTTTTGCCAAGAGTCCACCAAAGAAGTACCAGGAAGCTTATGATAGGGCTCTTGAGCTGGTGGAGATAGATGAGCAACTTCGGGTTAAGCTAGAGCATGATGACCTGAGGATGGCTAATCACCAAAAGAAGGAAGTGCCCAAGCCTACACGAATCCAGAAGGCTCAGAGCAAACCTCTCAACCGGTCTACGTACTGCACCCCACCTTTCAAGCCTTAGTGGGAGTGGTACCCAATGAAAAGAACCCTAATTTGAGCCTCGCTTCCTCCTAGGAAGGTAGCATAGATAGCCCGAGAAGAAGAGGGGTACATCCACTACACCCCGTTAAATGCATCTCGTGAGATGATCCACCTCACCATCCGTGAAAAAGAGCTACTCAGGAAGCCCAGACCCCATGAAAGCACCAGTTGATACGCGAAATCACTACCAATATTGTGACTTCCACGAAGATATGGGACATAACACATCAGAGTGCTACAACCTCCGTACCCAGATTGAGGCTATGGTAAGGGACGACGGCTTTGTAGAATTTTTACAGCAGAGCCGAGATAACGTTCAAATGGGGAAAAAAGTGCAGGCTAAAATCAAGGAAGATATAGAAAGAATGAATGCGAAAGGTAAGGATCTGATACAACAGATCCAGATTATCCATACCATCAGTGGAGGACCTACCTTAGAAAGAACTTCCAACAACTCCAAAAAAGAATCATGCTCGGAAGATACCTCAGACCGAGAAAAGACAGGACATCCTCAAAGTCATCCAAGAATTAGTAGAATCCTCCCAATCAGCTCAGATCATCTTCATCGAGGAAGACATATATAACACGGTGCAACTCCATGATGACTTCATGGTTGTCACTGTGCAAATTGTTAATTTCCTGGTCCACCACTTCTTGATAGACATTGGTAGCAGCATGGACATCTTCTTCAAAGACACCTTAGAGAAGTTCAACTTGAAGCAGTGCTTCTTCAACAGTTGTACCACGCTGCTGTATGGTTTCACTGGGGACTCACTAATGCCAGTCGGGTCGAAGATTCTACCGGTGATAGTAGGAGATTCCCTGTTCCAGTAGAACATCATGATCAATTTTATAGTGGTAGACACCATATCTGCTTACAATGCCATCCTTGGGAAGCCTTTCCAGTCAGCTCTTAAGAGGGCATTGTCAATCTTCCATAATGTCCTAAAGTTTTTGGTTGGAGACAAGGTAGGCAAGGTATGGGGCGAGCAACAAGCAGATTGAAAGAGCTACATGTCCGCCAACCCATCAACACTAGCCAAGCAGTACACACAGATAGCTGTTGTACAGGAGCAATAACCATCAGAAAAGGATCTCGAGGTTCACGATGCCATAGAGAAACCCGAGGTAGAGATCCGGTTGTTGAGAAGGAAGAGGAAGATAGGGGGTGGACTAGTGGTCACTCAGTCGATGAATATGAGGAGATACCAATCAGGGAAGGAGACCTTTCTAAGGTGGTCATGGTTGGAGCTACGTTGGAAGTAGAAGTAAATGAGGGTCTGGTCAGACTTCTTCCAGAATACACCAATATGTTTGCCTAGAGCCATGAGGAGATGCCAGGGATCCCTATCTTTTTGACATCTAATAGACTAGCAGTCGACCCCACCTTCAATCTAGTCAAGCAAGAACATCGACACTTCAACCCTGAAAGGAATGCCAAGATAAAAAAGAAGGTAGAAAAGTTATTAAAGGATGGATTCATCCAGGAATCCTGATACCCAGAATGGATTGCCAATGTAGCGATGGTCACTAAAGCTAATGGGAAGTAGCGCATGTGCGTTGACTACACAGACCTCAACCGCACCTGCCCTAAGGATAGTTTCCCGCTATCAAAGATTGATCAACTTTTAGACTCAACCGTGGGGAAAAAACTCCTTATTTTTGTGGATGCATTCTCGGGGTGCAATCAAATCATGATGCACCCCGCTGATCAAGACAAGACAGGCTTCATTACTAGGCAGGGCATATACTACTACAAGGTAATGCCCTTCGGTCTAAAAAATACAGGTGCCACCTATCAACGCTTAGTCAACCAGATGTTCAAGCAGAAAATAGGAAAGACGATGGAGGTTTACATCGATGACATGCTCACTAAGTCCTAGATAGTAGAGCAGTACCAGGACCACCTCTGTCAGATCTTCTAGATAGTAAGAGAGAATCAGATGCAGCTGAACCCTACCAAATGAGCCTTTGAGGTAGCAGCAGAGGATTTCCTTGAATTTATGATCCATGAAAAGGGGAATAGAGGCCAACCCAGAGAAAATTAGGGCCATCTCGGATCTCGAGTCTCCTAGCTCTCTCAAGCAGGTACAGGTTTTAACCGGTCGGATAACTGCTCTCAACCGCTTCATATCACGGTCAACCGATAAGTGCCTCCCTTTCTTTAAAGCCATCAAGTAAGGAAAAAACATGAAATGGGACCAGGATAGTGAGCAAGTTTTCCAATCCCTGAAAGAGTTCCTAGCTAGCCCACCGTTCCTAGTAAAACTGGTGTCTGTGGAAGAGTTAAAAATATGCCTGGCCGTATCAGAGATAGCGGTTATCAGAGCAATGGTTAAGCAATGTGAGGATGAGGTCTAGTGACCCATTTACTATATGAGTTGTGCCTTAACCAAGCTAGAAAGGAACTAATCTCTCATGGAGAAGCTAGTCTTCGCCCTGGTAACCTCAGTTAGGAAGCTCCATCCTTACTTCTAGATTCACACAATTGCGATAGTTACCAATCAATCTCTTCACCAATTTCTGCAGAGACCAAACATGCCAGGGAGGTTGGTATTGTAGGCCTCGAGCTCACCCAATATGACAAAATATAAAGTCAGAACCACGATCAAAGCCCAGGTTCTGGAAGACTTTGTTACTGAGTTCTCCGTGATCCGTGATCCCGAATCCTGGTACCACATCGAGCATGGACCTAATTCTTTTAAAAGTTAAGGAACCTATAGAATGGCCAATTGATCGAGAGGCTTGGATCCTGTATGAAATTCCCCTAAAAGTGTGTATGTCTATACCTAGAGGGGGGGGGGGGGGGGTGAATAGGTTTTAATCGAATCAATTACTAAATTTTTGATTAATCAATATTACCAAATATTACCCCAAATTATAAAGCATTCAATTACACTAATTATGCTTAAAATAACAAATGACAGACGATATATAAGTGGAAACCGTTCGACAAGGGAAAAATCACCGGCTATCCTTCTAGCCACATCTGATCCTCAAATCCACTATTGGAATGATGTTTACAACCTAAGTTGACCACCTAGTCACATTTCAAGGTTACTAACCCACCACTACTACCCAACGGGCCTTAATAGTGATTCTTGATTGACTTGCTTGTGAACTAACCAATTAGTTACAAGACTTAACCTCAATGAAGAGTTAAACAACCTAAGTAAATATGATGAAATATTCAAACATACAAGTAGTGTTAGGCTACACTAAATGCTTATCTAGGAATTCAAAGAAGTCAATAAATGCAATTTCTAGATATCAATGTCTAAATGCAACTGCAAGAAGACTTAACTAGATATAACTATGAGAGACTAATATCTAATTATCAAACACAGGCCATTCAACAATATTTGTCATATATCATGGCAAATAACAATTAATGCAATTAACAAATGCAATCAATTAGACCTAAAAAATATCTAAATGCAAAGCATATAGATTTAACTAGAAGGGTAAAATCATCCTAAATTCTAGCTATCACAAAACAAAATTCTCAACCAATAACCAACATCACAAGCATGTCATAAAAGCTTTTAAACACAAGAACATGCATTTAATTTGCAATAAAAGCTAAAACCTAGGCATACATGTCATAGTAATGAAATAATGAAGTCTAAGACATATAGAGATTACCTAGTCATGAAACATATGAAGACTCGTGCCTGAATGATGAAGAATGATGCTAGATGTTCATGGACGGAAGTTTGGTTGAGTAAAAAATGTTTGGGAGCTCTCTCTCTAGAAGTCGATTTCTCTCTTTTGGATTTTAATTTCCGATCTCAAGGTCTAAATGGGGAAGAAGATAGCATATATATAGAGCAAAATAAAACGGCATCGTTTAGACAAAAAACTACCTAGATTCGCGTAGTGCGCGGGTCTGTGCGCTGGTCTATACCCGTGCATACCCATGCATACCAGTTCAGTAACCGCGCAAGTGTCTGTGCACATAGACTAAAAAACACCCTTCAGGTGATTGCACGGGTGAATGCGCGGGTCGAACCCGTGCATAACCAGCGCACTAGGAATTTAGCATCCCAGCCCCATTTTCAAGAGGCTCAAAACATGACCAAACGATATCCAAACCTTTCGTATAACATACCGTTGGAAAGGTATGGAGGTCTACTTTCTACTTCAATTAACAAAACATAATTTGGATGATGATAGAAAGATTTATGGTTAAATGAGTGACCAAAGGTCAAACTTGGAATTTAACAAGAATGCCCAAACCCTTGGAATAAAACCATGTGACCGAACACCAAACTAAGAGAAGAGTGAGACCTTTTCCATTGGTCAATCAGGGCGTTAAAATAAGCACACCATTGTGCAAGCACAAATGTATCTAGTCAAGCAACGAAATACGAATTAAACACACTATGAATGCACATAGACATCAATGAAGAACACATGCATAACAAATCAAATGCAAGTAAGTGTGTGTGTGTGAGCAACACATAATGCATGTCAATACAAATGCAAAGATGTGATCAATATAAACATGCAAGAAGAGATATAAAACATGAATGCACACTCATATAAACACACAACATATACGAATAAGAAATATGCATGAGTTGTGAGTGTGTGCAACTATATCTCTTCAATGAAATTAAGTAAGAGATATACCTTAGATGCTTGAGCTTGGTGACGAACAAGGATCACATAAACTACCTTTACATGTTCATTCCCCAATATATGGTTTGTCAATCGAAATAAGCCAATTAAAAACTAAGGAACTTACACTGTATACAGACGAAGCATCAAGTCAGGCAAGTATTGGAGCTGAAATCATCTTAACCGATCCAGAGAAGTTTAAGTGTTTCCACTATTTTTCTTTTGAATTCATTGCCACCAACAACGAAGCAGAGTATGAAACTTTACTCGTAGGGATGAGAGTAACTACCGAGCTCAGGGTAGATGACATCCACGTTAGAGTCGATTTTTAGCTGGTTATCAACCATGTAACCAGACTCTACTAGTCCAAGGGTGGCAACATGACGGCCTACTTTAAGGGAGTCCAGAAGCTCAGGTCTCAATTCCAAGGGTTCAAGATAGAGCAGATACCTCACCAACATAACCATCGAGCAGACATCCTTGCCAAGATAGCTGCTAATAGAGGCCAAACCCTACCTAAGGGGTACCCCTCCAAGTAATCTCCTAGTCCAGCAAAATAGGTGGAAAGAAAGTCAGCTCGGTGGACTATCTCCCATATTGGATGGATCAAGTCGTGGACTACCTTTTAAGAGGGAAAGCTTTCCAAAGATCCCGACCAAGCCCGTAAGCTTAAAAGGATCTCGGCTCGTTTCTGTTTGGTATATAGGTACCTTTACCGTATATGAAGGTCTCAGATCTCTTCCCCTAGTCTGATGCTTGCACCTCGATGATGCTAGTTGGGCGCTTAGAGAGGTCCATTCAGGGGTTGTTGCAACCATGCATGGGGAGAGGCACTGGCTTAATAGGTATTACACATGGGATACTACTGGCCAACCCTGCACCATGATGCAAGACAGTTAGTATAATCCTACGGGCCTTGCTAGAAGTCATCCAATTTGAACCACTTACCACCAAAATGGCTCTCCTCCATTAGCTCATCATATCCCTTTGCTATTTATGGGGTTGACTTGATCGGGCCTCTCCTTACCACTCCTAGTCAAGCTAAGCATGCCATAGTCTCAATCAAATACTTCACTAGATGGGTGGAAGCAGAACCACTTTACAAGATAATGGAAGAAAATGCCACCAAATTCATCAAGAGGAATGTGGTTTTTCATGTTGTGTACCCTAATGATGATCATCACTGACCTCGGTAAACATTTTAACAATGCGAGGCTTAGAGAATTCTGTGACAACCTGGGTATCGAACTCTGCTTCGTGTATGTAGCTTACCCTCAGACAATGTATTAGTAGAGGCTACCAATAAGACCATCAAAAAGCTCCTAAAGAATAAGCTGCAATAGAAGAAGGGAAAGTGGGCAGAAGAGCTCATTGATGTACTCTAGGCCTACTTGAAAATACAAACACGGTTAAATGATCAAGGCTAACCTAGAGGGGGGGGGGGGGGGGGGGGGGTGAATAGGTTAGACACATTTTTCGACTCCCTTAGAAACAAACAAAAGTTTGTTCTTCTAGATTGCTTGTATCACTATATATATATATATATATATATATATATATATATATATATATATATATATTCGACTCCCTTAGAAACAAACAAAAGTTTGTCCCTCTAGATTGTTTGTATCACAATATATATATATATATATATATATATATATATATATATCAATTAAAGACACTTAATCAATATATAAAACATGTAAAGTGTGATACAAACAAGCAACCATACACATACACAATTGATATTATAGTAAGGAAGACATCTTACATATAAAGTTCTATCCATAGTATTTAAATAACAAATACAAATATAAGAGAGATAGGGATAGAGAAAAGTTGACACAAGATATAACGTGGCAAACCTTCAAAGAGGAAACATCCACGGGTTAGCAACAACTGGCAATCAAAATCCACTAGTAGATAAGACAAGTACAATCTTCACCTAGAAACTACCCTCATATCCTATCCTACTTATGAATATGTCACCCTCTTGGTCAACATTCCGAGGCCTCACACCTCTTGTCAAGACTTCCTTGCTCACCCTTCTGGATCCTCACGACCCTATGCAAGACTTTCTTGTTCACCCTTCTGGATCCTCACGACCCTAGGCAAGACTTCTTTGCTTGACATTCCGAGGTCTCCCACCTCTTGCCAAGACTTCCATGCTCAATAACATAGGTCTCACAACTATTGTCAAGACTTCCTTCTCACAAGGCATCTAGGTGATCATGAATGCAAAACGTAAACAAGCACTCAACATAGAATGTTATGATCAACACATCCTATGGAAAATACTATACATAAGCATGATTGCACTAACCAATTGTTGTCTAGTTAAAATGCATGTTTAATTCATCTAGATCATGTAAAAGATATTCAACATTGATTACAACCTAGATACATGCATAGATCTAAAACTTGAGTCACAAGATATGATCAATTAATGTATAATTAAGTTTAAATCTCATATACCAAAAACATGCTAAAATCGTGTGACAAAGTCATTTAGATTAATGCAAGAGTACTAGAGCATATCATCTATTCATGAAATCAACTAAGCACAAGAATAGCTCAAAATAACACAAGCACACACACTATTAGAAAAATTCGGCCAAAGAGAGCCTAGTACATGTGAGAGACTATTTTTCACAAAATCAATCAATTAAATATCATCAAATAGTCCTAGAATCAAAGTTAGCACAATACAATCCTAAACATGTGAAAACATAAGGAAAATCAAAACCAAGTGAGAGAAGGTCAAGTCTTCAGTCTGCTTGATCGACGAAGGAACTGTAGAAATTACAAGATCTGAAGGGTTAGCATCTACAGAACTGATACAGAAATAAAGCAGAATAAAAAACAATGTTTACCTAGGAAAGCAAAAGAGATACAAAGGTAGCGGTCTACCCTCTTACCATCAAAGGCATCTGAGGTTAGATACTAGAGGTTGGCGTATGACCGCTTCGTGATGGCCTTTAATATGTTCTCTGACTCAGTAGAAAGTTGGCATTTAAGATGTTCTGCTACGGGTTGGGTGGAGTGGTAGCTTGACACAACTGTCAAAAACAGTGACCTATATCGAAGTTCATCGTGAAGTGGGTGTACACATCATATCCCTGGTGTGGTATGGTGATTGTAATGTTGTCAGGTACCAAAAAAATTCTCCTTCAAATGATGAATCGAGCTAGTCGTGGTGGTAAAGTTAGGAATGCAACAAAAATCGTAGGGGAGAGCGAGCACCCTTCTATAAGGTCGAATAAACCCCAACCAGGTCTCCAACAGCCCTAACATCCCTCATCCGAATCCTCTCAAAAATCTCAAGCAGGGTATTGGGGTTATTCAAAAAATCAATTCCTATAGTGACATTCCGGGTAGAGCTATGGCGCTAGAGAAAGGGGACGTTGCTTCCGCCATTATCATCTTCACGAGCTCTTTTTCTGTGAGCCAAGGTTGAAGAGTTGCCATAAAAAAAAAATCCAAGCTGTCAAGGGAAGACATGGTAGCAGTATAAGGCTAGAAAAGGATTGAAAGATAAGAGATTTAAGATAAAGAAGAAGGCATATAGTTGGAGCAAGCTAGGGTTTTTGAATTTTGAAAAAGAAAAGGAAAGGTAAGAAGGCGTGAAGAATACAAAGGAGGACTTGAGCTTAAATAGTAGGATTGAAACAGTAACCGATGATGGAAGCGTGATCTAGGAGATGGGATTTTCGGTTAGTAGGAAAACCAACTTCGAGATACGCACGATACCAAAACAGTTCCATTTTTCTAAAAAGGTAAATGAACCCTAGCTCGACACATGGACCATGCATTTAATGCGGATATCCTCCAAATTTCGATAATCGATTGAAGTTGTTTCTTGCCATCTCGCCTTTAAATTCTTCGTTGAGGGACTGTTGGTTTATTCTAAAAAATCCAGCAGAAATCTCTTTAATCTCAGATTTCTTCATCCAGAAGTTCGCAATTCTCTGCTTTGAAGATCTTGCATCAATCTCAATTCAAGGTTAGTTTTAATGGGGCCATATTCCCATCATCGTCTCTTTAAAATTGCTTTTGATGCATTAGAGCGTGGGGATTTCCAGTTAGTATCTTGCATTAAACGATTACTGGGGGATGTCCCAATAGATGAACCTCCATTTTTAGAGGTTGATGTTTATGGGCTTTACTCTGACGTCACTTTCAGCCCCGTATCGAGTTCTCCATCTAGTTCTGATTCTGATATTTCTGATCACAGGGTATCTTCTCGAAGGGTGGGTAAACATCAAAGCACAAGCAAGGTATACAAGCACAGCTCGAGCAGCATTTTGACTAGGGAACAAACTGTTAATGAGGGCGACGCTGATGTACACAAGGCGTCTCGCCTTTCATTTTCTGTCACTCGCCCGAATGGCTTTGATATTGAACCGAACGTGGTCGGGCCAGCTGAGATAGAAAAATACCGCTCCCGATTCGATTTGCCCGACTCAGTCACTTTGGTTCCTGCGGGGAATAGAGCCGTATGGAATCCTCCTGAGGGGATGATCGCGATTTACGGATCGATATTTTGTTACGGCGTCACACTTCCCCTTCAGCCTTTTATTGCCCGGTTTTTAGCTGAAGCATGGATAGCCCCAGCTCAGTTTGCTCTGAATAGTTACAAAGTCTTGATGTGCATGTGGCACATGTTTAGCCGAATGAACCTTTCGCCACCTTCCCCGAATGAAATCAGACATTTCTTTACGCTGAGGCAGGTTTGTAAAACGGGGACCTATTTTCTTGCGTCTACTCCTTCAGACGGTTGGGTCCCTAAAGAAATGAAGGTGAATCGGGGGGTTGAGGCTTCTGATGACCCGAAAAAGAAGGGCTTTATATGGGGATTCCCCACATCCAACAAGTTCTGGAAGAACAGTTGGTTTTTTGCTGGCAGGTCTCTCGGGCTCGACGTCACTGTTCGATCTGGGGATTCCCGAATGGTGTTGAAAGTTCCCCGCTTCTTCTGTTCCCCCGAAGCATGGAACAAGAAAACAATTGATTATAACGATTCAGAGCTGAAGAGGCTGACCCGGGAAGCTATCCGTACTCTGGAAAAGAGAAGCAAGAGCTATCTTTTCAAAGAGGACGACTTGATCAAGCTCGGCTTCTTTAGACAGGTTTCGGGCCATCGTAGGCGTTGTAAGTAACCCAGCTCCTTTTCTATTGTGTTTCTCCATTTTTCCATTTCCTTTTCTAACTTTTGTTTTTTTTTTTTTTTTTTTTAGTGTTCGATACGGACGTTGTCTGCTATCTTCAGGCTCGTCAGGTGAAGGCGATTCTTCAAGCAAGTAGGAAGGAGGCTTCCCATCAGAGCGATGTGGGTATTGCTCCACCCTAGCCTGATGAGGAAATTGATACTGCTGAGCAAATTCCCAAGTGCGTTGATCGGGGTGCTCAGCCTTCTACTCAGGATCTCGCTGGTTCAAGTGGCCAAGGTGAGCCGACTGTGACACAACTGCCTAAAAATAGGGAGAGGCAGTGTGAGAGTCCAAGTGAAGAGCCTGTTGGACTGTCTGAAGCTGGCGATTGTGGTAACGTCTTGACGGATCAAATGCCGGTCATTGCCGAGCTTTTTGAGTCTTTTCGGGATGATTTGCTGGAAGATCCTGCTGCTGATCTCTTCCACCGTTCTCGAGGTGAGAAGGGAAAGGCAGTTAGTTCACCTCCTCGTCCTCTCAAAGTTCCTCGGGTAGTCACATTCATTGACTCCAGCGATGAAGATGTTGCGGATGAGATTGCCCCGAGTGTAGGTGCTGGAGTATCGGCAGATGCAGTCACTTCAGGTCCAAGTAGGACCTCTTTTACCCCTGAGGTTAGAGATATGGGGGCTGAACCTTCGGGGGTTCCCTCTCCATCCCTAGAGCCAAATAGAGCTTTCATGTCCCCGAGTCTGGAAATCTGGGAACTCAACCCTCGGGGGTTCCCTTATCCCTTTCTCCAAAAGATATGCTCCAGGAGATGTCCTTTGGTCGGGCTTATATCGGGGAAGACCGCTGGAGCGGTTTTAGAGATGGTTCACTGCCTGAACGTCTCCAAAACATTTTCAACGGCGCATCTTATGTAAGTTCAGCTAATTCTGACTCCTTTACTGTTTTGCCTTTATTGGATTTCTAAGTATATTCTTTTGTAGATGGTGGCCGAATTTGCTGAGCTTGTTCAGACGCAGCAATGTCAGGCTGATCGGATAAAGCGTCTGGAGGCTCAGCTGAAGGCGAGTGATGAGGGTCGTGCTCTAGCGAAGTAGGCTTACCAGCAGGAGGTCGGTTCTGTGCAGATATTTGCCGACAATTGTCTGGCAAAGCAGGTTGAAGCCGAAGACAAGGCATCTTTGGCAGAGGAGAAGGTTGCATCGCTTCAAAACCTTCTTTCTTCTACTGAAGAGTCTACGCTCAAGGCCGAGCAGGAGGCGGAGCATGCGAAGTCGGCGTATGTCTAAAAAATAGAAGATTTGGAGCGCCAAGTGCTGACAGTTGAATCCCTTTCCCGAGAGGCCAGGTTAGAGCTAGAAGTCCAATGGGTGGATCGTTTTAAAAGATCCCCTGCTTACGATGCCCTACTTCTTCTGGAATTTTAACGTGGGCTAGTTTCGGCTAACGAATTTTTCAAAGTAAAGAGTAGGGCAACAGAGAAGGCCTGTGCTAACTGGGAGCTGTCAATCAAACACCATGTGGACCGGTCCTTGGAATCTATTCGGATTCAGATGAAGGAATGGAGAGCCTACTGCTGTAGTCAAGGCAAAGAGCCCCATCCTATGCATTTAGAGATTCCGTCCGAGCACTCTCTCTCGACCTTTTACTCAAGTCGAGAGTCTGTCGAGGGTGTAGTCCCGGATGTCGGGCCAACCCCTGGTAAAGATTACAGCCAGTGGAGGGATGATAGTGTTGATGATTTCACTTGGCCATCTAATGAGATCCTGCTTCGTGAATACGAGATGGTGCCAGACCCGAGTATTGGCAAAGGCTCAAAATCCTCGCAACCTTAATTTTGTAGATTTGTAGAAGATTCTGATTCTGATTCTGATTCTTTATTTTTTACTTGTGTAAAAAATCATTTCTTTGAACTGTAACCATCCTTTTTAAGAGCAATAGAATTCGATTTTTTGAGTTGAATGGTTTTAGTCTTTATTTTTGTTGCCGGAGGTTGTATTAAACTGGCTGATGGTCGGATAACTTAACCGAGTATCTTATTAAACCGGTTGTTATCCGAATAACTTCAATTGCCAAGTATCTTATTAAACTGGCTGGTGGTCGGGTAACTTAACCGAGTATCTTATTAAACCGGTTGTTACCCGAATAACTTCAATTGCCAAGTATCTTATTAAACTGGCTGGTGGTCGGGTAACTTAACCGAGTATCTTATTAAACCGGTTGTTACCCAAATAACTTCAATTGCCAAGTATCTTATTAAACTGACTGGTGGTCGGGTAACTTAACAGAGTATCTTATTTAACCGGTTGTTACCCGAATAACTTCAATTGCCAAGTATCTTATTAAACTGGCTGGTAGTCGGGTAACTTAACCGAGTATCTTATTAAACCGGTTGTTACCCGAATAACTTCAATTGCCAAGTATCTTATTAAACTGGCTTCTTTATTATTAACCGAGCCATCTTGAAACAAGAAAGTTTGTACTTATGTTTCATACCCGGTTGCTACCCGAACGTTTTATCAAGGTTCACCATGATTATACGTTCGAGTCCTTACGCAATACCAAGGACGTCTCCCTAGTTTTTATACGCAAGGGTTTGCCGAATCGTTGAGCTCTTTTTTTAAAAAGTTGCTTCAACACAGCTACGCATTTCACCGGAATTTCCCCCGATAGCGTCCAGAGCATTTTTCCAGTCTGGTACATCGGGTTTTCCTTTTTGCGAAGGTCATTTTGACCCTGCTCGGATGGCATGCTCCTACAAGCTTCTCCGCCCTTTCGGGATTTGATGGTCTCGAGAATTCTATTTGCATGTTCTTATTATCATGCTCTTTGGAAATCTCGAGCTAGGTGTTTCCTTTTGGAAATTCCTAGTTTTATTTATTATTGCGAAAAATCAACAAAGATTAATATTACAATTTTAATATTTATTCTGACTAATACTGTCCTGACTAGAAAAAGAATAAAATATTTAATATAAATATATATTTTAATGATAGAAAATCTTCAGATATTGGGCATTGCACGGTCGGGGTAACACCCCTCCATTGGGTCGAGCAATCCAATAAGCTCCATGGCCAGCTATCCCCTCGATCTTGTATGGACCTTCCCATTTGTAAGCCAGGGATCCCGCAGCTCTATTCTTTGTGTTCAGTGACACCTTCCTGAGCACCAAGTCTTCTAACTGAAATTTCCTGATCCGAACACGAGAGTTGTAGTGGCGAGCCACTCTTTGTTGATAAGCTGTATTTTTTATTCGCGACTTTTCCCTTTTTTCTTCTAGCTCATCCAAACTTTGTAGCAGTGTATCAATGTTTTGTTCTTCATCGTATAGCCTGACCCGGGGGGATGCATACGATGTTTCTATGGGGATGACAGCTTCTGTTCCGAATGCTAGGCTGAACGGAGTTTCTTCTATTGAAGTCCTTGCTGTCGTCCGATATGCCCAGAATACTTCAGGAAGCTTTTCAACCCAGCTTCCTTTTTTGTCATCTAATTTTTCTTTGATAGTGTGCTTGATAATTTTATTTACTGCTTCTACTTGCCCGTTTGTTTGTGGATGAGCTGGTGTTGCATAGTAGTTAGCAATATGATACTTCTCGCACAATTGTCTGAACCTTTGGTTATCAAACTGAGTGCCATTGTCGATGATTATAGTGTCCGGAATTCCAAACCTGTAAAGTATGTTTTTCTTTACAAAATTTATGGTGTTGGCTTCCGTGATATGCACCAACGCTTCAGCTTTGGCCCATTTTGTGAAATAATCGACAGCTACTATGGAGTGCTTCGCTCCACCCCCTGTTCAAGCTGGCATTGGCCCGATCAGGTCTAGGCCTCACATGGCGAATGGCCACGTGGTAGTGAGATTTTTGAGCTTTTCTGGGGGTTGTCGGATATCGTTGGCAATTCTTTGACAGGTATTGCAACTTTCCGACCATTGCTGTGCATCTGAGAAAAGTGTAGGCCAATAATAGCCTTGCCTGAGTACCTTATACGCCAGACTCCTACCCCCAGTGTGGTTCCCGCAAACTCCTCTGTGGATCTCTTGAAGTACTCGATGTGCATCTTCTTCGGTATACATCTTTGAAGACCTCGAGAAAACCCTCTTCTGTATAATTCTCCTCTGATCATGGTATACCTATTCGATCGATACCTGATGCGTTTTGCTAATACCGGATCTTTTGGGAGTTTCCCTTCTTCCAGGAACATTCTCAGCTGGACCATCCAACCGTCTTGCGGTGTTTGGATTTCTAAAATTTCTAAATGCTTAAGTTCAGCCGTACTCAGTTTAAAGAGGTGTGCAACTGGAATGGTTTTTGGTCTGATTGAGGTTGTTGTTGATGCTAATTTAGATAAAGCGTTTGCCTTTTCATTTTCTTCTCTGGGGATCTGAGCGATCTTGTATTCTTTAAATTTTTGGAGGAGCTATTTTGCGATGTCACGGTAGACAACCATTCCTTCATCTTTAGCCCGGTATTCATCCATAACCTGGTTGACAACTACCTGTGAATCGTTGAATATCTCCACTTCATCTTCCCCAAGTGCTATGCAGACTCTGAGTCCAGCTAACAATGCCTCGTATTCGGCCTGATTATTGGTTGCTTTGAAATCAAATCTCATGGCACATTCAACATCATCTCCTTCTGGGGTGCGAACTACGATCCCTGCTCCGCTGCCATGAGTGTTTGAAGAACCATCAACATATAATTTCCATGGGAAACTTTTATCAAACAGTCTTTTTGCTTCCAGGTTCGGTTCTGTGAACTCGGCTATGAAGTCTGCCACCGCTTGTCCTTTGAGGGAAGTTCTGGGGACATAATGAATATCGAATTCACTCAACTTGATTGCCCATTTAGTAAGTCTTCCTGATATCTCTGGTTTTTGTAAGATTTGTCTTAATGGGCAATTGGTGAGAACCTGGATCGTATGAGCCTGAAAGTATGGTCTCAGCTTTTTTGCTGCTGAAACCAATGCTAAGGCTATCTTCTCTGCCTGTGAGTATCTGGTCTCGGCCGGTAGGAGTGCCTTACTTGTATAATACACTGGTTTCTGCACTCCATCTTCTATCCTGACTAGAACTGAACTTGTTGCAAGCTCGGTTATTGACAAGTACAGCTGAAGTATTTCCCCTTTTTGTGGTTTTGAGAGGATGGGAGCTTGCCCCAAGTATTCTTTTATTTTTAAGAATGCCTGCTCGCACTCTTTATTCAACTCCAGGCCTTTCCCTTTTTTGATTACTTTGAAGAAAGACGCGCACCTGTCTGTAGCCTTTGAGATGAATCTTCCCAAGGAGGCTAAACACCCTGTTAAGCGTTGTACCTCTTTCAATGTTTTAGGTGAAGTCATTTGTTGCAAAGCTTAGATCTTCTCTGGATTAACTTCGATTCCTCTTTGATGGACTTGAAAACCCAAGAATCTTCCCGAGTGGACTCCGAATAAACATTTGTTTGGGTTTAATTTCATCTGATATCTTCTTAATACATCAAATGTCTCTCAGAGGTCACGGGCATGGTCATCTGCTGAGACGCTTTTAGTCAACATGTCATCAATGTACACTTCCATGTTCCTTCCTATTTGCCTAGTGAATATCTTGTTGACCAACCTTTGGTACGTGGCTCCTACATTTTTTAAACCGAAAGGCATTACTGTGTAGCAATATAAACCCTGATCCGTTGTGAAAGCTGTTTTTTCTTCATCAGCTTTGTTCATCCGGATCTGATTGTATCCCGAGTAAGCATCCATGAAGCTGAGCAGTTCATGACCTGCTGTGGCATGCAGCAGCTGATCTATTCTTGGGAGTGGGAAGCTGTCCTTTGGACATGCCTTGTTTAGATCCGTGAAATCTACGCACACCCTCCATTGTCCATTTTTCTTCTGGACGAGGACTACGTTGGCGACCCACTGGGGGTAGCTGACTTCTCTGATTGATTCCGTCGCTAGTAGCTTTTCCACCTATTGTTTGATTGCTCGACTTCTTTCAGGATTGAACGATCTTCTCTTTTGTACTACCGGTTTGGCATTCGGGCTAACTGCGAGCTGGTGGGATATTATTCGGGCATCTATTCCGATCATATCTTCGTGACTCCAGGCGAATACATCTTTGTATTCTCTGAGCAAATTGGTCAATTCTCGCTTGATTTTTTCTTCCAAGTTGGCCCCGATCTTGATTTTTCTGTCCGGTTTGTCTTCTTCGAGTAGTATTTCAACCACTTCTGTCTTGTATTCATTCGAGCCCTCCCTTGGATCTAGTTCGAATGCCTAGGATTCTTCACACTCATTTGGCTGCATTATGGTGCACACTTGTTCGGCATCATGCTTGTCTCTATATACCGACAGGTTTGCTCTTCCCGCCATCTCTTGGGATCCCTTGACTATCCCAACCCCTTGTTCTGTTGGGAACTTGATCACTAATGCGTAAGTGGCCGTCACGGCTCTTGTTTTATTCAGGAATGGCCGACCCAATAACGCATTATACGGCCAATTATCCAAATCAACTACCACGAAATCGAGCAGGACAGTCTTCTGGCACGGTGCCGTTCCGATCTTCACAGGTAATTTGACCGTCAAGAGTGACCTGACCTCTATTCCCCTAAATCCTCTTAATGGAGTATAGAAAGGCTGTAAATCTTTTCGGTCCAATCTTAGCTGGTCGTATACGGCCACGCTTAAGATGTCTACTGAACTTCCATTATCTATTAAAATTCTCTGGACTTCCCTATGGCCAATCCGGGCACTTATAACCAAAGCGTCATTAGGTCGAACATCGACATCGTGGGAATCTGCCTCTGTGAAGACTATCAGGTCCCATCCTTCCTTTACCCTCTTCGGGTCTGGTTCAACCGAATTCACGTCGAAGTTATTCCTGGCTTCTACTGCTTCTCGGACTTCCTAAGTCCGTTCTCGGTTGCTCCTCCCAGTAGAAGGTCCTCCGAATATTGTATGTATTACTTGATTGGCTTCGGGGCTGGCTCTTCTGTTTTGACCAGGGTTGTGATCAGTCTTGGCTTTCTTGACTTCTGATCTCTCGTCTTTTTTTTTTAAGATTACGTCCGCAGGTGCCCTTCCCGAATAAGGGTTTCTATGTAATCTCTGAGCTGAAAACACTTCGAAGTTTCATGTCCGGTCTCTTTATGAAACCTGTAATACTTGGTTGTATCTCTCCGTGCGAACTGTGATTGTCGCCGCGGTTCTTGCACCATATTCTTTTCTTCCAGGATGGCTAGAATTTCTTCTTGTTTCTTCCGAAGAGGGGTGTAATTGGTATATCTGTCGCGGTATTTCTCTGTGGACCGTTCGACGTTGAGCCCATTACCCCCATCCTTATTTTTCTCCTTGCTGTTCCCTTTCCGTTTTTCTTTTTGATTCTGCCCCTTGGATTCGGCATTCCTTTGTTCGGGCTTTCCTCCGTGCATATAGCTTCCTCTTGTAGCTAACTCTTCTTCCTCGGCCAGAGCGTATCCTCCTGCCATATCCATAATGTCGGCATACCTTGTCAGCCGTGCTCTTCTCAAATCGAAGGATAACCGTCCATTCTGCAAGTTATTGGTGAAGGTAGCAATAATGGCTTCATCATTAGCGCTGCCAATCTCTGATACTGCTTGGCCAAACCGGCCCAAGTATTTTTTTAATGACTTATCCTTCCCCTATTTTATTTGAGAGAGGTAGGCCACCGACTTCTTTCTATGAACGTTGCTCAGGAATTGCCTTGAGAAGCTCCTGCTCAACTCGCTCAAATTTTTGATGCTTGCCGGGGGTAGTCTTCCGAACCATCTTGAGCCTGTGTCCCCCAGTGTTTGTTGAAAGTTGAGACACAATAGGGGGTCACTGCGGGCATATTGAGCCATGGCACTTTTATAGCGTCTAACGTGCTCCTTTGGATCTGTATCTTTTTTGAATTGTTCCACATGCGGCATCCTAAATCTTTCTGGGAAAGGGGTCCGCAAAATTTCCCTGGTAAATGGATTGTCGGAGTCATCGTCAGATAGATAGTTGCAACCGTAACGTCTGACAAGTGCCTCCATCTGTCGCCTATTATTCTCTACTTCTCGAGTTAGGCTCTGGATTGTAATATCTCTGTCCCTTACCGGGCTTCCTTGACGGTTGAACAGTTAGGTGACTGTCATTCTTTCCTCAGATTCTTCACTCTGATGCCGGAACCCTCGTGTGACTCCATGATGACGTTTACGATGGTGTTGATCACTGTCTTCTGATAATGATCGTCCTCTGCGCCGATCGTATTTACGATGTCTGGCACGTACTGTTTGATTGCGATCCAGCTTTTGGTGATTCTCCTTCTCTAGTGTTTTCTGTCCAACTGGATTGATTGGGGAAGAGTTCCTTCTGGTTTCTGGCATAGTTATTCCTGGTCCTACCACCATTGAACGGAGCCTCACGGGTGGAGGATTGAGAGTATGCGCTCCTGCGGCCAGTAGCTCAATCCCTTCCTTTACTGCGTCCGTCACCAATTGCTGCAGGGCCTCTTGGAAACGCAGCGTAAGATCTCTGCTGGTTGGAGGAACTTGCTGGATCCCTGCCAGGTGCGCAGGTTGGTTTTCTGTGTTTGTTGTAGAATTTTGTGATGTATTGCCAGTATGGAAATCGCCTGGTGATCTTTGCCCATTCCCTGAACTACTTCTGCTTCCAGCCATTGCTTTCTAACAAGTTTGGAGGTTCGACCCCTCCTTCTAGCGCCAATTATTGACGTCGATTTCTCGATTATGCCAGAAAAGCCAACAAGGACTGGATTTTGGCTATTGATTCAATGAGAAAGAGATGTAGAGAGAGTAACAAAGACAAGTTTTACGTGGTAAAACTCCGATGGTCGGAGAAACATCCACGGGTGGTTGAAAGATCAACCAAGCCAAAATCCACTAAGAGAATAAGATGTTTTTACAAGCTCTCGATCTCACTTTTTCTCTCTGTATTATTTGTGATTACTGTATGCTATATTGCCTATCTCTTTTCGAACCAGATTATGGGTCTATTTATATGCTTATAGAACCCTAATCTGTTTTGTACAAGTAATACAAGATATTTGTATTTAATTGTGATTTGGTTACTTGCTTGAGGTTGATTTGTCTTCTTTCGTGTTTCGGAGTCTCTTATGGAAATCGAGTGGGATTCTAGTAGTGTAGTTCAATTTGACTTGTTTCCTAATAAGAATGTAGTCTTCAAAAAGAAATCAAGTTGTTTCCTGATTGGGGGACTCTTCTAACTTAAAGGTCCATTATTTGGGATTCCTTCATGACAGATATCTTCGCGTATTTAATGACTTAACCCGTATGATAAGTTCTTATTCTAGTTGTATTTACTCCCGAGTAAGAATAATACCTGATGGTCCCGAGTAGTGCCGTTTGAGCCCGAGTGGAAGCGTTGTTTTAACCAGTCCCGAGTGTTGTTAACTGATCCCGAGTAGGTCTTTATTCAGTATATGCTTACTCGGGCTTTCTCCTCTTTAATGATGCCTTGTAGGATATTTCCCGGATGCCCATTTAAGCATCCACCTGGCTATTTTTTCCTTCCTGTCAATGACGTGTATGCTTGGTAAAATTTACATACAACACAAGTGTTATCATTTGAGCTATCTGTGAGTATGATTATATAGCATAGTCTATCTTTGATAATTTGGTTGTATTCATTTGTTAATCGATAGAGGACTTCATTTATAGATATGGACATCATGGTCCATTTATTAAATGAGAGTAGAATATCATCATATGGATGTTTTGAGGTATTGATATTAAATCTTAACGTTAAGTTTTAATTAGTGTCTATTGAAACGTGGATTCTGAATAAGTCAAAATATCCAAGTTCAAAATGTGGTCATATGAGTAAATATGGTAACATGGAGAGCTATAGGCGGTCTATGAGCTCTTGGAGATTACTGGTATTCTTCATGAGGATACACTATCTCCAATAAAGTTGTCTAGGGCTTGAATGAGAAATATTAACTTATTCTATCTTTATTTAAGAGTTCAATTTCATTCTTTAGTGGAATGAATTAAAATTAATAGATCGGACCTAAGTGAATCATTTGTTGATTGTTATTAGGTTATGTCTATTGAAGCTTAAATTTAGATAGCCCGCCAAGATCCCCAATCCACACGAACTAGCATGGATCACTTGATATATTCTACCGGACCAATTAACGGGTCCATCTAGAATTGTATTTAGGTATGTGGACTTGTTTCTTTTTGTAAGAATGAGTCTAGTTCAAATGTGGACTTTTTATTAAGGTCCAATGGATTTAACAACATAAGAAAAATAATATATTATGTTTATGTGTTGGGTGGCAAGGCTATATATAATAGCTTAATATATTGTTTTTTATTTTATTATTTAATTAAATGGAAATTAATTAATTTGGTAATTAATTAATTGTTTAATTAAAATTCAAAATCTTTTTTCTAGTAGGAGAAGGTCTCCTAATATTATACTATTGTCGGTAGTATAATTAATATTAAAGATTATATTTGATAAGTAGATAAATAAAAAGAATTATTTATCTAGTCAAATTAGGAAATCTTTAATATGGTTACAAATACACTATTTGAGTTGAATTAGGAGTCTTGGTGTAGGAAATAATTCTTTTTGGAAAAAGATTCTTGGTCACCAAGTAAATCTACCTAAGGATATGATTCTTGCCCACCAAGTAAATCCTTCTTAGGAGAGGATTATGTCTCTTAAACAAAATACAAGTAAATCCTCTTTAGGAGAGGATTTGTGAACCTATAAATATAGGTTGTATATTTCGGCCAACCTAATGAAATTTCTGCTTGAAAATTTCGGCCAAGCTAAGGTTGTTTTGAAAAGAGAAAAATTCTGCCAAGCAAGAATTCTAAGAGTAGAATTCGGCCAAGATATTTTTCTTAGAGAAAATTTTTGCCAAAGGGGAATTTTGAGTGTAGAGAATTTGGTTCTTACTCTAGATAAATTCTTCCAACTCAAAAGATTGGTGTGTGAGAAATTCGGCAAAGAAGAAAATAAATAAAGAACGTTTTGTATTCGATAGCACTAGTAGCCTTCACGTTAAAAGGTTTTGTGTACAACATCATATCTAGGTTCATGCGAGTTTCAATCAAATTGATTGTTAATTCACAAATGACCTAACGTTCTTTGTTTTCTTCTTGGATGATTATTGTGACTAACAAAGAAAGAGATTTGTTTGTTTCCATCCTCAGGTATACAATTTAAAGAAAGGGAGCCACACTCCTAGGTGATTCACGTTCGTGATTGGATTAGAAGATCTTACGGATTCAATTCGACACTAGTTCAAGTGTCACGACAAAAAGGTACGATACCTTTTATATACATCAAGTAATCTAGGGTTAAGGTTCTTGTTAATAAAAAGGGAAAATTTTTATTTATACCGAACCCTAATTTTTAATTTTCATGCTTCCGTTGCGTGATTTTCCCTACAAAGACCAGGATAGTCAAATGGCCCTCTTGATGCCTTGGTCGAGCTACCACCCCTAAGAAGGGTCTGAACACAAATGTATAGTTATCAACAACCATACCGCAAGACCAGAATAGTCAAATGGCCCTCATAATGCCTTGGTCAGGCTGCCACCCCCAAGAAGGGTCTAAGCGTAAGTGCATAGTTACCAATCAGATCACAAGACCAGGACAGTCAAGTGGCCATCTAGATGCCTTGGTCGGAATGCCTCCCCCGAGAAGGATCAGGGTTGTAAGTGCATAGTTGTCAGTCCTAATCACGCTTGCCTGGATACCGGGTTTTCCCTTAAACAGGGATGTTAGGTACCTCGATTTCCCAGAAAGGATAATCAACTTTGATAATGTCCCACATGGATCATTTTTACCTCGAAATTCGGGTACTAGTCACTTATCACATGACTTTTCTCCTTATTAGTTGTTAGTTTTCTTGTGTTGCTAGGAATACACAGGGGACTTGATGTAAAGATGGTTGATACCACACACATGGTTTCATCCAGATATCAAAATACCAAGTATATAAGGATCCTTGATACCTAAGCTATTGCAGCTGATTATTTCGCCTAGATAAGGAGAAGTTTGATACAGAAGGGGTTTACACCACAAGCCAGACCATTTAGGTATCGGGAAGCTGTATATGCGGGAGTCCCAGGTACCAAAACTTTATGGATTGATTTTTCATCAATGTACGTGAGTCTTCCAGATAAGGATGTGTGGTGCCATGATTTACAAGAAAGGAAGATCAAGCTTAGAAACATGCCTCAAAAGAAATCTCCTGACTAAGCACCTTAGCAATTTGGTACCAGTCACCTGAAGTACTAAATTCCTTGTATTTGATAATTTTTAAACCTTTTATATTACCGGGAATTGTTAAGTCAGGTGTATCCAGAGGACTAATTCCTAGATCCAACCTGTGGTGTATGTGGGGTTAATCAGATTCAACCAAGGAAGGAGGACAGGTAAATACAAGTATGAAGGAAAGGAAATTTTTCCATTCATTAAATCGGGGAGCCTATCCCCCTCATCCAGGCTACATGTTAAAAAAAAAGGAGTGACAAAATGATTTGACTGTTTTCTGATCTAGCAGGGTGCCCACCCCCATTCCAGATAACATACGGAATGAGTTTATACCACGGGATCATGTGTGGACTTCCTCATGGTCCCCTTCTTCTTCTGCACCTCATCCAGCACCTCTCACCTCCCCCTATAAGTTCTTCAACTGCCTGCTCATCTTCCTCAGCATGCACAACATCAGCTAGAACCTTAGCCTGGGAGGATCAGTGTGAATTTCCACTGTGACGTCCATCCCAGCTTGGTCTTCCATCTTTTTGGCAACAGGGTGGTCTTCTATACATTCTTGGCAGCTGGTTGATATCTATCACCTCTACAGATCTAGATAGAAGGATAGAGATCGATCTATTTCTCTACATGTTTTAGGTCCTCATTTCCTATTATTTGTGCTTTGTTCTTGGGTAAAATCAGGTATTTTATGTTTTTGTTAAGCATGTGCATATCACATTTCATTCAAAAGGTGTTGGATGTTATTTTGAAGAAAAGGAGCAAAAAGACAATTTTTGGTCCAGTGTAGAACATCTATATTACGGGGCCCATATATTTTAGCTCCAATCGAATTGTGCATCATACTACCTATGGATTGAAAGCCCCAGAAGTCTAGTTTCCGAAACACTTTACGGATCGCAATTCCGATCTTCCTAGAAGAAGTTATTCCCATTTTAGTACCCGATGGTCAGATCTGTCATAATTCGGTGAATAATGACGGGATTTATTTTACAAGTTGTCAGAATGGGAAATATTTCCTTGTTGGAATTGTTTGAGAGTCTTGTGCAAACAAGTTGACAAATAATCCTAATCTTACTTCAATAAGTAGTCTTTTTATTGGATTAGGAAAGAAATAAAATCCCAAAAAGGTAGAGTTCAATATGGGAATTGATTTCCTTGTTGTTTAAGGACATGACTTAGCATCTACACATATTTAAACCCCATGTAAACCCTAATTTCAGGATATACAAGGAAGGGAGGTCCTAAGCCATCAAGGGGGCCATCTCCTACCACTCCATCACCATACATCACATCACAACTTCCATTCAACTTTACACATCGAAGATTCGAAGACGAAGAAGAACTCATTGAAGGCCAAGATGTGTTTTATCTTTTCTTTCTCTTCTCTTATTTTCTTCATATGTAACTAACTCATATTAGGGAATAAATGTGAACCTCTATGAATGTTCTTTATTAGAATTGATGATATTTTCATTAATTCGAGTTTTGATTTATTCAATTCATCATATTTCTTAATTCTTTATTCTTGTTAATGGATGATCATACGTTGACATGAATTTAGGGTTTTGATAATTTAATGATTGAGGTTGGAGTATTGATCTATACATAATCTTAATAAATATTCAGTTGAATGGATAAAACTAATCTTAGCATTGATGTATGCAAGTAGGTTTTGGTTCATTGTTCTTGTACTTAATGGGTTCTCGGTAGTAGTTTGCAACATTGATCTATGGGTAAATTGTAATTGAGAATACCTGATTCATCCCAGGATCATACGGTAACAATCATACTTAAGATAAGAACAAATGCTTAACTTGATTAATATTCTGTTATCAAAGTCAATTCGAAACATTGAGTAAACATAGTTGGGGAGCATTGATGACCTAATTCTTCCATCTCTTGATTACAATACCAATTCTTTGTTAAATTGCTTTCATAAGATAATTTAGTTTTATTTCATTCTTCAAACAATCTCTTCACAACAAATCTCCCGGTTACTTTTGATTTAATTAGAATTAGAATTAGTTATAATCAGTAAATCACTTTTCCTTGTGGGAACGATCCTTACTTGCCGTTGTGCTTATCTTCATGATTCATGCACTTGCAAGTATTGTTTTTATGAACACGATTTACAACAATCAAGTTTTTGGTGCCGTTGTCGGGGATTATTTGAATTTTTTGGTTATTTCTAGTTTCAGTTGTAGTTTAATATTTTTTTAGTAGTAAAGTCATTAGTTAATAGTTTTTTTTTTGTTTTCTTTTTATTTCCTTTTTCTTGTTTTCTTTTCAGGTACAATGGACTTCTACGGGCAGCATTCTTATGATGAGGAAAGAGAAACACTTCATGGATTTACTATGCAACTAGCTGATTTAAATCGACAGATGAAGGGACTGATTTCAATGACTCAGGGGAGAAAACAAGGGGTTTGCAAGATCTGTGGAATGGTTGGTCATGATCTATGGGGATGTCATTTGAGAGGAGAATTTCCAGTATATGTTGAAAAACAGACTCGAGCATTGAATTCCTACAACATGAGGCCTATGCATGAACCATTTGAAAATTCCTACAATTCATGACCTATTAATGAACCGTATGGAAATTCCAATAGTTAGTGGTTGAGTTATGAACCATATGGCAATACTTACAACTCGGATTGGAGGAATTATAAAGAGTTCTCATAGAGCTATAATAAAGTCAATACCTATAAACAACCGGTCTCACCATCGTTGGAGGATAGAATGAAAGAGTTCATACAGACTATGGAATAGAGAATGAATCAACATGATAAAAGATTCCAAGAAATTGATGTGAGATTTCTGAACACAGAGGCTTCAATAAGGAAGTTGGAGGTGAAAATTAGGCAATTGATTGAATTTTTCCAAAAGGAGAAGCCAGAAGAATTCCCCTGCCAAACGGAACAAGAAGAAGCTACCAACATCCCTTCGAATGGTGAGATTGTTGATACCATAGTAACCCATGAATCTTCTGATGATTTTTCTAGTGCTGTAGGTGAATAAGTTGAAAAGAATAAGCTATCAGATGAAAGCCTTAACAAGTTACTGGATTAGGTAAAGGAAGTGTTTGAAGATGACGAGGAAAGTCAACAAGAAGAGGATATAGAAGAAGAGTCCAAGATCGAATAATTAGGGGAGAATGAGACACTCCCAGTGATTATAGTTTCTGACTTGGAAAAGGAAAAAACGAAGGAAGTAGAAGATGTCCCTTTCGAGGAGCCGCTCCTATACAAGGAACTCAAGTATAATATCCCTTCCATTACTTTTCTGAGCCGTCTACACAAAAGCAAATGGAATAAGTGGTTTTCTGAACTTATTTCACCATACTTTATATTGAACATTTACTTGCCTTTGCTTATTGTGTTTAGGAACATGCCGACACGGGATAATTTTTTCCAAGACTTGATCGTGCTTAAGCGTAAATTTGAGACATTGGAATTTGGTTGAGTTTTCCAAGCACCCGTCTTGCCGAGATGTTAAATAAAGCTCTTGGTGGGAGGCAACCCACCTAGGTAATTTTGTTTTTGTTTTTGTTTTTGTTTTTAGTTTTTAGTTTTTAGTTTTTAATTTTCTTTTGTTTTTTGTGTTTCGAGTTCTTGCCTTCCATATTTTTTCTTTATTCGTTGTCCATGCTTTTAATGTCATATAAACATTGAGGATAATGTTTAGATTAGGTTTGGGGGTGTGAATTTGTGTTTATTTTATTTTTCAAGCCATTTGTTGAAATCTGCAAAAAAGTGCCATGTTTTGAATTTTTTTGAGGCAAACATTTTATTAAAACTGTATTCATTGGTAAAGAAATAAAATTTCTCATCCATGTTGGGTTCTTTGTTTTTTCAATATGAATCTAACGGTATAAAAAACGTAAAATTCTGGGAAGTAGTTTAATAGTTATGAATGTTTCTTCGACCAAAGGTCATGAGCAATGCCCTGTTTTTGAAATTCTGCATGTGGACTATTTTCAACGTCTGATTTCTCACTTTTCTGATTCGAATTTTGAAATATTTCAAAACGAAAAGTGTGCATTTTCATGTCTATTTTCTTGTGTTAAAATTTGGTTAGATGCTCTTCCTTCAGTCTGGGCCACAGTCTCATTAGAGGACTTTGAGAAAGGTCTACTCTAGTGACCCCACTGCTTGGTAGAAAAGAGGAGATAGGTCGATGGTCCTCATCATCATCTGCCCTCTCATCAGTTCCAGCTACTCAAGAGGTGTCAGCCTTGTCAATAGCAGGGCGACCATCTACTTGGCCTTCTCCATTATCTCCACCCAGTCCCAGTTGTCAATGGCACGTAGGCCGAATGGTAGAGGTAGGGTCTGAGCTACCTGAAAAGCAGCATAAAAGTAGCCAACTCTGAATGAAGCTTCCACCTTCACCTCCAGAATGGCTACTTTGGCATGCATAGTCTGGTTCTCTTCTTTAAGCTCCTTGACTTTTCCCTTTTATATCTTCATTTTCAAAGCGTGGTGTTTCGATCTGAGAGCCTATATGTCATAGGAACGCTTGTACCGCTCCGCGTCGTACTAGGATAGCTCAAGGGACTTCTCGACCTGCTCCAAGATCTGATGCAATTCTTTTTTGTTTGCTTAAGATTGAGAAAGTTCCCTACAGGCTACTTCGAGCTCAGCCTCGGCGGTCTCAGCACGCCATCTGAGAGAGGTAACTTGATGGCTCATGACAACATTATACTTGAAGGCTTGCAAGTTACAATAAACATGTTAGCTACCATCCAGACACCAAAAACACACATATTAGCTAGTAAGAAAAAGGATACTTTACCTCGGCTAGAAAGGCTGAACCCCAGGGCATCAGCACATCTACTAGCCTAGAAGTCATCGTTCCTAGCCCACTACCAGGGCATGAGACTATGAACCGATCCAAGACTTCACTGTGGCTAATAATCCTTGGCCTAGATCAGGATTGATCATGAGTAGCTATAGCAGCAGTGACCGTAGCCGAATCAACACCTCTCATTGCCTTGGTGGGAATAGTAGTATGCCGAGGATGGGGAATAGCAACAAGAGCAGTAGCAGCAGAGGTAAAGGTAGTGGTAACAATAGTAGCAGTAGTGGCAGCAGCACGAGCAGTAAAATCTTGAATCCTTACCCTCACCAATCGCGATGCAAATACGTCCATCTAGGATCTAGAAGGAAGTGGAGGGGGTGCTCTTGGTACATCGGCTGGGACAGGCTCGTGCCTACCCTACCCTGCTGAGGTAGAGGAAAGAGTACTTCTTACAGTCATTATAGGTGGAGAAGGAGTCCTAGTAGTCTGACCGATAAGGGATCCAGGAGGAGTAGAATGTAGAGAAAAAGATGGGTCATCAAAAGAAGCAGGCTCTCTTTGGTTCGGTAGAGGGACCGTAGAAACTACAAAAATGAGAAAAAGATTAGAATCAACCAAGATCAACTGAAAATCACAATGAAGAAGAAACAGAGTATTTCATCTACTTGGAGAAGTAATATAGATACACAGGTAGTGGTCCACCCTGCCAGCATTAAAGGGGTCTGAGGTAGGGTACTACAGATTGACGAAGGACCGATCAATGATGGCCTTCAGGATCGCCCTCGATTCTACAGAAAGTGTAGCCTTCTCCTAAATTGGTTTGCCACTAAACCGGGTAGGGACCTCAAGCGCCCTTCCCCCGATATGAACTAAGCTTTCCTAGTCACCACTAACCACTACCCAATCCTTCTTTAAGGAGGTATAATTTCTCATGGCTCCAGACACTAGGAATTTCAGGCTATTTTTTCCCAGGCATAGAATTTCCCCCTCGGATCAGGTGAGTTGGCCGTAACCTGGAAAACATATCTCAGCTCATCCATTCCTGGTTCCCTATTGAGGTTGTCCTTCTCAAACTGCTCATTCCACAGCACAAGGAACCTGATTAGATACCTCCAAAATCCCGGGATCAACTGGAGGGAAGCAAGCTATAAGGTGTGAAGAGCCCTACGAAGGGTCGGATGGAGAGATAGCCTAACCCCACTGTCAAAAGTGGGGACATGGATTGGAGGCTCGCCTTTAGAGTGGGTGTACACATTGAACCCCGGTGAGGGATGGTGATCATGATATTATTGGGAATAAAAAGCTTAGTCCTCAAGCGCTCTGGATGAAGTCGGGTGAAGCGGTGGAGTCTAGGATTACACGGAAATCCTAGGAAAGTGTGAGTGATCCCTTAGATAACCTCGACTCTACTCCGGCTAAGTCTCTACCCACCCCAACCTTGTTAAATGCCTGACCAGAGTCCCCCTCAACAATCTCGACCGGAGCGGCGACATAGAGGAGGGAGTGCATCACTCGAGTCGCTGTCATCCTGGCAAGCTCTCTTTCCGTGAGCCAGACTAGCGGAATCTCCCTCAACGATTCTGTCAACAATATCTCTATCGAATAAAGACATGGCAGCAGTGGGAGATTGATTAGAAAATTGAAGGCAAAAGGTTTGAAGAAGACGAAGAAGAGAATATGAGCAGGGGATTTTTAAATTTGAAAAAAAAATGAGAAAATGCAGTGTGAATGGTACGAAGGGTCGCCATGCTTAAATAAGGAATGGAACAGTAATCGATAATGGAAGCTGGATCTGGGAGACGAGAATTTAGACAAAAACCTCGAGAAAAGCATTAACCACTTTATTTTTCAAATGGGTATGTTTCCCTTGCTCAACACGTTTATCGGGGCATTTAATGTGAAAATTTCCTCCCAGATTCTAGTAACTGGTTGAAATTGGAAAATTTCCCAAACGCTTTAGGAAGTCTAACTCCAATCCCAACCAGTCACCTATGTTCAAGTCAGAGGGGAATTCTATTAGTAGCCATTTTAGGTAAGGGGTCAAAGGTACTTGGTATGACACACTTTCTGATACCAGGTCGGGCCAGCTTACAACAATCTACCTTAAAGTACTAGGTCTCATGCAACCTAGGCACCTAAAGCACCTATCTCCAAAGACTATCGGGTATCAAACTAGGCCAACATCATTGTACCTTTTGCCTGGTACCTTAGCACCAAGATGACCGACTGGTACCCAAGTATCTCAATGCTATCTCACCACCTCTCCCAGGTATGCGCCATGTGTACGGAAAAATTGATTCAAAACGTGGCAGAAGCGTAAAATTAGGGTTTGATAAAATATAACAAATTTTCCTTTAAAAGAAAGAACCTTAACCCTAGATTAATCAACGTATTTAAAAGTGTCGTACCTTTTTCTCATGGTGATTGAACTAGCATCGAATTGAATCCGTAAGATCTTCTAATCCAATCACGAACATGGATCACCCAAGAGTGTGGGCTCCCTTTCTATAAATTGTATACCTGAAGATGAAAACAAACAAAATCTCTTTCTTTAGTTAGTCACAATAATCCTCCAACAAGAAAAACAAAGAACGTTAGGTCACTTGTGGATTATCAATCAATTTAATTGAAATTCACGTCAACCTTGATTCGATATTATACATAAAACCTTTAGATGTAAAGGCTACTAGTGCACTATCGAAAATAAAATGTTCTTTCTTCCTTTTCCTCTTTGCCGAATTTTCACACACCAAATAACCGAATTTTGTCTAGAGCAAAAACTAAATTTTCTCTCTCAAATTTCTCTCTCTAGGCTGAAATCTTTGTCTCTAAAATTAGCCTAGGGCGAATTCTACACTACAATATATATAGAGGCCGAATTCTACATTATTTTAATTTTGGAGACCAGATCCTCTCCTAAAGAGGATTTACTTGGTGACCAAGAATAAGTTTTCTTTTTTGCACCAAGACTTATAATCCAACTCAAATAGTGTATTAATTAAATAACCAATTATTGAAAATAATTAAAGTACGACTATCATAAAACTCCTAATTTGAGCAATTGTCAATTAGATTTTTAATAGAAATCAAATACTTCCTAATTTGACTAGATAAATAAAATCCTTTTATTTTTCTACTTATCAAATATAGTATTTGATACTTATCATATTACAAACAATAACATGACTCTAGGAGATCTTCTCCAACTTGAAAAAAGATTTTGATTTTTAATTAAATAATTAATTAATTAATTAACTTCCATTTAATTTAATAATTAAATAAAAAACAACATATTAAGCTATTAAGCTATTTTACAAGCCCTAGCCGTCCAAACCTATACATTAGTCAATATATTATTTTTTCTATTTAATTAAAATCCATTGGACTTTAATAAAATGTCCACATGTGAACTAGACTCATTCATACTAAAATTGAAACAAGTTCACATGCCTTAATACAATTCTAGATGGACCCATAAATTGGTCTGGTAGAATATATGAAGTGATCCGTACAAGTTCGTGTGAATTGAGGATCTTGGCGGGCTATCTAAATTTAAGCTCCAATAGACATAACCTAATCACAATCAACAAATGATTCACTTAGAGGTCCGATCTATTAATTTAAGTTCATTCCACTAAAGAACTAAAATTGAACTTTTAAATGAAGATAGAATAAATTAATATTTCTCATTCATACCCTAGACAATCTTAATGGAGATAGTGTATCCTCGTAAAGAATATCAGTAATCACCAAGAGCTCATAGATCTCCTATAGCTCTCCAAGTTACCATATTTACTGTAAGTTCATCGGTGTTTAATTGGCTTATTTCGTTGACAACTACATTTAGGGATCAATATTTAAGGGTAGTTTAGGGTTTCATTGTTCGTAACCAAGCTCAAGCATCAAAGGTAAAATCACTTGCTTAACTTTTATTGAAGAGGTATTAGTACACATACACACTCATGCATTTTCTTTTAATTATCTCGCTTGCATGCTTATTTGCCATTTTGTGTGACTTGTGTGTCTTATTTTTGTTTAAGTGTTGAATGCATTTTTGTGCCTTAAAAAGAGGAGTTTTTTCCTCTGTTCCGCGGCTCAGACCGCTCTCTGTACAGGGCCTACGCCGCGGTCTGCACAACGGTGTTTACCAAAGGCTACACACTGTAGATACCGCGGCCTGTGCATGTTGCATGCACCGCGGTCTCTCAAGCAGAGTTTCACAGGTGTTCCTTGTTGTCGAGACCGTGGTCTATGCACCTGCATGCATATCGGCCTACAGAGCGGCGTTGTCCAGGCAATGCACCGCTCTCTTTGCCGCGGTCTGGACACTTGCCTGTACCGCGATACAGCCACTGGTCCTGATAGGATTTGGTTGCCCCTGTTCCAAAACGATGCCACTTTGTGTAGGGCACCATATATATATATATATATATGTTCTCTTCTCTTCTCTTTGGTTTTTAAGAGTTCAAGAAGCCATTTTTATGTGTTCTAGGTTTTCTAGAGAGAGAGACTCCCAAACAATCATTTTTACTCAACCCAACTTCATCACATGATCATCTAGCTTCATTCTAGGATCATCCAAGCATGGAGCATCATCTTCTTCTTGACTAAGTAACTTCTACATGCTCTAGACTTCATAGTTTCATTATAAAGACATGTATACCTAGGCTCTATTGCTTATTAAATGCTTGCTTGTATGGTTAATTGCTTTTATGATATGCTTGTGTATTGATTGTTGGTTGAGATGCATTAATTTGTGATAGCTAGAATTTAGGACGGTTTTACTCTTCTATCTAATTCTTCTTGCCTTTGCATTTAGAACATTGATATCTAGGATTTGCTTTAATTGTCATTATTAATCCTAGATAAGCATGAATTTCTTGACCTAGCGTTTTTGCATATATAATATTTTGCATATTCACTTAGATTGCCATTATCTCTTCATTGTTGGTAAAGCTTGTGGCTATGTGATTAGTGCATAAGGTTGGTGATCCAAAATCACTATTAAAGCCCGTTGAGTAGAGTGAAAGGGTTAGTAACTGGAGGGTTCGACGGGAGGTCAACCTAGGTTGTAAAGTTTCTCTCAATAGTGGATTTTGAGGATCGAGTGTGGCACACTGAACAGCCCATGGTTTTTCCCATTTGAAGGGTTTCCACGTATGTATTATGTGTTGTTACTGTTTTATGTTTGTTGTCTCTTGAACACTTAGTTGTATGGGGTAGAATCAATAATATTGATTAATTCACAAAATTGGTAATCTATCAAATGAAAACCTATTCACCCCCCCCCCCCCCCCCCCTCCTGGTTATAGACACACTTTCTAGGGAATTTCATTTGGTATCAAAGCCGGTGGCTAGATATTCTTAGGTGATCCGTGCACTGTGTTGTCTTACCTTGGTATTTTGGTTGTTTTCATTTTGTGTGTTGCACTACATTTGCCTCTTCATATCATTTATTACCCTCAAACACTATGAGTGGAAACGGAAATAGTCATGAGGGAGCCTCAAGCACAAGACCCTATTTGCTCAATGGGGTGAATTTTGCTTCTTGGAAGGGCAAGATGTAAGCCTATCTTTGCCAAATAGATGACCGTGCTTGGATGGCTATTGAAGATGGATATATTCCTCCAACAATGACCAATGACGATGGTGTAGAAGCTCTCAAGCCCAAGTCTAGTTGGAGTACTTAAGAATTTGAAGCATCCAAGTGGAACAACAAGGCCATGCATGCCATCCTTTGTGCCATGGACTATAATCAATACAAGTTAGTCCAAAACACTAGGATTGAAAAGAAGGTTTGGGACATTCTTTAAACGGCACATGAGGGAACCGAGATAGTCAAGGACTCAAAGCTCCAAGTCCTTCAAATACAATTTGAGATGATTAGGATGGGAGAGCATGAATGCTTCAATGACTTCCAAGTGAAGTTGATGGATATTGTTAACCAAAGCCATCAACTTGGTGACCCCTATTCGGATATGAGAGTCAAGCAAAAATTTATTAGGTCACTTCCGTCAAGGTTCGAATCAAAGGTGACGGCACTTGAAGAGAATAGTGAGTACAAGAATATAATGCCAAGTGAAGTCATTAGAAGACTTCTAGCTTATGAGTCAAGATGGAACACCTCACCCATACCTCTGAAGAAGCAAAAGAGCATTGCCTTAAAGACCACTAAGGTTGAAGAAGAGGAGGAGGACTCGGATGAAGAAATGGCCCTCATGGTTATGAAGTTTGAGAGGAAAGGTTTTGGGTCAAAGAGAAAGGAAGTGAAAAACAAAACTCCCTTCAAGAAGATGGAAAAGTCTCAAGAAAGTGACTCCAAGAAGGGCATTTAATGTTATTAATGCAATAGCTTTGGTCACATTGCTCCAGAATGTGCAAATTTGAAGAAGAAGAAAAAGAAAAAGGGAAAGGCGATGACGGCGACTTGGAGCGATAGTGAAGACTTAGAAGAGGAAGAAAAATCTTCGGATGATGAAGATAGAGTTGCAAACTTCATTGCCTTCGCAACATCTCATAATGGCAAGGAAGTTGTGAGTGATAAGGAAGAAGTAGATGACTCTGGTGATGAGAGTACCTCTTCTAACTCTAGGTTTGAGATTAATGAGAAAATGGATTATGTAGACTTCATGAAGTTTTTTGAAAAGTCTAGATTGAAAAAGAAGAATGAGATTCAAGAGTTGAAAAAGGAGAATCTAAAGTTGACTTTCAAGATAACTAACTTGAGTGAGAAGGTAAAGAGTGGAAAAGAGTTAGAAGAGAGCTTGAAGTTGGAGCTTGTGATCACTAAAAAGAGTGAAGAAAACTTGAAGAGTACACCGGGAGGTTGCTTCTTCCTAGGGAACAATCTTGTGTCATGGTTTTGCAATAAGAAAAATTCCATATCTATATCCACAGCCAAGGCTGAGTATATAGCTGCTGGGAGTGCTTGCACACAACTCCTTTGGATGAAGCAAATGCTTGTGGATTATGGCTTTGAGCAAGGTACTCTAACTCTTTATTGTGATAACATGAGTGCCATTAATATTTCAAAAAATCCTGTCCAATATTCTAGAACCAAGCATATTGACATTAGACATCATTTCATTAGAGAGCTAGTTGAGAGCAAATGCATTGCATTTGAACATGTGGGCACAAATGATCAACTAGAGGACTTGTTTACAAAACCATTAGATTCAACTAAGTTAAAATCTCTTAGTAGGTCTATTGGGATTTGTCATATGCATTGATATGTTTTGGTGTTATACCCATATGGGGAGCTCAAGCAAAGAGAGTGGACTTGCATTCTAATAAACAAATAATTGTTCAATTTTATGCTCTTTAATTAATTGCTTGAGTATCTTAGATGCATATATTATAATTGATTTAGCTCTTCTTGCATGTATTTTTGGACTAGGAAATTTGATTGGGAAGTACATTTGATTGACCCAAAGTTTATCTCCATGTTTATGGAAACTTGATCTTGACATGCTTAAAGTGTTATGCATGATGAATTTATTGAATGCTTAAAAAATATTGATTACAAATGTGTGTGAGAGTGAATTTTGAGACTTCAATCAATAAGGATATTGTATCCGTTTCATGGATTTCACAATAGTCTCTCTCTCTTTACTTGTTGAACAAGGCTACTATCAAACGGCCAATTCACCCAGAAAAATCTAAAAAGGCGCAATAGTCGCTCATATCTTGTTTAACTCGTAAAGCTTGATAGTTGCTCTTATTTTTTTTTGTTAAACTATATCTTGGTTTCCATTGACAATTTGGTGCAAATTGGTTTGATTTCTCATGGAACCTCATGTGCTATTTTCTTTTGCCAAATACCATGCTTTTGGAAGTTGATGTTGCATGTATTTCATTCAAAGCAATCTTTTCACACATATTCCAATAAACAAAACCTCCATGAATTTCTCTCTCTCTCTTAATTAAATTGCATAAAGTTGTTGTATATGATTATGCATTTACATTGTAAATATCTCTCTTTGCTACAGCATCCTGGTTGGGGATTACTTCTTTGCCTATCTTGTGACAAAAATGGAGAGTAATGTTGGATTTAGGGGGAGTTTAGGGGGAGTTTGTGATAAGAGGAGAATGTCGTTTTTAGGGGGAGTTTACTTTATGTTGTTAGCTTATGTGCATTGTTGATTGCATGTTACTTGTTTCTAAATTCATGCAAATTGCACGTGTTTTATTTTTTCTTGATCCCTCTCATACACTTGTCTTGGAAAGTGTAGTTCTTTGTTTTGTAGGGATGATCATTCTACAAGAGATGGAAGATTTGAAGATTTAGCTTTAGGTATCTCTTGTAATATATAATGTATTTGTTGACCTTTTGTTGTTTCTTGTTGTTTTGTTGTGAGGATACCTTGTGAGTGAGTGGTTTTGTCACGAAATAGCCAAATGGGGAGATTGTAAATTCCTCGTTGTTTAATTGGCTTATTTTGTTGACAACCATATTTGAGGATCAATATGTAAGGGTAGTTTAGGGCTTCATTTTTTCGTAACCAAACTCAAGCATCAAAGGTAAAATCACTTGCTTAACTTTTATTGAAGAGGTATTAGTGCACACACACACTCATGCATTTTCTTTTAATTTTCTTGTTTGCATGCTTATTTGCCATTTTGTGTGACTTGTGTGTCTTATTTTTGTTTAAGTGTTGAATGCATTTTTGTGCCTTAAAAAGAGGAGTTTCTTCATCTGTTCCGCAGCTCAGACCGCTCTCTGTGCAGGGCCTACGTCGCGGTCTGCACATCGGTGTTTACCAAAGGCTACATGTTGTGGCTATTGTCGCATATGCATGTTGCATGCACCGCGGTCTCCCAAGCGGAGTTTCACAGGCGTTGCATGCTGTCAAGACCTCGGTCTGTGCATCTGCATGCACAGCGGCCTACAGAGCGGCGTTGTCCAGGCGATGCACCGCTCTCTGTGCCGTAGTCTGGACACTTGCCTGTACCGCGGTACAGCCAACGGTCTTGACGGGATTTGGTTGCCCCTCTTCAAAAATGATGCCACTTTGTGTAGGACACCATATATATATATATATATATATATATATATATATATATGTTCTCTTCTCTTCTCTTTGGTTTTTAAGAGTCCAAGAAGCCATTTTTATGTGTTCTAGTTTTTCTAGAGAGAGAGGGACTCCCAAACACTCATTTTTACTCAACCTAACTTCATCACATGATCATCTAGCTTCATTCTGGGATAATCCAAGCATGGAGCATCATCTTTTTCTTGACTAGGTAACTTCTACATGTTATAGACTTCATAGTTTCATTACAAAGACATGTATACCTAGGCTCTATTGCTTATTAAATGCTTTCTTGTATGGTTAATTGCTTTTATGACATGCTTGTGTATTGATTGTTGGTTGAGATGCATTAATTTGTGATAGCTAGAATTTAAAACGGTTTTACCCTTCTAGCTAATTCTTCTTGCCTTTGCATTTAGAATATTGATATCTAGGATTTGCTTTAATTGTCATTATTAATCCTAGATAAGCATGAATGTCTTGACCTAGCATTTTGCATATAGAATATTTTGCATATTCACTTAGGTTGCCATTATCTCTTCATTGTTGGTTAAGCTTGTGGCTATGTGATTAGTGCATAAGGTTGGTGATCCAAAATCACTATTAAGGCTTGTTGGGTAGAATGAAAGGGTTAGTAACTGAAGGGTTAGACGGGAGGTCAACCTAGGTTGTAAACTTTCTCTCAATAGTGGATTTTGAGGATTGAGTGTGGCGCACTAAACAGCCTGTGGTTTTTCCCATTTGGTGGGTTGCCATGTATATATTGCGTGTTGTTACTGTTTTATGTTTGTTGTCTCTTGCTTGAACACTTAGTAGAATGGGGTAGAATCAATAATATTGATTAATTCTTAAAATTGGTAATCTATTAAATTAAAACCTATTAACCCCCCCTCTAGGTTATAGACACACACTTTCTAAGGAATTTTATTTACTCATACGACCACATTTTGAACTTGGATATTTTGCACTGTCCGGAAGCCAAATTTCAATAGACACTATTAAAAACTTAACATTAAGATTTAATATCAAATACCTCAAAACATTCATACGATGATATTATACTCTTATTTAATAAATAGGGCCACGATGTCCATATCTATAAATGAAGTCCTCTATCGATTAACAAATGAATACCACCAAACTATCGAGGATAGACTATGCTATATAATCTTACTCATTGATAGCTCAAATGATAACACTTGCAACCATAAGTCCATCAATTATCTTAGGATTGAGATAGACTATCTAGTTGTCTTCAAGTGAAAATTTTTATCCATTGACGGCTCTGTATAAAGTATTTCACTGTGATCCTATTCAATGCCCAATGCACTAGATTCTTTTGCACAAAGGCACCACACTTTGATGATTTTAGACTCATTATAACACATTTGATCCCACTCAAATGTTAGCAAAAGAATCTACAACTTTGACAAGATAAAGGCGCCCAACTTTTATCTTAAGTTGTGAATATTATTCAAGATTAACTAAATAATTGTGTCTACCTCATAAATATCCAGATGTACGGAAAATTCTTCTTTTCTCAAAGTCTTTTGACCTTATGATTATTTACTTTTGACAATTATAATAATTAAACTATAAATGCTATAAGATTTTGTAAAGTAGAAACCATTTTATTAATATGAAAAGATTGTCAAATACATTATTACACTCTTGTATTGAGCATAATCCCAACAATCTCCCACTTGCTCAATAGCAAATGTGTCATATCTCTTATCCCCATAATCTCTAGGTGCCCATCAAAACTCATCTGTAGTAGAGCTTTTGAAAAAGGATCCGCTAGATTTTCTGCTGATGCGATCTTGATTATCATCACGTCTACCCTATGCACAATTTCCCTCAGAAGATGATATTTTCTTTCAATGTGTTTTCCTCTCTTATGACTTCTTGGTTCTCTCGAATTAGTCACCGCTTCACTGTCGTCACAATAGGTAGTGATCTGCTTATTCGCATCAGGAATCACTTCCAAGTCAATCAAGAATTGTCGGAGCCAGACAACCTCTTTAGCAGCTTCGCATACGGCAACATACTCAACTTCCATAGTGAAATCATCAATACAAGATTGATTGATACTCCTCCATATGATTGCCCCTCCTCCAAGAGTAAGCACAAATCCTGAAGTTGATCTTCTAGAGTCAGAATTCGACTGGAAATCAGAATCTATATACCTAATGGGAATTAAATCCCCACTAGAGTATACAAGCATATAATCTCCAGTTATTCTAAGATATTTGAAAATATGCTTGACTGCCGTTCAGTGATCAGGACCAGGTTTCGATTGAAACCTGCTAACTATGCCAATAGCAAAACAAATATTTGTCTAATGCAGAGCATTGTATACATGAGACTCCCAACTATCGAGGCATATGGAACCCTACTCATGAATTGCTCTTCATGCTCATTCTTAGGAACTTGTTCCTTAAAAAGTTTGATTCCATGTCTAAAAGGTAACATACCTTTCTTGGAATCTTGTATGGAAAACCTAGATAAGATTTTATCTATGTATAAAGCTCGGGATAATGCAATCGTTATATTCTTTCTATCTCTTATGACTTGGATACCAAGAAAATAACTTGCTTCTCCTAAGTCCTTCATATCAAATTGTTTTGCCAACCATTCTTTTATTGATATCAATACTCCAACATCGTTTTTGATTAGTAGTATATCATCAACGTAAAGTACTAGAAAAACCAACTTGTCGCCTTTAATCCTTTTGTATACACAGGGTTTATCAAGGTTTTGAATAAATCCAAAACTTTTCACAGCTTGATTGAACCTTATGTTCCAGGATCTTGATGCTTGCTTCAATCCATATATGGATCTTTACAACTTGCATACCTTTTCCTCTTGGCCCTTTTCAATGAATCATTCTGGTTGCATCATATAGATCCTTTCATCAAGACTTTCATTAAGGAAAGTTATCTTGACGTCCATTTGCCAAATCTCTAGGTCTAGAGATGCTGCAATGGATAAGAGTATCTTAATAGATTTAAGCATGGCCATAAGAGAGAAGGTTTCCTCATAATCGATACATTCCTTCTATGTGTAACCTTTAGTTACCAATCAAGCTTTAAAGGTTTCCTTATTTCCATCCATTCCTTTCTTCCTCTTATATACGCACTTGCACTCAATGGGTTTTATCCCTTCAGGCAAGTCCACAAGAGACCAAACTTTATTTTTGAACATAGATTCAAATTTGGATTGCATTGCCTTTTGCCAATGGCGATAATCAACATCTTCTATGGCTTCTTTGTACGTGTAGGGGTCATCATCGTCCGGGAGATTCTCTACTGACTCTCCTAGATCGATGTATCTCTCGGGTTGTCTACTAACCCTCAAATTACAATAAGGATTGGTAGATTGTTGATATTGTGTTGGTACGGAACTAGCAATTGGGATAGGTTGTGAAACCTCTTATGGAATTGTATCTCCTGAAAGCTCATTAAGGAAAATTCTACTTTTAGGCACAAAATTATTCATATAGTCCTCTTTTAGAAATTTAGCATTTGTTGAAACAAATACTTTAAGATCTGAATGACTATAGAAATAATATCCTTTGGTTTCTTTAGGATACCTTACAAATATGCATGTTTCTGAACGGGACTCCATCTTTTCTGTCTTTCCTTTTAACACTTGCACAAGACATCCAAATATCCTTAAGTGTTATAAACTAGGCTTTCGCCCAATCCAAAACTCATGCAGTGTTTTAGGAACCGACTTAGATGGTACATCGTTTAAAATGTACATAGCGGTTTGTAAAGCATATCCTCAAAAGGAATTAGGAAGTGTTGAATAACTCAACATAGACCTAACCATGTCCAAAGGAGTTATATTTCTCCTTTTTGCCACTCCATTTTGTTGAGTTGTACTTGAAGTAGAAAACTGAGAAACTATCCCATTATCAATAAGATATTTCTGAAACTCACCAGATAGATATTCTCCACCATAATCAAACCTCAAGATTTTTATGTGTTTCTCAAGCTGATTTTCAACTTCAGCTTTAAATGCTTTGAACATGTCAAAAGCATCCGACTTATGTCTCATGAGATACACATAGCCAAATCTTTAGTAATCATCCAAGAAAGTGATGAAGTACTCATATCCACCTTTAGCTTGAATGCTCATAGGACCACACACATCAGTGTGTATCAATCCTAAACATTCAGTGGCTCTTGTGCCTTTGGTCGTGAAAGACCTTTTGGTCATCTTACCTTCCTTCTAAGATTCACAAGTTGGTAGATCATCAACCTTTAAGTCACTAAAAGGTCCATCACTAACCAATCTTTTGATCTTATCAATGTTAATATAACCTAGGCATAAATGCCATAGGTAGGTTTCATCTTTTGATAATTTTACTCTTTTATGATTAGGTTGCGATGATTCCGTGTCTAACAAGTGAGAGATATTGCTATGCAAATAGAATAAACAGTTTTTCAATGTACCTTTGCAAACAAATTTGTCATTCCTACTAATAATTAATAACTTTATTAAAAGTAACCGAATATCCAAATTTATTTAAAGAAGAAACTGAAATTAAATTTCTCTTGAATTGAGGTACATAATGAACGTCAATTAAATCTAAATGCATATAAGAATCTAAACTGATTATAATATCTCCCACTGCACTAGTAGACACCAACACTCCATTGCCTGAACGCAAGTTGAATTCATTCTCATTCAGTCTATTCCTTTGACCCTTTTCACCACAAAGGAAACACTTCCCTCTGATCTTGGTTACTTTCTTTGTCTCCTTCTTAGTAGGTCCTATTTGTTTTTTCTTCTATTGTTTCTTAACCTTCTTACGGGTCTTAACAGTATCAACTTTACCTACCGTATGAATCTCTTAACCATTGCCTTTCACAAGGATTTTCTCGATGCTTTGAACATCTTGCATCAGGCTCTGTATGGTGTATTCCTTATTATTCAAGGTGTAGTCCAACTTGAACTGATCAAAGGAATCTGACAGTGAGTTGACAATTATGTCATTTTTTGTCTCGCCATCTATCTCAGTACCATTGAGTTCAACAATGTTGAGATGTGCTATGACTTTCATCATGTGATCTTTCACAGCCTGTCCAGGTTTCATCCTAAGATTCATAAAAGCAGTCACTGTCTCTCTCTTAGTTGTCCTGGACTTCATAGCAAACATCTCTTCCAGAGACATTATTATATCGGTAGCAGTCTCCATTCCTTCATGCTGCTGTTGTAACATGTCGGAGATGGTTACCATAATGTAATATTTAGCCATCTCATCTGACGACTTCCACTGTTGATACGCATCTCTTTGCTCCTGAGTGATTCATTAGTAGGAGTAGGTGGTTTAGGAGTAGACATAACGAACTTATGTTTGCAACAATAACCCAATTTTCCTTTTCCATGTGACATAATTATCATCAGTTAAAGTATTATCTTTTAGGATGTTATTTAGGGATGGGGTCATATCTTAATAATAACAAAAATTATATAAGTAAACAATCATGATAAATCACTTTCGAATTTTTATCTTCAATTAATAAAAATAATTCAATCGTAAAATTAAACGGTGGCCAACACCCATAAATGTCATGCCTCATTTGGGAGTTTGCACCATTTACTAGTTGGACTAGGTCCCATCCAATTGTTAACATAACAACCAGCATTTTCAATTTTAGCCTTGCGATTTTATTAACAAGAACTCTTGGGAGGATATTAATAAAATCATATTGAGTGTGTTACCAAGTTATCGACCTTCAATTTATTCCCTCACGAATATCTCTCCTTTGGGAGTAGATATCGTTTGAGTCAATTGTCTAGTCTATCCTTGTAAGGAAGTATCTTGCTAAATTCCATTCATGAATACCCCTTGGGGGTTATTACACGAAACATAAAGCTAAACTAAATTTGGAGGCCGTAGGTGTTCAAAAACACCTTCTCCTACTCAATTGTTTAAGGCATGATCGAATTCCATAGAATGATTTACCAAGTTATCTGGAAGCCAATTAGATACCTAAACCATTCAATGCACGTTCATACCAAAAAAGATATATGAGTGGCACTCCTATTCTATATGACACGTTATCAAACAATGACAAACATTACAATATTTACGAAAATATAAATAGCTACAATTTTGGTCCATCCTAGAAAAGTAAGTAAATTATAATTTTTGGAATACAAAAACTCTTTTCTTGGTGAACAGGTCTTCACGAGACCATTGTCCGTTTGGATCCCTTGGCTGCCTCCCATGGACGTACGCACCCCACAATGCCATAAAGGGTTGTTTTGCGCAACCCATGGCATCCATAGGGTTGTCGTGCACAACCCATGCCACAACAATCGTGGCTGCGTGCTCATTCGCATGCATGATTGTTGCTATGGTGCACACGGTACCAACCTTGTTCCAGTTGCTTCCAATTCTTCAAATCTTCGAATCTTCAATACTTGAATATATTACAACAGTATTTTAAACAAAAAATTATTGTAGTTGTTTTTATTACAATAATAAAATAAAATAAAAAAACTTAGCAACTACCAAGAAGGAAATTATGGCGATGATAGGACACCCTTCTTGTTACAATCCCAAAAAAAAATATTGAAATTCTAGGACAAAAATTGAGCAATAACAAATCACGTTATGAAATATATATATATATATATATATATATATATATATATATATATATATCCATACATTCTAATGTAAATATATATGTGAATACCTAGAGTATCATCCCATTCTAAAATATGCATATTTACAATAAAAAGAAATAGATTCACGTAAATATACTTCAATTAATCAAGGGTACAACCAGACTCTAATACCAATAGTCGGAAAATTAGGGTTTGGTATATTATAAAAAAATTCTCTTTAAAAGAAAGAACATTAACCATAGATTAATCAACATATATTAAAAGTATCGTATCTTTTTCTTGTGACAATTGGATTAGTGTTAAATTGAATCCGCAAGATCTTCCAATCCAATCACGAACATAAATCACTTAGGAGTATGGGCTCCCTTTCTTTAAATTGTATACATGAGGATAGAAACAAACAAAATCTCTTTATTTTGTTTGTCACAATAATCCTCCAAAATGAAAAACAAAGAACGTTAGGTCACTTGTGAATTATCAATCAATTTAATTGAAACTTATGTCAACCTTGATTCAATGTTGTACACAAAACCTTTTGATGTAAATGCTGCTAGTGCACTATTGAAAACAAAACATTTTTTCTTCCTTTTCCTATTTGCCAAATTTTCACACACCAAATCTATGAGTTGGCCAAATTTTGTCTAGAGCAAAAACTATTTTATTTTCTCTCAAAATTCTCTCTCTAGGCCAAAATCTCTATCTCTAAAATTAGCGTAGGCCGAATTCTACACTATTATAGATATGGTGGCCGAATTCTACATTATTTGAGACCAAATTCTCTCCTGAAAATAATTTACTAGGTAACCAAGAATCCTTTCAAAGAAGATTTTTTTTTCTACACCAAGACTTCTAATCCAACTCAAATAGTGTATTTATTCAATAACAAATTATTGAATATAATTAAATTAAGACAATATTAAAACTTTCTAATTTGACCTATTGTTAATTAGAGTTTTAATAGAAATCAAATACTTCCTAATTTGACTAGATAACTAAATTCATTTTATTTTTCTACTTATCAAATATAGCATTTGATATTTATCATATTACCAACAATAATATGACTCTAGGAAACCTTCTCCGACAAGAAAAAAGATTTTGACTTTTAATTAATTAATTAATTAATTAATTTTTATTTAATTAAATAATTAAATAAAAAATAATATATTAAGCTATTTTACAAGCTTATACATGGGCCAATATATTATTTTTTCTATTTTATTAAATCCATTGGACTTTAATAAAAGGTCCACATGTGAACTAGATCCATTCTTACTAAAAAAGAAACAAGTCAACATGCCTTAATATAATTCTAGATGGACCCATAAATTGGTCTGGTATAATATATCAAGTGATTCGTGCAAGTTTTTGTAAATTGAGGATCTTGGCGGACTATCTAAATTTAAGCTCAAATAGACATAACCTAATCACAATCAACAAATGATTCACTTAGATCCGATCTATTAATTTTAGTTCATTCCACTAATGAACTAAAATTGAACTCTTAAATAAAGATAGAATAAGTTAATATTTCTCATTTATACCTTAGACAATCTTAATGGAGATAGTGTATCCTTGTGAAGAATATCAGTAATCGGCAAGAACTCATAGACCGCCTATAGCTCTCCAAGTAACCATATTTACTCATATGACCACATTTTGAACTTGGATATTTTGACTTGCCAGAAGCCATATTTCAATATACACCATTGAAAACTTAACGTTAAGATTTAATATCCAATACCTCAAAACATTCATATGTTGATATTCTACTCTCATTTAATAAATAGAGTTACGATATCCATATCTATAAATAAAATCCTCTATCGATTAACAAATGAATACCAGACTATGTTATATAATCGTACTCAATGATAACACTTGCAACCATAACTCCATCATTTATCTTAGGATTGAGATAGACTTTCTGATTGTCTTCAAGTGAAAACTTTTATCCATTGACGGTTATGTATAAAGTATTTCACTGTGATCCTATTCAATGCACCTAGTGCACTAGATTCTTTTGCCCAAAAACACCATACTTTGATGATTTTAGACTCATCATAACACATTTGATCTTACTCAAATGCTAGTAAAAGAATCTACAACTTTGACAAGATAAAAGCGCCCAACCTTTATGTTAAGTTGTGAATTTTATTCAAGACTAACTAAACAATTGTGTCTACCTAATATATATCCAAGTGTATGAACAATTCTTCTTTTCTCATAGTCTTTTGACCTTATGATTATTCACTTTTGATAATTATAATAATTAAACTATAAATGTTATAAGATTTGTTAAAATAGAAATCACTTTATTAATATGAAAAGAATGTCAAATACATTATTACACTCTTGCTATTGATCATAATCCCAACACCATGCCCATCAAGTAAGAAGGAATATATCCGGAAAGCTCCAAAATGAATGGTCAAGCTCCACGCCACCAGACCGATACCTCAAGGTATCTCGCCATTGGTACGTAGAATCGTGATTCTCCTCTAAGCTACAGAGTTGACTTCTTCACCATTAAATCGCCTTAATGTGACTATATAGGTCAACAGATTCACCATTTATTCAAATTCAAACCTAAACGAAAACCTGACGTAATCAATGAGAGTAATTCCCGTGCAATTTGATTCCACCATCAACGTCAATCATTTTCGGTAACACGACCAATGAGTCTAAATTATAGGGATTTGATTGACAATGAAGAGAGATTAAAATGGGATGTCAGGATCCAAACAAGGTATGAGAAAAACATAGAGAAAAAGGACAGAGCTTTTTCGCCACTTTTCTCAGAGGATTTAGCCACTTATCGACACATACGAGTTCGTCATCTCCAAACTTTGTAAACAAGAGAGTTTGAGTGATTTCATAAGATCATTGTACTAGTTCTTCAAAAAAAAACCATTTCTTAGTTTGAGTTTCTTCATATTCAGCTTGTTTACGAATCTATATATCCATCTTATTGTGATCTTTACCATCTAGGTACGAAGTATCTAATCTGACTGTAACATACCAGAAAGCGGTCTTGAGGGTGTTGATTGAAATTCCTCTCATTGAGTGATTTCTCAATAAACAAAAGTGAATCGAATGATTGAAATGATCGATTTTCTAATTTAGAATTCTAAATTTTGGATTTCAAGTTGGAAAATATTAGTATTGAAAATGGGATAAATAAGGGACAAGGTGGGGACAGAGAAACCTCCCTCCAACCACCTCCATCCTTACTTCCCCCAAATGAGGTTTGGGGGCGAGGATGGTGAAGGTTTTAGGAATGAGAGTGGGCATAGGGGGACCCTCCTCTGGCCCAATAGTTTTCCACACACATCCCTTTATGTATCAGAGATGGTATAAGAGTCTTATTTTGGCATATCCATACAGCTATGCAACTAGTGTCTTAATAATAATAATAATAACAATAATAATAATAATAATAATAATAATAATAATCCTCTATTATAAATTAAAATGAAATGAATAACAGATGAAGAACATGTGAAGAATAATTGAAGAACAATTGATAGAATAAATGATAACATATAAATAGAATAGGGAGAGATCATAGATAATTAAAATGAAAGACATGAGAGAGAGAGTATGTACTTTGTATTTATCAGAGGATTTTTCACTAAGTAACAGTTTACATATGATCAGGTCAACATATATATATATATATATATATATATATATATATAAGCAAAGGGAATTGTGTAGAACAATGAGGTTGTCAATTGAGATAAGTGAGAGTGAGGCGGTGAGAAAAAAAAATTGTGTGTATAACACAAGTGGTATATATCCATATATATTATAATACTCGCCCTTGGATTTATACCACTTGTATTTTAATTTTCTAGGAAAAATCGAATGGGATAAAATCTAGGTAAAATATAATGATCTTCTGGATCTAATGGGGTTGGACAATTAAAAACTATCTCATTAAAAACCTTGTCAGGAAAACCCAGCAGGACAAAACCTGATCGAAGGAAAAAAAAGTATAGTTTACAGATGTCTATTGAAGATTTTTCTCCCCCTGATTGGACGCTCCCCATCATAAAGTCAACGCATGCCTATCCCATATATTAATTTCTCAAAAGTTGATGTAAGCAATGATTTAGTAAACAGATCTGTAAGATTTTCTTTAGACCGTATCTGCTTAACATCAATTTGTTGACTCTGTTGAAGCTCATGAGTAAAGAAGAATTTAGGAGAAATATGTTTGGTTCTATCTCCTTTGATATATCCTCCTCTAATTTGAGCAATGCACGCCACATTATCCTCAAAAATCTGTGTTGGCATTTCTGTAGATAATGAAAATTCACAGGTATTTTGAATATGATGAATAACAAACCTTAGCCAAACACATTCTCAACTCGCTTCGTGAAGTGCGATGATTTCAGAATGATTAGAGGATGTAGCAACCACAGTCTGTTTTGTGGAGCGCCATGATATTGTTGTGCCATTATATGAAAAAACATATCCCGTTTGTGAACGAGCTTTGTGGGGATCAGACAGATACCTGGCATCAGCATAACCAATTAAACCTGAAAAATTGTTAGATTTTGTATAAAATAATCCTAAATCTTTCGTTCCACAAAGGTAACGAAAAATATGTTTGATCCCATTTCAATGCCTTCGAGTTGGTGCTGAACTAAATCTAGCCAGTACATTCACAGAGAATGCAATATTTGGTCTAGTACACTGAGCTAGATATAATAAAGCACCAATTGCATTAAGATATGGTATCTCAGGACCAAGTATCTTTTCATCATTTTCTTTCGGTCGGAATGGATCCTTTTTAGGATCAAGAGTTCTAACAACCATAGGAGTACTTAATGGATAAGCATTATCCATATGGAATCTTTTTAAAATCTTTTCAATATATGCTGATTGATGGACAAGTACTCCATTTGATCGATCTTCGATCTCGAGGCCGCGACAATATTTTATCTTTCCCAGATCTTTCATTTCGAATTCCCTTTTCAAGTATTCAGCAGTTTTCAAGAGTTCCCCAAGGGTTCCAATTAAGTTCATATCATCAACATAAACCACTATGATAGCAAATCCAGATTCAGATTTCTTAATGAAAACACATGGAAATAAGGGATTATTGATATATCCTTCTTTCATCAGATATTTACTGAGACGGTTATACCACATCCGTCCAGATTGTTTTAATCCATACAACGACCTTTGTAATTTTATCAAATACAAATTACAAGGCCTTGAGTTACATGCTTCTGGCATTTTAAATCCTTCCGGGATTTTCATGTAAATATCTGAATCCAGTGAACCATATAGATAAGCGGTCACTACGTCTATCAGACGCATTTCTAGTCTTTCCAAGACAGCCATGCTTATCAGAAATCAAAACGTAATTGTATCTATCACCGGTGAGTATGTTTCATCGAAATCGATGCCAGGTCTCTGTGAGAAACCCTGTGTTACGACTCGTGTCTTATATCTCACGAACTCGTTTTTCTCATTACGTTTCCGTATAAAAACCCATTTATACCCAACGGGTTTGATATTTTCAGGCGTCTGGATTATTAATCCAAATACTTCATGTTTGGCTAATAAAGTCAATTATGTTTGAATTGCTTCTTTCCATTTAGGCCAATCGGAACTTTGTCTACAATCATCGAGATTATGAGGTTCATAATTATCATTTATGATTTTAGATGCCACTGTATATGAAAATACATCATCAATGATCGTTTCTTTTCGATTCCACAATTCTCTTGTATAATTTATAGAAATTTCATCATTTCTATATTCTTGTACCTCTTCAGAGATTCTTTCCCCCATAGAGGATTCTATTACTTTAGTGACTTGTGTCACTTCAGGGACACTTAACTCTCCTGGAGTTAAATTAGAGAAAGTGGATTTATTTTTCCTTTTTCGAGGAGCAGTATCTTTTGAACCAAACGGTCTACCACGCTTTTGGCGTGCAATAGATGATTCTTTTGCTATCATTTGTTCAGATTGTTTTTCTGGAATAATCACCCGTGCTGGGACATTAACAGTTGGGATGTATGATTTTGTTACCCTAGTAGCATCTGTAAATGCATCTGGTAACTGGTTCGTTATTGCTTGAAGATGTACTATCTTACATACTTCATTCTCACATTGAGATGTGTATGGGTCTAAATGAATCAGACTAGGAACTTTCCAGGAAAGCTCACGTTTTCTTTCAGAAGGAGTTTTCCTTTCCCCTACTGATGGGAAACTAGTTTCATCAAAAAGACAATCTGCAAACCGTGTTGTAAAAAGATCATCAGTCAAGGGTTCCAGATATCTAATAATTGATGGAGAATCAAAACCAACATATATTCCCAATCGTTTTTGGGGTCCCATTTTAGTTCTTTTGTTGGTACAACCGGAACATATACCGTACATCTAAAAGTACGTAAATGAGATATATCTGGTTGATGACCAAGTACAATTTGTACTAGTGAATACTGATGATAAGCAGTAGGTCGAAACCGGATTAATGCAGCAACATGTAAAACAGCATTCCCCCAAATAGAAATCGGTAATTGCATTCGTAATAATAAAGTCCTTGCAATTACCTGGACACGTTTAATAAGTGATTCTGCTAATCTATTCTGGGTATGAATATGTGGAACTGGATGTTAAACATCAATCCCAGCCACTTTGCAATATTCATCAAATGCCTTGGAAGTAAATTCACCAGCATTATCAAGGCGTATGGACTTAATTGAGTAATCGGGAAAATGAGCCCGAAGCTTGATAATTTGTGCAAGCAATCTAGCAAAAGCAACATTACGCGTTGATAATAAGCAAACATGTGACCATCTGACAGATGCGTCAACTAGGACCGTGAAATAACGAAATGGTCCACTTGGTGGATGAATAAGTCCACATATATCCCCTTGAATTCTTTGTAAAAATGATGGGGATTCAAAACCAACTTTAGAATGAGATGGTTTTATTGTTAATTTCCCTTGGGAACATGCAGTACATAAATTCTCATGGGCTAAAAGAATCTTCTGGTTTTTTAATTGATGTCCATGAGAATTTTTAATGATTCTACGCATTATTGTAGATCCTGGATGACCAAGACGGTCATGCCAAAGTACAAACAATTTTGGATCTGAGCACTTTTGACTCATAATTGCATAAGTTTCCACATATTTTATAATGGTGTAATATAATCCAGAAGATAAAGCACACAGCTTTTCTATAATGAGTTTCTGGTCTGACTTATGTGAAGTGATGCACAAATATTCAATATCATCTTTATTCATAGTTTCAATATGATATCCATTTCTCCGTATGTCTTTAAAACTAAGTAGATTCCTTCTGGATCTACTTGAATTTAATGTATCATCGATACATATTTTAATATTGTTTGATAACAATATTATGGCTCTTCCAGAGCCTTCTATCAGATCAGCTGGACCTGATACCGTATTAACATTTGCTTTGAGCAAAGTTAAATTTATAAAATATTTCTGACTCCACAGAATTGGATGAGTTGTTGCACTATCAACTAGACATAGATCTCTAGCTTTTATCGTTTCAGTAACTCCCAATTTATCGTTTAGGTTCATTTTGTATGCTTCATAAAGAAAAAATAAAGTGCATATTAGACAAAATGATTCAAAAAGTATACATTGCATTGAAAAATATTTTACATAAACAAAATAACAAAATAATACTACTGTAAGTAGTATTTAACTGGTTTGGACATTCTCATCACCAATTGAAGTAGCTGGCATGTCTTTAGGGCCTGGAAAGAAATCTGTAACATTAAGATGAGTGATATCTTTTGGATATGAATCTTCAATGAAATGAGATTTTGGTTTCTTTCCCTTTTATCTGATTGATGCTTGATACAGATCCACCAGATTTTTAGGTGTTTTACATTCATTGGACCAATGATTGTAACATCCACACCTGAAACAAACATAGTTGTTTGCATTGGGCCTATTTTGAACATCTTTTCTTTTCTACTGACTGGCCTCATAAGTATTCCACTTCTAATGAGTGTTTTGATTATAACCATCTGATCAAGAATAACAACGTCCTCTTTTGAAACTACGGCCACAGCCCCGGCCAAAATTATGACCGTAACCATGACCGTGATCAGGATTGCGGCCATTACCATGGCCTCAACCACGACCATGGCCTCGACCACGACCACGACCACGACCTCGATTATGGTTTCTGACACTATTAGCATTCACTTCTACTGAATATTTTGAGAATCTGCGTTCTCGATATTGCTGTTGCAATATTATATTTGAGGCATGGAAAGTTGTAAATTTCTTTTCCAACATATCCTTTTCAGATACCTCTTCACCACACAATTTCAACCTTGTGGTGATTCTGAATAAATCAGAATTATAATCAGAGACTGACTTGTGGTCCTGGAACCGTAAATGTTGCCGTTTGTACCTTGCATTAGGTAATGTAACATCATTCTGGTGATCATAACGATCTTTTAGCTCTTTCCACAGATCTTCAGGATCTGTGACAGTAAGATATTGAGCTTTTAAATCCTCATTCAGATGATGACGGATTATGACCATGGTTGTGGATCTGTATTGTTCAGTAGCATTGATTCCATCATCAATGGTATAGTATAGGCTCTGGGATTTTAAGTACAATTCAGCATCAATTACCCTACGTTGAATGCATCAAACTTCAAATTTGCAAGTTTAGACGTGCTTACAGTCCCCCCCTATGTAAAATTTAATTTAGTGTCAATCAACATAAAAGAGTTCAACTAATATGAGCACAAAATTAAAACATTTCGGGGATATGAGTTCTCCCGATATGAGCATAAAATTAAAACATTTCGGGGACATGAGTTCTCCCGATATGAGTAGAAAATTAAAACATTTTGGGGACATGAGTTCTCCCGATATGAGCACAAAATTAAAACATTTCGGGGACAGGAGTTTTCCCGATATGAGCATAAAATTAAAACATTTCGGGTAAACAAATCCAAAATGATATATATATATATATGGGTTCCGTTGACGGCATAAGCCATATTGTTATACAAAACTAATACATATTCAAAATGTTGACATGTAAGATATATGCATGAATATGGATGATTTTAAATAAACAAATCTAGAACTATATATATGGGTTCCGTTGACGGTATAAACCATCTTGTTATACGGAACTTAATATAGATCCGAAATGTTGAGATACAAGTAAATCACCCATTAGGGGATCATTTTTACAAAATAGATTTTTCGTACTGATAACGTGTTATAAATTAAAATGAAATGAATAACAGATGAAGAACATGTGAAGAACAATTGAAGAACAATTGATAGAATAAATGATAACATATAAATATATAAATAGAATAGGAAGAGATCATAGATAATTAAAATGAAAGACATGCGAGAGAGAGAATATGTACTTTGTATTTATCAGAGGATTTTTCACTGAGTAACTTTTTACATATGATCAGGTCAACATATATATATATATAAAAGCAAAGTGAATTGTGTAGAATAACGAGGTTGTCAATTGAGATAAGTGAGAGTTAGTCGGTGAGAAAAAAAACTTGTGTGTATAACACAAGTGGTATATATCCATATATATTATAACATCCTCTGATTAATTGGCTTATCAAGAAGCAAATTAGCAAACAGATAGCACAAGATAAACAAACCATAGCACTATATAATTTAGCCTATAGGATAATAAGAGTATCTTCAACAGTACTCTATATTACAGTACAAATCCTGAAATAGAGTACCATATGCTCAAACTGTACTCTAAAACTTTATATTCAGGATTTTTTTTGGAGTTTTTGTTTGGTACTCTAAATATCAAACTCTAAATTCATTTTTTGTATTTTCTATTCCACTTTTACCATTATGTCTATAGAATATAGTTATAAATAAATATTTGATATTTATATATTTTTTTGTTTTAATTAAATTTAATTAATACATAATATATTTTAATTTATAAATTTTGTTATTATAAAAATTATACCATTAGAAATATCTTAACTAGAACTTTAAAATGAAATAAATATTGAATATTTATTAATAATTTTTCATTTATCAATACATACATACTCTTATCGTACTATATATTATTTATATATTAATAATTATAAGTTAACAACAAAATAAGGACCGAAAAATAATAAAATTAAAACTTCCAAATGAAAATACTTCACCTTGTATTTAGGAATTATAAGTATTATTTTTATTATTTTTTTTAAGAATTTTTATTTTCTTTGTTCGAAAGAATTCACGATCGTTGGGATTTTTGTATGAAATTCAAATTAGCATAACAATTTTGTTTGATGAAAAAATTAGATAAAATAATATGAGAGGATATTTTTTTTTTATTAGTGTTTGAATGTAAGAAAATTTGGTAATCAAGATTATGGGAAAAAAATTGTTTAAAATTTAAGTGATAAAATTAAAGACAAAAATTATAACAAATTCATGTAATAATAGAAACGCTATATTTTTATAAAAATTAAAAAAGAAAATGCTTTTAAAATAATATTTGTTAAAATTGAATTGAAAAATAAAATTATATAAAATTAATTTATGGAAAAAACTAAACAAATAGTTTTTACACCGATGTTAATCAATTTAAAAATTTAGTCCAAATTTTAATCCAAATAATGTGGTAAGTGATTTTTTCATTAACCACGTCATCCTATGTTTTATGTGATGATAACAAATCATTTATTACATCATTTAAATTAAATTTTAGACCATCCAGTGTTCTTCTAATTTATATGGTTGGAGTTAAAAAAAATTGGAGATAAATTTTTGAAGGAATATTCCTTAACGGAGATAAAACTTCCGTGATGGAACGTCCTTGAGATAGAAAATTAGAGATAGAAAAAGTATGAGTTGGAGATTAGCTCCGATGAATATTGAGTCCGTGTTTCTCACAAAAATAAAAAATTATTGAGTCTTAACTCTGAACGTTTTTACAAAAATGCACCTAATGTTCTCTGGTCTATCCTTTGAGCTGACAAAATTGTTGGAGTTGGAGTTGGAGTTGGAGTCGGAGAATGGGCGCATTATCGACCCTAACTAAATCTCTATCACACCATTGCATCAAAACTTCCAAAACCCATTTGCAGAAACCACTCCTAAACTTGTCAAACTTTGAAAATTTCAATAACGCCACCAATTCTCAATATCATCACTGCCAGAGTCGCCGAACCCTCAAATTGGATTCCGTTTCCTCTGAATCGGTCAAACTCAGTCGTCTCTCTGACTCTGATTCTGGTACCTGGAACTTGTAGTTAGTTTTGGTCTGACGATTGTTTTTTTTTCCCTTTTTTCAATATAGTTGTTGATTGGATGCTGTGAAATTGCAACTGATAGGTATAGTGGAGGTTAATCTGAACAGGCCTGGAGCGAGAAATGCGATCGGGAAGGATATGTTGAGAGGGTTAAAGGATTCATTTGAAGTTATCAGTAAGGATTCAACTACTAATGTTGTCTTGATCACAAGTTCGGTTCCTAAAGTCTTCTGTGCTGGCGCTGATTTGAAGGTATTTATGTAATTATGTTGGTACTCTTTCGATTTTTGAAATTGCATCGACTATGTTTTGTTTGTTTTTACTTGTATTATTTTTATCAATATATGTTTAATTGAGAAGTTTATCAACAGATCATCAATAAAATGTGCTTTAGTCGTGATATCATGCTTGTGAGAAGCTCAATATAAGTGTGCTTCGTAGGATTGTAAATTCTTATATCAAGATATTTTTTTGCCTATGAATATCTCACTCTAGTTACAATCTTTTATTAAGGGCCATAATATATTTGTGGAATTATATTTTAAAAGGTTCAAAATAAGGGTTGTAAATTGGAGAAAAATTATCTTGCACGGTTGCACCATTGGAAATTAAAGATTTGATAATTGCTAATTTGCTGTTGAGAAAGACATTGTCTCCGCCACTTCTGTTTTATTTAATGATATTGAGTGTATTTATTTTTATTTTATTTTTTTTCTGTAACCATTCATTGTTTAATAGCAGGTTGAGGCATGTAATAAGAGCATTAATGTCTTTTTTGGTTGTTTTTCTGATTTTTACATGTTTATCTCGTGCTTATTGTCAAGTTCGTGTGTGTTGTATTCTCTGTCAAGGTGTGTACTATTATAGTTGTTGATCCAGATGCTTAACTTTTCTGTCCTTTGTTGGATTGGCAGGAACGCAGAATGATGAGTGCATCTGAGATTCATTTCTTTGTCAACTCGTTGCGATCCACATTCTCATTCTTAGAGGTTGTTAGACTTGATTCTTATCACCCATAATCATAAATCATCTAAGGTTGCTTTGTGCATTTGTATGTGTTGTGTTATTGTCTGCAAGAATTATGTAAGCATATACCCACACACAATATTCTTTTTAACTTGAATGTCTTCTTAAAACTAATGGGGCTTCACTCTTGTTCACTAGAAACCGGTATACATGCTTCTAATTTATCTTATGCTATTTCAGTTTTCATAAATCCTTATGACATGTATTTATACTGGTGCATTTTGTTTTGAATTTTGTCTTAGTTTGAGCACTTATATGAATATCCCTTGTATTTGTTTATACAGACACTTGGGATTCCCACCATTGCTGTTATTGAAGGTGCAGCATTGGGTGGTGGACTTGAAATGGCACTAGCATGTGATCTTCGCATTTGTGGTAGTTACAATTTATTCAGATACAACTTTGTTTTTTTACTAAAGAAAGAAATAATTGTAACAGATATTCCTGTCTTATAATTCAGGAGAGGATGCAGTGTTGGGCCTGCCAGAAACAGGACTTGCTATAATTCCTGGGTATGAAAGGAATCCTGTTTCACATTTGGTAAAGTTATCATTACATTTCTTGTGGGTTGCTTTTCTGCATTTGTTTGTTGGCAAGGGTTAGATCATTTCAATTAATCAATTCTCATTAGTACTTTTGCTTGCAATTAAAGATGGAGACCTGTAGGACACTGGTAGATCAGTAGTTTAGTTAAGGAGAGTGGCTTTCATATTATTGTTTGACAATTTAGATGGCCAGATTTCTGCTTGAAATACTCTCTTTTTTGAACGGTTACCGTAGTGTTAGATCCCACTCTCATGTAATCCTGGCTTTTGACAGAGCAGGTGGGACACAGCGGCTTCCTAGATTGGTAGGAAATTCAGTAGCAAAGGAACTCATTTTTACTGGCCGTAAAATTGGTGGCAGAGAGGCAATGTCTATAGGTATGTTTAACTGTAGTTGCTATATATATATTTTGTGTGTGTATCATATAGCATAGCAATAAAAAAATTGCCATGCTCCAGGACTTGTCAATTATTGTGTGCCTGCTAGTGAAGCTCAGTTGAAGGCACTCGAAGTTGCTCGAGAAATAAATCAGAAGGTACAAATCTGTCTTCAAAAGTTTCTAATTGGTAGAATTATGTTGTGCAGAATTTGGATGCAATTGTGTAAAAAAATTCTTGACAGCCAGATATAAATAAGCACATTTATTGTGTTTTCATGTGATATGGTGTTCATACATAGGTAATTTCATGCATGTTTGAAAAATTAATCTACATTTAAACCATTTTGAAAGACAAGGATCAGAACTGTGCCTGCAGGATTGCATTGATGTCTTCCTATTCTTTTGGGTCAGTCACTGAGTTGCCAGTTAACTTTTCACCTTCAAAATAGTGCTTGATGCAATGAATTAGATTTAACCATACATATTTTTATTGGACGACAAATTATGCCATTTGATTTTTTCAAATTCAAATCAACATTTATTATTACCAGGGTCCAATAGCAATTCGGATGGCAAAAAAGGCCATTAGTGAGGGACTTGAGATTGATATGGCATCAGCTTTGGAGCTGGAAGAAGAGTGCTACATACAGACCTTACATTCAAATGACCGATTAGAGGGATTGGCTGCATTTGCTGAGAAGCGGAAACCTAATTATACTGGCACATAGAAAGAAATAGAATGGTGTTAACAACCGGTTTCTGCACAAGTTTTCTTGGCACAAGTGTATAACATGCCTCAGGATGGGCTTCAAACGTAATAAGAATAATGTTCATGATAGTTTTCATTCATCTTTATATGATAGTTTGTTCGTGGTTGGAATGTTTTTAATGGTTGACAAAGTATGCCTGAAGATATCAGTGATTAGAACATTTCAAATTCTCAGTTTGTTTTATCGTAGGACAAGGAATTATGGCAATGAAATAAGCAGGATTGATTTATATGTCAAAGTTATACAGATAGGTCTTTACTTTTCTTTTTTTGAATATTAGATAGGTCCTTAATTGGTATAGCTTCCAAATTCTCATTTTTTCATAGTTCGGCAGATAGTCGTCCTTGCCTTATCTATGAAAGTATTTTGAGGCAAGGATAAGAGAATTCACTAGCTAACCTAATTGCTATTCACATTTGTTATATATATATATATGAATTTTTTTGTATAAGTACTTATTGATGAAATTATATAAGTACATTGAATGTGAGTAATTTATTTTATATATTTTAATTTGACATGTCTGTATTTGTTAAATCTCTTTTATAAATGAGTGGTTCACATTCAATTTCTTTATATAATTTTATTAGTACGTATCGATAGAAAAATGAATATATATAAATAAAAGCTATGATGTAGATGTGTGGTAACTCAAATTTGGTATATTGTCGAGCTAAATGAGTATTCAGTATTCACATATGTTGTTTAACCGATCAAATTTGTTGAAAGCAGATTCAAACTCAAGAATTAAATATAAATTAAGGTTAAATGTAACAAAGAAAATTAATTAACTACTCTTGATATGATCCTTCATTTATACTTTTGAAAAGTAACTTAAGTTAATTTCAATGTCGACAAAAAATGTAAATTATTGTTGGGCTGAAAGAGAATGAGGAGTAGATTGAGTGATATCCAAGTCTCTAATGAGATGGACTTTTTAATTAAATGGGCTTCAGTTTGGCCCAAACAAATTAACCGATGATCCTCGTTACGGTGGTTTACCCAACTCGAAACCTATATATAAAGCGAAGCAAAGAAGACGAAGAAACATTTCCCATATTCGATTCTCCTTCGAAACTAAGAAAAAGAAAATAAAGCAAAAGAAAGCGAAATGGCGACTGAAAATTCTTCCGCTAAGAGGTGGCTTCCTCTTGAAGCTAACCCTGATGTCATGAACCAGGTATTCATCCAATTTTTTAATTTTATTTTTATTTTTGTTTTGTTTCCTTTTCTGTTTATCAATCGCTTCCTGTTTGGTTACTGAGAAAAAGAAATCATGCAAAATAGGAAAAAAAAAACACTGAACTTTGTAACTCGTACACGGCCGAGGAATCATTTGATCTTTATTTTTTTTATGAGATCTTTTTTAGGAGAGATATGGTTTAGTGAGTAGCTGAAGTGGAAGATCTTGGTGATAAATTGAATAACTTAGGATGTTAATAGTTTTTTTTTTTTTTATTATTATTATATTGTTTGATGTTGATTGGAGTTTTGAATTTTGTTTGTATTGTGTAATCAAAATTGAGTAACCAGAGACAGCTAACTAACAAAATTGTGTAAAAAATAAAAATTAATTCAGTAATACTTTTTAAAACTAATGATTTTGATTTTTAGATGGGTACTGGTAGTAAATTTAGTGGGGGAGTTCTTATACGGGAATTCTTCATTCAGAAATAATTATTATCTTGAATAAACTATGATAATCTTTTTATGAATAGAATCTCACTTCATAATATCAGTTTAGGCAGTCATGGTGTTTTCGTTATTTTCTAAGCTGTATGGGATTTCTGAAACTGTCAAAATTATGCTTTGCTTAAGTTTATTTTGTTTTTTATTGGAATTTTGTAGTTCCTTTGGGGCCTTGGCCTTTCTGAGAATGAAGCAGAGTGCTATGATGTGTATGGCTTGGATGAAGAACTCTTGGCAATGGTTCCACAACCTGTTCTTGCTGTACTATTTCTCTATCCCATTACTGCACAGGTTTGTCAAACTGAATTTGTTTCTCACCAGCTATTGTTCATGGGTTCCATTTTGGTTTTGAATTCAGATGTGACCATGTCTTTTACTTATAAGAGCCTTTTAATAATTAAATTGTTGCTAATTGGTTTAAATTTTTATTTTTTGTTTTCAAGAGTGAACAAGAAAGAATGTTGCAGGATAAGGACAAACAGGTGGGTGCAATGGTAGAATGAGATTTCTTTATGTTGTTAAATATTCTGTTCTTGATTTTATGATGCCACTTTGTTAATTATGAATATTTTTCTGTAAATATACTGTGCCTTATAAATGTTTGGCAATATGATATGTACACTTTTGCATCGTGCATCTAGAGGTAGACTAAAGGAAGATTGAGGGGATTGCATGTAAATTGAAGTTAGTTTCATAATTTATCGAATGGCCATAACTCAATCAGTCAAGTGCTTTCTGTTGTTGAACAGTGGAATGGAAGTCTATATATTTTATATAGTGTCCACTCCGATTACACTATGGCATTGATGCATATATCTATTAGAAGCATCTTAAAAATTCAGGCTTTGCTGCATATCACAGACAGACAGACTATCTAAAACCAATGCATCCGATAATGAAATGATCATTTATGACATACTCTTGTATTCTAAATTTCTAATACTAGAATAACTTTAAATAATGCCGAGCATAATTTAGGTAAATGGTATGTTTTTGGATGGACTGTGTCCTCAATATTGGGTTTGAGGTTTAGCCTTGACGTAGCGTGAAACACTAAAAGAATAAGACCAACTTCTATATTCTCTAATAAATTGGAATCCGCCAAAAAAAAAAAAAAAACTCTTTAAAAGAAATTCTGAATTTTATTTAATGAAAGATAATGAGCCTTTCGGCTTAAAACCCTATTTAAAATAAACAAACCTTAACCTTAATCCTTGTTGAACAAGAAACGAGGCTTAATTAATAAAAATGACCATAAATAGCAAAATTAAACTAATTATGGAAATAAATACTACTAAAGACCCAAAACAAGCCAGAATTGACGTAAGTTGATTTGGACTTGGAAAACTCAATCTATTACGAAAACAAATCTTTTTTAAAACGATAAAAACGGTAATCTCGGGGCCTAAACGATGGAATTCGGTCGAAAAAAGGATATGCCTCATGATCAAAGGGTCGTGACTTTCAAAGATCTCGTCGAAACGCATCAACTGTGAAAGTTTCATGTCATTCTGACTCCGACGCCCAGACTAGTAGGAATCATTTAGCCTTGAATTTAGGATGGTCTCTCAAAGCCATGTAGGAATCTGCTACTTGTTCTACACCAGTCCCCTCTACTTGGAAAGAACTTGACCACGAGTTAGGTTCAGGATAGAGAGACTCTTCCGCATGATACTGGAACAAGTCTGCAACATTGAAAGTCTTGGAAATTCCCATGGTCTCGGGTTGGTCGATCATATAGGCATTACCATTGATCTTCTTCAAAATCTTGTATGGACTATATTTCTTGGGTTTTAATTTGTTGCAAGTCCGGAAACCTCTCTTTGCGTAAGAAAACCATCATTGAATCTCCTTCCTCAAACACCTTCAGATGCCTGTGCTTGTTTGCAGCTATCTTATATTTAGTGTTAGTTTCTTCCTGCTACTGTCGTACCTCTGTTTGCACAGCTTGAGCCTGAGTAGCCATGTTCTCTGCTTCAATACACACCCGACCCTTTGGTAAACGAACTAAATCCACCTCATACCTTGGTGGTGTGACATATGTCAATAGAAAAAGAGGATTTTCCTGTGGCACTATGCACAACATTGTTGTAGGCAAACTCAATTTGAGGCAATGCATGGTCCCACTGTTTTTGCTTATCTCTGCGGATGTAACGAACTAGATTTCCCAAGATCCTGTTTGTCACTTCTGGTTGTCCATCAGTTTAAGGGTGTGCAGTAGTACTACGTTTCAGAGAGGTATCAAACGTTTTCCATAAGGTCACCTAAAATGGCTAAGGAATTTTGTCTCACGATCAGAAGTAATTGATAGGGGTACTCCATGTAGTCGGATCACTTCTCTGAAGAATAGTTGGGCTATGTGCAAAGCAATTGAGGTCTTCCGGCAAGGGATGAAGTGAGCCATTTTTGAGAATTTGTCAACCACCACGAACACTGAATCCACTCCTTATTGGGTACGAGGTAGATCCAACACAAAATCCATAGACAGATCTTCCAAAATATTGTTAGGAACAAGCAATGGCATATAACTACCATTATTTTGTGACTGACCTTTAGACACCTGACATGTATAACATCCTTACACAAAATTCCCAACATCTCGTTTCAGTTGCGGTCAGAAGTACCGCTCCTCCAAACTAGCCATTGTCTTGTCTCGACTCAAGTGTCCACTTAAACCACCTCTATGTAGGTCATGGATTAACTTCTCCCGTAGGGAAGTCCTAGGAATACACAAACGGTTACCACGAAATAGATACCCATCATTCTCATGAAAATCACTGTCAGGCTGCTTCTTGATACACTTTGATAAGATTTCCTTGAAATCTTCATCCTCCCTATATAATTCCTTCAAACAGTCAAACCCCATAATCTCATGAGCCAGAGTCACAAGTAGGCTGGCACGACGGCTCAACACATTAGCAACTCGGTTCAAAACCTTGACTTGTGTTTAATAACAAAAGGAAATTTCTGAAGGAAAGTGGCCCACCTGACATGCATGTTGTTCAAGTGCTTCTGACTATTAATAAACTTCAAAGCCTGATGATCGATGTACAAGACAAACACTCTCTGTACTAAGTAGTGCTTCCAGTGCTTTAAGGCTCGGACCACTGTGTAGAACTCCTGATCATAGGTACTCCATATTTGGTGGGCTTTACTTAATTTCTCACTAAAGAAAATCACTGGTCGTTTTTTTTAGGACAACACAGCACCAATATCGACGCCACTAGCATTACACTCAACTTCAAAGATTTTCTCAAAACTAGTACCGGCACAGTGCACAACTTCTCCTTGATTAACGCTAAACCCATCTCTGCATCTTCTCCGTACTGAAATCGGCCTTTCTTTATGCATTCCGTGATCGATGCTGTTACAATGCTAAAATTCCGAATAAATCGATGGTAGAAAGTTGCTAAACTATGAAAGCTTCGAACTTCGCTCACATTTTTCAGGACAGGCCACTCTCGAATAGCTCGAACCTTCTCTTTATCCCCATAGATCCCTTTCGAACTCACCACATAACCCAAAAACAACAAACTGTTGGTCATAAAGCTGCACTTTTGAGATTAAGGAATAATTGATTTTCTTGTAAAACTGTTATTACTTCTCGCAACTGTTTCACGTGCTCTTCCTCGGTCCTACTATAGATAAGAATTTCGTCAAAATAAACGACAACAAATTTCCCCACAAAAGGCATCAATACCTGATTCATCGCCCGCATGAAAGTACTGAATGCATTTGACAGTCTGAACGGCATGACCAACCACTCATACAATCCATCCTTACTCTTGAACGTTGCCTTCCATACATCCCCAGATTACCCTTACTGTTGGTCCCTTCTTGATCCAACCAATGTTATAGGGATTGAGATGCTTCTCGGTTGGTAGTTTCAGATGTTCCACCAACCTTTTTGCAACAAAGTTCTCATAGGTCCCATTGTCCACGATCAGGTTACAGACCTTCTGACTGACTGTACAACAAGATCAAAATATATTATTACGCTGGTCGGAGTCCTTTTGTTTTGGCACTTACAACACTCGTTGAACCACACAATTAACCCGTTCTCCCTCTTCTTCTGCAAATTCAACCCCCTCATATAAGTCATCTTCCTCTCCTACTCCTTTAGGAGCATCCATATCTTCTTCGCATCCTTCGACCTAATTTACTTGTCGACGATCAGGATATGCATTTAAATGATGACCAAGTTTTTTACATCTATAACATGTACCTGGTGTAGGTCTAGCATAGGGATTTGGATTTGGATTTGGATTTGGATTTGGATTTGGGTTTCTCACTACGTTCCTATTGGCTGGGGCTGTTGTTTGATTGCTATTGCTACCCCTTTTCTCCACTAACACTTCTAGGTTGGCTTGACGGGACCAATGGTTGAACACTCATGTCCCTATTAGGAACTGTTGTTGTTGTTGTTGTTCCTCCACCGCCGTCCATGAGGCCTCCACCCCACGATCACCGTCAGTAGGGTTTCTGTTTCCCGCTTCATTAGTTGCCATCGAGCTAGGCAAAAACTGGCTTTGATACCAATTGACTTAGCGTGAAACACTAAAAGAATACGACCAACGTCTATATTCTGTGATAAACTGGAATCCACCAGAAAAAAGAAGAAGAGAAAACTCTTGAAAAGAAATTCTGAATTTTATTCAATGAAAGATAATGAGCCTTTCAGCTTACAATCCTATTTAAAGCAAAAAACCATAATACTTGTTGAATAGGAAACCGGCTTAATTAACAAAAAATTAACATAAATAACAAAATTGAACTAATTGCGGAAATACATACTACTAAAGACCCAAAGCAAGCCAGAATTGACGGAAGTCGATTCGAGCCTGGAAAACTCAATCTATTACGAAAACAAATCTTTCCTAAAACGACAAAAAGGGCAATCTTGGGGCCTAAACGATGGAATTCGGCCTAAAAAAGGGCTTGCCTCACGACCGAAGGGTTGTGACTTTCGAAGATCTCGCTGAAACGCTTCAACTGTGAAAGTTTCATGTCACTTCAACTCTAGTAGGAATCATTTAGCCTTGAATTTAGGATGGTCTCTTAAAGCCTTGTAGGAATCTGCTACTTGTTCTACATCATGTCTGATAGGTTGGGACATCACACCCTTGTTAATGGAACCATACATGACACTCGAGCATCATACAGCTCTGTCCCAGAATCAGGTGTATATCTATGTAATTTTGAGTTGTTCTCTTGCTTGCAAAAAAAAAAAAAAAAAAAAAATTTGGAAAGAAGGATGAAGTTATTACCTTACGGAATTTCATAACTCTGAGACCCAAACAAAACCTAAAAGAACTAGTGGTGAGTAGAGGCATGGAATTGGAAGAGAACATAGGGAGACAAAATTCAAGTTTTGGTATGAGAAGTAGAATCTTGAAATATTTTAAGCAACGTCTATAAAAAAGTAAACCCAAGGCATTGTGTGAACTCTTTCTTATTTTTTTTCCTCTCCTTAGTCCTGACATTGTCATGAGTGTTTTTTGTTTTACTTAATAGGGCAAGTGCCCCTTTTTTTTTTTTTCATAGATCATCAAACATATTTCTGACTGTAGGAATCTAGCAGTAATGTTTATTTCATGAAACAAACTGTTGGAAATGCTTGTGGAACAATTGGACTTCTTCATGCTGTTGGGAACGTTGCCTCTGAAGTCAAGCTTCGTAAGTTGTGCCTACTTTTCCTTTAATTGTGAAATCATAATTTCTGATTTGCATGGTGACCCTTTAGGTCCAAATAATTTTGAGTGAGGATGAGTGGTAATAATAACAATAATTCATTTTCCTTGCACTCGCTAGTGAATTAGTTGCTGCTAATTTTCTTGCAGAGTTCATTAACAGACAGCTTAGTTGATAATGATACACTTTATTTTTAGAACTGCAGAATGAATAAAAACTGTCTGTGATAGTTTGGAAGATTTAGACTGGCTATACTATGATCTTTGGATCTACTAGGCTTCTATTATAAGTTGTGCAAAAACTAATTGCAGATTTTACAGTGCAGCAAATTAACAAGAACTTCATCCTGGAGTGAGACATCTGAAGAGTATTATTGGCATGACCCTAGCCCCTAGGATTTAGTGCTCGCTTTATTTAGCATTTTCCTTTAGCCCAAAAAAGATAAATAAAGTAAAAAATAAAGAGAAAAAAGCCAATAAATGTTAAAAATTTAGAACTTCCCCATCTGTCATCATCTAGATTTTGAATTAGAAAGCAATGAGAAATTTGATGTGAAAAAGAGTTAAAAAGACTAGGTGCCTTGTATAGATTTTTCATCTAGGTGACTGCCATGCAATTTTCAACCTACGCAACCATGTGGATTGTTGTACCAAGTCCTGGAAATTGATGTCCCAGGCACATATGTTATAGTTGTGGTGTTGGGTATGCAAATGCTTTGCTAAAGCTTGCAGTTTTTTTTCTTGCATTCATGGTTCCTTTGAATGCAAAGAGTTTTAGACCAGATGCTTGTTTGTATTTTTACATGTTACAGGGTCTACTTCATACTCTTTCCTTTGTTTTGGTGTTACCTTGTTATTTCAGTTGACGGATCATTCTTGGATAGGTTTTACAAATCCACAGCGAGCTTGAATCCATTAGAGGTTCCATTTCTGTTCCTCCTTTTTCCCTACACATAGGCTCATCTGTTGGCTTTGGATATAACATGGTTTCCTCATTTCGTCCTTCCAGCTTTTTTATGTTTTTTCATATGCTTTGTATAGCGTGCAGTGTTTCTTGAGAAGGACAGTGAAATGGAAGTTGCTCATTCAGTAGCAGCTACAGCTGGTGAAACAGAGGTATGTTTTCATTGTTGTTTGCAATTTTATGTGAATAAAAACGTAATTTCTAGTTTCATAAATAGGATAATGTGAATTTGGTTAATATATAGCTTGCATTACATAATGAAGAATTAATTGGGTGTTATCTCTTTTTGACTAACCATTCTTTTTGGTGACAAATTGGTTAAAGTATAAAATTATTCTAAAACATAGATAAATTTATATTTAATTGTGATAATTTGATCTTGTCTTGTCAAATTACCAACCAAAGGGGTTGGCCTAGTGGTTGAACGGTGTGGCTTTCAACCTAAAGGTCAAGGGTTCAAATCCACGTACCTAGGATATTAAAAATCCTTTTGAGTTTCCTGACCACCAAAGTTGTAGAGTCTGGCACTAGCCCCCAATTTAGAACTCAGGGAACAGGTGAAAGGTTTGGGGTGTTGTCATAAAAAAATGTCAAATTACTTTCTGAAGAAGCCCAAATGATAGTAAGAAATATGAATATTTATAAGAAAAGTAGGGGGGAAGGGACCTTTTTTGTTTTTGAGGAGGAAATACTTTTTCCTCCATGTTGAGTTGGTGGAAGGTTCACAGGATGTGTTAAAAATTAGGAAATTGATAGCCACGAATTTGGTGCTTTAAATGGGAAAAGTTGCAGTGGTTTGTAGCAGGAAAAGGGAATAATGACAGGCAGCTCTACATACTTTGAGAGAATGTTGGTGAAAGCTCACAGTTTTATTGGGGAAGGTAGAGTTGGGTCTTGCAGTTCTCTTCTTTATCAAGAAGTTGCATATTGTACTAAAAACAATCTGTTGGGTATGAATGCTCCAGAAAGGAACACAAGAATATATGAACTTTCTTAGAGGATCAAGAATCATTGATTTCGAAGAATGCAAATTTAAGAGTTCTGTCAATGTTCCTTCTTTCACATTTTTATAAAATGAACATCATTATCGAAAATTGTATTGTTTTTTGTTTGTTTGGCTTGGATTTTTCTTCTCTCGTCTTACCTTTTCTTCTTCTTCTTCTTCTTCTTTTATTTGCTTACAGGCTTCAGGTAATGTGGATACTCATTTTATCTGCTTCGCTTGTGTCGATGGTACATACATACTCATTTTATCTGCTGTTTATTCTGTGATTTCTATTCAATCCCTTTTTTATTTTTAATATCAAATCTCCAATCATGTTATATGCAGGGGAACTTTATGAACTTGATGGAAGGAAGTCAGCACCAATATGTCATGGTACTTCTTCACCAAGCAGCTTATTGCAGGTAAAATAATTGACATGTTAAAACCATATCGATCTTGCAGCTCTTTATCTGGCATGTTTTCTTTTAACATAGAATTACACGTGGTGCCATAAAACCTGATTGTAAATGCTATTGCATGGCAGGATGTGGCTAAAGTCATTCAGGGCATAATCCAGAAAAATCCCGAGTCGCTCAACTTCAATGTGATTGCCCTTTCAAAAAAAGCTGGAGGTGCATTCTAAGGTTGGCTATTTGAGTTCATTGATGTCCGTTGCAATGTTAACTTGCAATCGTGCATTTGGGTGCCTTTGATAGTTTGCGTACCTGCATAAAATAGGGCAATGAAAGCTGATTGTAGGCACTTGTCTTCTTTTCAGATGGTACATTTCTAAATATTGGTTGCTATATTATAGTTTTAGGTCAGTTTAGTTTACATCTCTTTGCTACTGATTTTGGCCTGATGTTAAATAAATATAAGAATTTCAACATGGAAAAATATTTTGTTGAGTCCATTTCCAATTCTATATCGTATGAGTCATGCAATTTATTTCCATGTTAAACATCGTTGTAGGAAAGAGAGATAAATAGCAGAGCTAATAAGTAAAAATTAAAAACTTATAAACATGATATAGAGTGCACTCATAATCTACTTGGTGGCTTCAGTATTCAACTGAAACGCTGAAGGAGGAAGGGAATGATGGGGGCTGAGGAACCTCCAAAAAACCTTCTAACATTTGCATGACCATCTTCATTGTAGGTCTTTTTTATGGATCTTCTTGAATGCACCAGATTGCTATCATCAACCATTTATGTAGCCTGGCTTTATCAGCCATTGCTGCCTCGTCGTCGTCCACCAAAACATCTAATCTTCTTTCAACATAACACTCACAAGCTCAGTCTGTTAGTATTGCTCTATTTTCTTCCTCACATTCCATCTCCACACTTCTACAACAAATAATCTCAAGTAGCATCACACCAAACTATAGACATCCACCTTTGCAGTCACATGTACATTCTTGAACCATTCTGGAGTCATGTATCCATGAGTTCCTCTAATCATTGTAAGAGTTCGTGACTGATTGGAGAGTAGCAATTTCGACAATCCAAAGTCGGAAATCTTTGCGATAAAATGTTGGTCTAGAAGTATATTTTGAGGCGTTATATCACAGCGGATGATAGGGATTCTGCACTCTTCATGTAAATAGACAAAGCCCTTTCGCAATTTCTAGGGCTATTCTGACTCTCAGATACCAGTTAGGTATGGGAATTACAAGAAGGAAATTCGCCAAAGTTCCATTGATCATGAATTCGTATACCAAAACCCGATGAACTCCTTCGTGGCAGAATCCAAGCAATTAGGCTAAATTCTTATGATGAGTTCTACCAGTTGCACTCAGCTCGATTTCAAATTCCCTCTCCCTTTCTTGAACCAACTTATCCAATTTCTTGACTGCTATGGCATTTCTAGAACCTAAGCTTAGATCACCTTTGTACACAATGCCAAAAGAACCCCTCCCTAGTTCTTCCTTGAACCCATCGGTTGCTTCTTCGAGTTCCTTGTAAGTAAAGCAACACATATTCGTATCATAAACGCTCGAATCTTGGGCATTGTTTCCAGCTTCTCTCTTATGCCACACAAAGACAACTAGAGACATGGCTACGAGCAAAATGACATTGAAGAACACAGAACCACCTAACAGAAGTGCTCTTAATAGAATTGGTCCTCTTCTTCTACTGCTAGAATTATCACCAAAACCTGAAAAAGAATCTCATTTCGTCAATTTGAAAAGAACTTTTGAAAACCCTGTTACTTCTTCATATCTCCCATTAAAGAGTGGCAGTTTCTTCTTCCAACATCTGGTACTACCATCGTAAATGGCAACCGCATAGGAGCATTCATAGATGCAAGACTGTTCACAGTCTTTCTGACTATAAGGTTCCAATATTTCATAATCCCCCAGAGGCCAATTTACATTATTAAACTCCCTGATTTCGTATAACTCCCCATGATCTCTTGAACCATCATCCCCTCTACACCTTTTTCGGTAATTTGGCCTGTTACCCATAAATGTTTTACTCGGATTTACAAACACATACCCTGGTGGGCATTCACAAGAAGGTCTCTCATTTTGGATTGAGCAGTAGCTGTTGAAGCCACAGGTTCCGCTACCGATTTCACTGAATATAGTTGTACATATGTTTTCTGGAAGTATTCTGAGAGCCCATCAACTCTGGTTTGTAGGAGAATTATTTTGATAAGCATATTGAGTGAAAACTCCATCAGAGTCTAATGTTGCTCGATAATGACGATCTGCTCTAGGAGTTATTGTAACCCAGGGAGGCAATTGGGCAATTTGACCATTAGCTTTTACTATGTAAATGTTGCATGTTGCATTGAAAACAAGTTTATTACCATACTCGGAAGAATCTATGCTGAAAGTTTCACTACTGTAATAGCGATTATAAATGAATCGACTTGGTCAGGCTACATGATTGAGCTGAACATTTCCTTTATCAAAATGGAGTTCAAACCTGCCCTTGGAGAAGTTGGCTGCTGTCAGCTTGGAAAACAGCATGCTACCCAAACCCAATGTCTGAGTTGGCAGGGTGGTGTCTGTAGGATTCCTGAAACTCTCCTAAACAAAATCAGAACCGCTACCTGTGAGCACGAAGTTTCCTGTATCAAGCATTGCAGCCTCAGTTACACTAGGACTGGCAGCACTTGCACTTGCATTCCATACCATTTAGCTGTTGGGGGGATTTTGAAACTGATGATCGCGGAATTGTCCTGTCTAGTATACGTACATAACTCATAGCAATTATTAACGTCAATAGCAGAAAAAATAGATGAGAGAAAATAAATAAATCATAACATAAGATATACGTGGAAAACCCAAATCGGGTAAAAAACAATGGGCCGTCAGGACGACACAGAAAGTTCCACTATATGATAAATTATTACAAACATATATTCCAAGATTTTCTCTCACACCCAAACCCCAAACCCCAATCCCCAAACCACGCTCAGAACATCCTCACCAAGAACCCCCAATATTCTCTAGGTCTCCCCTGAATATCACTCATAGATCTCTAATTTGATCCACTGATATTCCCTTTGATCCCTCTATGGATATTCCCACGGGTCTTTCACTCGGATCTCTCCACTCTCTAATGTTACATGGTGTTTATTAACTCTACACAAAATAACCTAGATACAAGGTTTTATTTATACTAGTTACATGGAGTTTAAGATAAAAGGAAATCATACTCCTAAACGTACAAGAATTACTTGTTCCAAATAAATACTATTTCCTATTTATGATAAGTTTTCTTGTTAAGGAGAAATCCTTTTCTTTCAAGCACATGACTTTCTTATTCTTTATGAAAACAAACTCTTTCATTTTCTGATTAGAACAAGAACTTCTAGAAGAAAACACATTTCCTATTTTCGCGCAACATTCTTAATTTGGGAAAAATCCGCCATTACCGCGGTTTGGGTCGCAGTTGGCCACCCGCACCCAACACAACGGATTGTCACTGTCAACCACCACTCTGAATACCGGGTTGGTGCATTTGCCTCCCACCGCGGTCTACACCGTGTAATTCCACAGGAGTTCGACCGCTCCCTAAGTCGCGGTCTGTGCGCATGTCCGCACCACGGTCTACACCGCGGCCTCTACCAAATTTCGTTTCTTCAGTTCTTTCAGTCTTCAAACCTCCCTCAAACACCGTCTCCAACTTCTAAACGTTATCCCACATCTCCAGGAAGCTCCACATCAGTTGAGTCTCGTTTGGTTAATATTGGGTTTAATTGAAAATACGAGCCAAAATCTAACATTGGCCTCCGGGATTGTTCAAAACAAGGCCATTTGTCGTGAGCTCTAGTGTCGATCCTCTTGGAGCCGGGATGTCTCCATTGGCATACCAAAAATCGGTTTTCTCAGGTATATTGTTGAACCAAATGGCCAGCAAGGAAAGGTCTGAATTGCTGAGTTGGTGAAACCCGAAAGCAAACTCCCCAGAGGGTGAAACCCATGAAGACTTGTTGTCAGTTGCCGAGGACAGAGATGAGCCCAAAGTTATGTTGACTGTAGAAGAATAATAAGGAAGCTGTGAAGAAAGTGCAGCAAAAGTAGCCATTGGAAATTGCAAGCAAGACACGCACACGTAATATCTATTAGAGTTTTACAAACGCTGCTCGTTTTCCAGAGTTTTTCATTTACAAAACATGAATAAAGGTCCTTAAAATGGTGTCTAGTTAGTTCCAGGAAACCTGACAAAACAATAAAAAGTCTACATAAATTAATAAGAGCGTAGTTATTCCGTGAGTAATTGGGCTATGGCACCTGTACCTAGAAAATGAAGTTTTCAAGTCAGACGTCAGCTGGAGACTCGGAGTCAGAAAATACGTATCAAAGCCAATGGGTGGGCTGTTGTGCAGTTGACTGTATCATACAGACATACAGCATTGCACAGTAAAAAATAGGACAGCAATAATCTTTAAAAAAGGAATGGGACAGCTGGTTAACTCATTATCACCAAAAAAATCTTTTTTTATTTATTTTTTATTTCTCCAACTCCTTTAAATTTATGAATATAAAATTTTATAAATTAAAATGAAACTTAAATAAACAAGTTATATAATTAATAATTATATTTAATTAAGATAAATTAAATAATTACATATTCTAATATAATTTTAAAAATTTCATTTGTAACCATTTTCATGACGATGGTAACCATTTTCATGGGCCCAGTAACTATTTTATGGTTGTGGTAACCACTTTTTAATTTTTCAAATTTTGACTTGTAACCATTTTTACGGCAATGGTAGTAATTTTCACGCCTCTAGTAACAATTTTACGGCTTCAGTAACCACTTAATAGTTTTTGAACTTTTGACTTGTAACCATTTTCATGGCGATGATATCCATTTTCACGGCTTTATTAACCATTTTACAGGTTCTGGTAACCACTTTTAAATTTTTGAAATTTTGATCTATAATCATTTTCACGACATTGGTATACACTTTCACGGAACTAGTAACCATTTACTGTGGTTTGGTAACCATTTTTTATTTTATAATATTTTAACTTGTAACCATTTTCACGGCAATTGTAACCATTGTCACGGTCCCAATAACCATTTTACGGCTCTAGAAACCATTTTTTAATTTTTAAAATTTTGACTTGTATCCATTTTCACGACGATGGTAGCCATTTTCACGGCTCTAGTAACTAGTTTACGCCTTTGGTAACCACTTTTTAGTTTTTGAACTTTTGACTTGTAACAATTTTCACGGCTCTAGTAACTATTTTACGGCTCTGGTAACTATTTTACGACTCTGGTAACAACTTTTTAATATTTAAAATTTTATTTTGTAACCATTTTCACTGCATTGGTAACTACTGTCACAACACTAGTAACCATTTATTCGGGTTCGATAACCATTTTTTATTTTATAATATTTTGACTTGTAACCATTTTTACGGCGTAGGTAACCATCTTCACGGCCTCAATAACCATTTTACGGCAATGGAACGACTTTTTAATTTTTGAAATTTTGATCTGTAACCATTTTCACGGAATTGGTAACCATTTGACGCATATAATAACCATTTATTCGATTTGGTAACCATTTTATGTTTTATAATATTTTAATTTGTAACCACTTTTACGGCAATAGTAACCATCGTCACGGCAACAGTAACCATTTTACGGCTATAATAACCACTTTTTAATTTTTCAAATTTTGACTTGTAACCATTTTCGTGGTGATGGTAATCATTTCTATGGCTCCATTAACCAGTTCACGGCTTTAGTAAACATTTTTTATTTTTTGAACTTCTGACTTGTAACCATTTTAACGGCTATGGTATCCATTTTCACGGCTCCAATACCTATTTTATGGCTCTAGTAGTACCTATTTGATCGCTTTAAAAAGTCCTCGGCTTATGATTCTTTGCTCCTTAGGGAGTTTCAACAGGGGTTGGTTTCGGCTGGTGAGTTCTTCAAGGTAAAGAATCGAGCGACTGATAAGGCCTGAGACAATTGGGAATTGTCAATCAGAAATCACATGGACTGGTCCTTAAAGGCTCTTCAGATTCAAATGAGGGAATAGAGGGCTTATTGCTGAAGTCAAGGTAAAGAACCTCATCTTACGCATCTGGAAGTCCCGTCCGAGCACTCTCTTTCAACCTTTTATACCTGTAAGGAAACTGGTGTTGACGAGTCAAAGCCTGATGTTGGACCGGTCTCCGAAGAGGATTATACTGCTTGGATGGATGATCAGGTTGACACAATCGCTTGGCCTTCGAACGAAAGTCTTCTCCGTGAATATGAAATGGTGCCTGATCCAAGCATTGACAAGAACTCGAAGTCCTCGGCTTTGCCTTAAACGAACTTGATGAATCTTGTAATATCCCGCATAATCAATAAAATTCCTTATTCTATATTTACGTGACTGCTCTTAGCCGTGAATTAATTATGAATATTCTGAATAGGGTAATGCAAACCCAACGAGGAACACTCAGCATCCTTTTTACTGTTTGATGTCATTATTTGAGTAGATCAGCTTTGTTTTAACAGTTGCCGAGTATCTCATTAATTGTCTAACTTTGTTGCTTGAATTTCTTTGTTTTAAATGCCAAGTATCTTATCAACTGGCTATGCCAAGTATCTTATTAACTAGCAAATATTATTAACCGAATAATCTTGAAACAAAGGCAAATAGACTTGCATTTTATATTTCATACTCGGTTGCTACCCAAACGGTGCACCGAGGCTCACCACGATCATACATTTGAGTCCTTACACATGTCACTAAGGACGTCTCCTAGTTTTATCTACGTAAGGGTTTACCGAATCGTTAAACTTCAAATTGCTTAACACAGTTGCGTAACTCACTGGAGTTTATTCGACGATGCCTCGAGCCGTTTTCTAGAATCTGGTGCACTGGGTTTGCCTTTTGGCTAAAGTCTTGGTTGACCTTACAGCTGGCATGCTCTTTTTGAGGTTCTCCGCTCATTCGGGATTTTCACCAACTTGATGGCCCCGAGCATTTTAGTGCTTGTTAATTCTCAAATATTTTCATATGTTCTTATTATCATATGTCTAATCTTTTGGTATGTTCTTATTATCATATGCTCAGATTTTTTGGAATCTCGTGTCGGGTTTTTATTCATGATTATGCAAAACTAACAATATGGAAAAAATCTCAAAAAGGTTGCTAAAAATAAAAAATATCCTGACTAAAAAGTGATAAAAGAGAATTTTAAGGATATAAAATCTTTAAATATTGGACATTGCATGGTCGGGGTAAGACCTCTTCATTCAAACGGGCAAATCCAATATGCTCCATGGCCAGCCATCCCTCCAACCTTGTATGGGCCTTCCCACTTGTCAGCTAATAAGCCCGCGGCCTTAATTTTTGTGTTCAACAATACTTATCTAAGCACTAGGTCTCCTACTTGGAACCTCCTGACCCAGGCATGAGAATTGTAGTGCCTTGTCGCTCTTTACTGATATGCCGTATTTCGCACTTGGGACTTTTCCCTTTTCTCTTCTAGCTCATCCAGGCTTTATAATAACATATCAACATTATGATCTTCATCATATAAACTGACTCTGGGTGACATATATGACGTTTCCGCCGGGAAAACAGCCTCTGTTCCGAATACCAAGGAAAACAGTGTTTCTCCAGTAGAAGTCCTTGCTGTTGTTTGATAAGCCCATAATACTTCAGGAAGTTTTTTGACCGAACTTCCTTTTTGGCATCTAGCTTCGCTTTGAGTGTGTGTTTGATGACTTTGTTTACTGCTTCAGATTGACCATTTGTTTGAGGGTGGGCAGGTGTGGCATAATAATTTGCAATATGGTATTCATTGCACAGTTGCCTAAACTTTTGATTGTCAAATTGGGTGCCGTTGTCAGTGATAATATTGTTCGGGACTCCAAACCTATAGAGTATGTTTTTCTTAACAAAGTTTGTGGTGTTTGCTTTCGTGATGTGTTCTAGCGCTTCAGCTTCCATCCAGTTCGTGAAATAATCAACAGCCACAATTGCGTGCTTAGCTCCACCCCCTGTTCCTGCTGGTATCGGACCAACTAAGTCCAATCCCCACATGACGAATGACCATGGGGATGTGAGGCTTTTAAGTTGTTTAGAGGGTTGTCGAATATCATTGGTGATCCTTTGGAAAGCATTACAATTTTCTGAACATCGTTATGCATCAGAGAACAAAGAATGCCAATAAAAATCTTGCCTGAGTTCCTTGTGTGCCAAACTTTTACTTCCTGTATGATTCTCGCATACTCCACCATGGATTTCCTATAGTATCCAGTGTGCTTCCTCCTCTGACACGCACTTTTGGAGTGTTCGAGAGAACTTTCTTCTATACAGTTCTCTTTCAATCATAGTGTATCTTGCTGACCTGTACCTGACACGTTTTGTTTCCAAGGGGTCTTTTGGGAGTATATCTTCTTCCAAGTACCTTTTTAGCTGAATTATCCAACCGTCTGACGGTGTTTGGATTTCTTAGACTTCCCTGAGAAGATGCGCTACCGAGATATTCTTTGGCCTGATTAGGGGTGGGCAAAAAACCAATGAACCGAACCGAACCAGTGGATCAAACCGGTCCAATTGGTTTTTTATCGGTTTTTATTGGGTGATCGGTTCGGTTCGGTTCTAATTTTAAAAAAACCGATTGGATTGGTTTTTGTCCGGTTTAGTTCCAAAAACCAGATAACCGAACCGGAACCAGACTATAAATTAAAAAAAAAAAACTAATTCTAACTTCCACTCTTCACTCTTCACTCTTCACTCTTCAATTATTAGGTATATTTTATTGGATTTTAAAATGTAATTTGACTTTGTTTGGTATTGATTATTGTATTAACTATCAACAAAAAATTTGGTTGACATGTATTTTGAAATGTGTTTACCGTTTTGTATTGGATTTTGTAGTTTTTTAATATTTTTTATTGTGATGTAAATAAATTTGGCCCAATATGTTCAAAAAAATGAACTAAATATGTAATAAATGAAATTTAGAATTTTGGCCCAACATGCCCAAAACAAAAAAAAAAAAACGAACCGAACCGAACCGGTCCAATTCGGTTGGTTTTTTATCGGTTGACAAATGTCAATTTGTTTGGATCGGTTCACTTTTTTAAAAATTGGATTTTATCGGTTTTTTATCGGTTTTATGAAAAACCGAATCAGTCCAATCAACGCCCACCCCTAGGCCTGATTGTGTTTGTTGTTGATGTTAGTTTGGACAGAGCATCTGCTTTTTCATTTTCTTCCCTAGGGATCTGGACGATTCTATATTCTTTGAATTGTTGAAGGAGTTGTTTTGCGACACCTAAAGCCATCATACCTTCATCCCTGGCCTGATATTCGGCTAAAACTTGGTTGACGACTACCTGTGACTCACTTAAAATTTCAACTTCGTCTACTCCGAGTGCGACACAAACTCTAAGTCCTGCCAGCAATGCCTCATACTCAGCTTGGTTATTTGTTTCTTTAAAGTAGAATCTCATGGCACACTCAATATTATCTTCTTTTAGGTTACATATCACGATCCCTACCCCGCTGCCGTGAGTATTCAAGGAGCCGTTAACATATAACTTCAATGAGAAGTTCCTGCCCAACGTCTTTTTTGCTTCTAGATCCGGCTCAGTGAATTCTGCTACGAAATTTGCCATTTCTTGTCCCTTGAGTGATGTCCTAGGCACATATTTAATATCGAATTCACTCAGATCAATCGTCAATTTGGTTAATCTTCCTGAAATCTCAGGTTTCTGCAGAATTAACTTAAGCGGACAATCGATGAAAACCCTGATTGCTTGTGCCTGAAAATACGACCTTAAATTCCTTGCTGCCGAAACTAATGCTAGAGCCATTTTTTGTGCTTGAGAATATCTGGTTTTAGCCGGAAGAAGAGTCTTGTTGGCATAGTATACAGGCTTATGTATTCCATTCTCTGTTCGGACTAGGGTCAAGCTTACTGCTAATTTTGTAAGTGACAAGTACAGGTAAAGTATTTCTCCTTTCTTCGGTTTCGAGAGGATGGGTGCTTGTCCTAAGTACTCTTTTATCTTCTAAAATGCCTGTTCACATTCTGTGTTCCATTCAAGTCCCTTCCCATTTATGATTATTTGGAAAAATGGAGCACATTTATCTACAACCTTCAAAATGAACCTGCCAATAGAAGCTATGCATCCCGTCAAATGTTGTACCTCCTTTTCTCGGAGAAGTCATTTTCTGGAGGGCTTCAATCTTCTCTTGATTTATTTCGATCCCCCTTTGGTGCACTAGGAAATCGAGGAATTTTCCCAAAGGAACCCCGAATAGGCACTTGTTCGGATTCAACTTCATCTGGTACTTCTCAGGACATCAAATGTTTCGCACAGGTCCGAAGCATGTTTGTCTGCCGAGATACTTTTGGTTAACATGTGGTCTATGTAAACTTTCGTGCTTCTTCCTATTTGGCGGGCAAAAATTCTGTTGACCAATCTTTGATATGTGACCCCAACATGTTATACCCCAAAGGGCATCATTATATAACAGTACAAACCCTGATAGGTCATGAATGCTGTTTTATCTTCATCAGCTTTGTTCATCCGGATCTGATTGTATCCTGCATAAGCATCCATAAAATTGAGTAGTTCATGACCTGAGGTACCATCGACTAACTGGTTTATTCTGAGAAGTGGAAAACTATTCTTTGGGCAAACTTTGTTTAAATATGTGAAATCCACGCACATTCTCCATTGACCGTTTTTTTTCTGGACTAATACTACATTTGCTACCCACAAAGGATAGTTGATTTCTCTGATTGATCCTACAGCGAGTAACTTTCCCACCTCTTGCTTGATTTTCCGACTCCTTTCGAGGTTAAAAGATCTTTATTTTTGTATCACAGATTTTACGTTCGGATCCACCGCCACATGATGTGATATCACTCGTGCGTTTATCCCCACCATGTCTTCATGACTCCATGCGAACACGTCTCTATACTCTTTGAGTAAATTGATGAGATATGTCCTAACCTTTTCTTTTAAATTAACTCCGATTTTAACTTTTTTGCCGGTTCATCCTCCTTTAAGAACACTTCCTCTGTTGGCTCATTTGATGCTTCAATTCCTCCCTTCATGTTTAGTTTGATCAGATTGGGTCAAAGTGCACACTTGGTGTTCGTCGTTATCTCTGTCCTTGTAAACGGAGAGATTAGCTTTTCTGGTCATCTCCTGCGAACCCTTGACCATTCCTACTCCCATTCTATCGGGAATTTGATCATTAGTGCGTAGGTTACTGTTACTGCCTTTGTTTTGTTCAGGAAAGGTTGACTCAGTAAGGCATTGTAAGGCCAATTCTCCATGTCCACCACTACAAAGTCGAGTAGCACCATTTTCTGGCAGGGCGGCACTCCAATCTTCACGATCAATTTCACCGTCCTATGAGACATGACCTCAACTCTTTCGAATCCTCTGAGCGGGGTATGAAAAGTGATATGAACCTCACCAAGAGCAGTGAGACCCGGAACCAATATATGGTAACGAAGGATCGTTTTCTAATCAAGTTTATAAACAAAGAAAATAAAAAGGACCGCGACCCATTATCTATATGGAGATAAGAACCAACGGTATCAAGAAGGTTGTAGACGCCACACTCAAGAACAAGAAAGAAGGTGAGTGATAAGTCAAGGTTTGAACGCCACAAGGTAGAACCTTGATAAGTTCATAGTTCTATGAAGAACCAAAGAGAAAATTCTCTCAAATTTATTTCAATTCCAAAATCTATTCTCAAATTACATCAATTGGTCCCTTTTATACTAAAAATATCTAAGACCTAAAATGGAATAAATATTAGGCAATTAATGCCTTACAATCAGGAAAATAAATGCAAACAACTTTAGAAAAATAAATAAATACTAAACTAGCAACTAGTTGATTTGTTCCTTATTTGGAAAGCTGAATTTGGGAAACAAATCAGCCATTTATTTGGAAAACAAATCAACTCTTTATTTGGGGAAATAAATAAAATAAGGAATATGCTGAAATTGGCAATATGCTGAAATTGAATTCTCCTCCAACCATACGTCGCCCAAAATATAGGAAATATGTTGAAATTCGGACTCCTCAACTCAAGTCTTCGCGCAATAAGATAGATGGCCAAATTTGGACTTTTAGTGATCTGTTTTGGAGGACAGGTTCTTCATATCATCTGTAGATCTTGTCTTGGGCTTTCCGAAAACATATTATAATAGGCGATCTGACTTTAGATGCTCTCTATAGAGGTCCACGAAGTTCAGCCCAGATTTGGTCTTCATGTGGGCAGAATTTGGACTTTAGCAACTCGGAATCACCCCATCATTTAATACTTCTTTGATCCTCTTGCTTCCTTTTAATTGGCCCAATTGGAATATGCAATAGTTCCTTTGGTGATGCTTCTTGATTCTCATCATTCCCCCTCTCTTCAAAAGGATTCGTCCTCGAATCTTCACCATAATGTTGTTGATAGCCTGCGACATTTCATCAAAGCCTTGCAAATTAGAAGCAACAACACTAGGCAATGAAGGGTTAATTCCATTAGTACTAAAACATGCCTCTTTGTACAAAAGTGCAATCATTGGCTGATTTGAAAACAAAGCCTTTTTAATCTCACTCTCTCTTGTATAAAAACTCATTGGTTTTCTCTCTCTTTTTTTCTCATCAGCCTCTTTTTCATTTTCATCTTTTTTTTCTTTTTTTGCTATTTCTGACTCTTTTTCTTTTATCTCTCTTTCTTTTGAACTCTCACTCTCACTCTTTTTTTTGGCATCTCTCTCTTTTCTTAAAAGTTGATCTTCATACACTTGTTTTGGGGTTAAAGGTACAAGAGTGATTGACTTTTTATTGAGTACAAAGGAGTATCTATTGGTATACCCATCATACGTCACATGCCTATCAAATTGCCATGGTTTCCCTAAAAGGATATGACTCGCATTCATTGGTACCACATCACAAAGGACTTCATCTTTGTATTTTCCAATCGAAAACGACACCAACACCTGTTTAGTCACCTTGATTTTCCCACTATCATATTGTAGCTTATAAGGTTTTGGGTGCTTCAACGTGGCCAAATTCAGTTGCTCCACAAAAATAGTGCTAGCCACATTAGTAAAACTCCCTCCATCAATAATCATGCTACATACCTTATCATTAACATGGCAGCGAGTGTGAAAAATATTGTTACGTTGTACCTCATCATCTTCCTTGGCTTGAGCACTAAGAGACCTTCTTGCCACCCAAACCTCTCCATACCTATCTCCTCTATTCCCATTCCTAACTCCTCTACCTCCCATTCCAAGTTGAAATCTGTTTGCGCCCACATTAGACATGCGATCATCCTCCTCTAGGTCATTCCCATAATCATCATCATAATCGTCTCTAGGTGGGTTTCTTTCTCTTCGTTCCACATTAGGAACCCTAATTTGTTGCACCCTTTGTGAACTAGACTCCACCTTATCTATCCTATCATGCACCTCACCAATCTTAATCTCCATCCGCTCCATGTTTTATTGTATGGCTTTATACAAAAAATTAAGATCTATCGTTTCTGGTGCATCATCAGATAAGTCTCTACTTTTATCGCGTGACATATTTGAAACCTGCAAAGCAAAAGAAATTAGTAAGCCTCACAAACACTCCCTCACGTGTTTACTCTCAAAGATGGTGGCACTCACACTCGTGTTTTCACTCAATTCTTTGGCTTTTACCCTTTGATGAGCTCACACACTCTTGCCTTTTTCCACTCTTTGTTAACTCTTTCAGTTCTTCCTTCTTTTTTTTTTTACTTATACGGACACTCACAAGAAGTGCAAGAAAAATAGAAGTAACTGAGCAAAAGGACAAGAATAATGAAGACGAAATTCTTTAGCTAATTTTTTTTTTTTTTGAATATCAATGCACGAAATCAAGATAATGAATAGAAATAGTTGATATAGGTTCAACTACACGACCCAAAAAAAAAAATTGTTTTTTTTTTTTTTTTTTTTACCGACCTTGATCAAGTGGACACAAGCAAGCTTTTGATACTTTTTTTTTTTTTTTTGGTACCAAATTTGATCAAACGTATTTTTTTTTTTTACCGACCTTAATCAAGTGGACACAAGCAAGCTTTTCGTACTTTTTTTTTTTTTTTTTTTTTTTTTTGGTAGCTGATTTGATCAAACTTTTTTTTTTTTTTTTTTTGGTACCTGATTTGATCAAACTTTTTTTTTTTTTTTTTTTTTTTAAAAAAAAAAATCAATCAGAAAAAAAAAATAGACGAAGAAGAATAAGGATAGATTAAACCTGATTTAGAAGCCTAAGCTTTGATACCAACTGATATGAACCTCACCAAGAGCAGTGAGACCCGGAACCAATATATGGTAACGAAGGATCGTTTTCTAATCAAGTTTATAAACAAAGAAAATAAAAAGGACCGCGACCCATTATCTATATGGAGATAAGAACCAACGGTATCAAGAAGGTTGTAGACGCCACACTCAAGAACAAGAAAGAAGGTGAGTGATAAGTCAAGGTTTGAACGCCACAAGGTAGAACCTTGATAAGTTCATAGTTCTATGAAGAACCAAAGAGAAAATTCTCTCAAATTTATTTCAATTCCAAAATCTATTCTCAAATTACATCAATTGGTCCCTTTTATACTAAAAATATCTAAGACCTAAAATGGAATAAATATTAGGCAATTAATGCCTTACAATCAGGAAAATAAATGCAAACAACTTTAGAAAAATAAATAAATACTAAACTAGCAACTAGTTGATTTGTTCCTTATTTGGAAAGCTGAATTTGGGAAACAAATCAGCCATTTATTTGGAAAACAAATCAACTCTTTATTTGGGGAAATAAATAAAATAAGGAATATGCTGAAATTGGCAATATGCTGAAATTGAATTCTCCTCCAACCATACGTCGCCCAAAATATAGGAAATATGTTGAAATTCGGACTCCTCAACTCAAGTCTTCGCGCAATAAGATAGATGGCCAAATTTGGACTTTTAGTGATCTGTTTTGGAGGACAGGTTCTTCATATCATCTGTAGATCTTGTCTTGGGCTTTCCGAAAACATATTATAATAGGCGATCTGACTTTAGATGCTCTCTATAGAGGTCCACGAAGTTCAGCCCGGATTTGGTCTTCATGTGGGCAGAATTTGGACTTTAGCAACTCGGAATCACCCCATCATTTAATACTTCTTTGATCCTCTTGCTTCCTTTTAATTGGCCCAATTGGAATATGCAATAGTTCCTTTGGTGATGCTTCTTGATTCTCATCAAAAAGGTTGCAAGTCCTTTCGATCTAACCATAGTTTATCATAAACAGCCACGCTGATGATGTCTGCTGAGCTACCAATGTCCACTAGTATCCTCCTAACTTCTTTATGGCCAATTCAGGCACTAATGACAATTGCGTCGTTTGGCTGGACGTCGACCCCATGTGAGTCAGCTTCAGTGAATATTATCGGGTCCCATCCTTCCTTTATAATCTACTCTAAGATGGATGGAGGCGATGTAAAATGGTAGGGTGGATGTGTATAGTGAGCTCCCATGGAGTAAAAATCTCCATGGGAGCAAGAGATAAAAAAAATGGAAGAGAGAAGAGAATAGGTGTGGGAAGGGGAAAAGAGGGGAAGAGAGCTTTCTGAAGAATGAGAAGAAAAGGGGTATTTATAGTGTGAGAGGTTAGGGCATGACTTTAGAGGTGAAAAGACAAGAATTCCCCTCTGAAAATGGCTGAAAAATACATTTCTACCCAGAAATGCGGTACATGATGTGGTACTCATCAACACGCGTACCACACATCACTTTTTGAAGCCTTCTTCCTAAAAATGCGGTACGAAATGCGGTACACAATTTGGTCTCACGCTGTACACAACCGCACTTCTCTGCGCACCGTTACAAAAACGACCATAACATTTTCTAGAAACCTCGGAATCTTGATCTGTAAAGTGCGTTGGAAAGAAGACTTCTGGGTCTTTATGAAAAATTGTTATAGACAATGTAGTTCGATTGAAGGAGCGAGTTATGACCTTCCAAAGTTGGGGTGTCTGCACAAGCTATTCCAAATTCTGCCACTTAACCTCCAAAACCCTTCAATTAAGCTCAAATACCTTCCATAGGGAACATGTACCTACACAAGGCTCACAAATACATCATATATAAAAATATACTCAAAAACAAGAACAAAAGCTAGAAAATGGGGACCTCAAAAGGTATATAAATCGCTCCGATAAGTTGCTAAAGAGTTTGTTACTGAACATACTCACAATGTGGTGCCACAAAATCACATCCAATTCTTACGATCACATTGAACTGGCAAAGATTCAGATATTGCACAATTAAAGTCATGGTGATCAATTAGTGTCAAGACCGTTCAAGTGATGGACCACCTTGTGGGTCAGGCCGGTAGCTATTCAAATACCGGACAAACAAGGAAAGACTTACAGAATCGTTTCGATTCAGTTCGTAGGAATGAGCTTCAATCATCTAATGTCGATTACGTTATATTATACTTGACTGCAAAACATGTAATTGATCTAGAATTCTTCTTCGAATACACATTGGATGAAGATGATTGATTCGACAACTTGTTTTGGGAAAATTCGACGTCTCATTTAGATTTTGGATATTTTAATGATGTGTTAGCATTTGATGCAACTTACAAAACAAATGTGTATCAGAGACCTCTTATAAGGTTTGTTGGTGTTAATCATCCCAGCTGTACTACAATAATCGGTTTTGGGTTTCTAGGGGATGAGACCGTGGAGACATACACTTGGTTGTTACGGACCTTCTTGGCTTCAATGCATGGTAAGATACCACAATCCGTTGTTACCGATGGTGAAAAGGCCATGCATAAGTCAATAAAGACAGTGATGCCTAAATCCGTTCGTCTCTTATGTTGTTGGCTTCTTGAGTGAAATGTTTAGACAAATATACAAGATGAAAATTTTACATGAGCATTCTGCAGTTCCATGTTGAATTTTATGACGGTCGAGGAGTTTGAACTGAAATGGATGAACATGGTTGAAAATTTTGGCTTGAACAACAATGAATGGGTGAATGCACTGTATTCCAAATGAATGCAATGGGCAGAAACGTTTCTTGGAGATAGTTTTTTTTTGTATGAATTCATTCCTTAATCGATTTGTTAATTATCGACTTAAACTGTATGAATTCATGCAACACATTGATAGAGCATTGGAGCGCATTCGACATACTGAAACATTTAACGATTATCAGTGTGGTAACACAACACCAATATATTCTACTCATTTGTTGAGCCTAGAGAAACATTCTGCAACCAAATACACAAGGAATGTCTTTTACCTTGTGCGGGATGAGATTAAAGAAGAATCATCGTTTAACAAATGAAATTGTGTACAAGATGTGGATAGGCATACTTATACATTGAAAAGGTTTGGTTGTGAAAATCAAACATGGACAACCTATTTCATACCATCAGCCAATCGAATTCAATGCTTGTGCAAATTCTTTCAAACTGCAGGTATTCCCTATAGCCACTCATTCAGTGTAATGAAAGCCATGAACATTCAAGATACACCGGCATCACTTATGTTGACTCGATGGACCATGGGTGCAAAACATATGTCAGATATTGATTGCTCTCGTGAGGTAACACTGACACCGATAATGAAAATGACCAGGTATGGATCACTGAGTGATAAATGCAACAAATTATGTTGCTTTGCCTTAAAGTCGAATGGAGGATTTAAAGAAGCAAATGGAGAGATAGACAAATTGACAGTACACATGCATGAGTTGATGCCATGTTCTCCGCTTACTTCAGAAACTGTGTTGGGTACAAAAGGAAAACAACATGTTCATAATGTCAGAAATCTTTGCATCGCTGTAACCAAGGGTTATGGTGGATGCAAAAAAAAAAAAATGTCGATAACAAGCCACGTAAATATGCCAACTATGGAAAATCTTGCCACACTGTGAAGACATGTAATAAAACTCATCTGAACAACAACAATTCAATAGCAAGCAACACAGTACACATGTTCGACCCATATTTTACTGAAAACAATAACAATAGCTTTGTTACCCTTTCAATGGGTCCATCATATTCATTCAGGTTTCCAATTAACGATGGTGGTATGGGTTTCAATCCTTCATCATCGACATTCGAGGACTATATGGTAATCTTTGGTGGGGGTTGACACAACATTGATATTGTGGCTCTAATGGTAAGTTTATTATGTTCTTCTGTATTTAATGACAAAATTATATTCATATTAAAGATTTTTCAAACCTTATTACTCATGAAGAATGATGTTTAAAA